>JAQPZY010000530.1:0-217971 GCA_029931535.1 Margaritifera margaritifera
ACACTCGTGGGTCTTTTCTTGCATTAGACGCCAGAACGATGAGTATCATGAACTGAATTTAAATTCGGTTACTTCTGGTTAGTCGATTACTGTAATTACGTCCTGGATTTACCTTACATTTACCCAACCACCGTAGATAACGCTAACACGGGATGTTCAGATGCAAACTACCACATCACCGAGTTGCACAAGTTTTATCCAAAAATCCTGCTTTCCATAAAAACGTACTCCCATTGTTCGAAGCTATATTGAGAACCTATATAAAAAATGAAGCAGACATGGTACCTTTCAATCTACTATAGAACGCTCGCCCCACTGGAAAATAGATAGTTTTTCTATGAAGATCTAGCAGTAATGATGATTATAATGTAAATTGTTTTCATGTTAAACAAAGCTCATCAGGTGATTCTTCACCACTCAAATCCATCTTCACAGAAGTATCAATCACAGAATATAATGACAATCCACTGTTATACAGAGAGTTAGTGTAATTAGTAAAACGGGTACCATTCAGGTAAAAGGTCGACAATACTCGCTGTTTGTAAAGAGAACACTTCCCACAGAGTTTTTGCTGGTTATTGTGGCACAGGGTTTGATGGTGCATCGTCGGATGATACCTACCACAAGGCTTTAGTATGGCAGCCGTCACCGGCCAAAATTACATTAATCAAATAACGTAGTATGAAATGAAATGATTTAACCCAAGAAATGAAATGATGAATTCAGATTCCAAAAGAAACACTTATCTTATAGGGTTTCTCTTGGTATCGATAACTAAACGTATCTTGGCCGTCCGAGGTGGTCGTCTGCAAAAATCTCAGCCGAATGCTGTAAACGCGCCTGTAGATTATAAAGTAGGGCGTGCTGACACCATATGTCATGGATAACAGCGCCACCTTGTGTATGTTTGGTTCTTCGCTAAATGATTTTCAGTTTGACCCTAAATGTATTACTGGTTCTCAACCAGACTTTGCTAAACCGATTATTTTCCATACATTTCATTTAACACCACGTCATTTGCAATCTGAATTCATCATTCCGTTTTGTTCTTCAAATCATTTCATTTAATACCGCGTCATTTGGAATCTGAATTCATCATTTCATTTGGTTGGGTAAAATCATTTCATTTCATATCATTTCATTTAATACCACGTCATTTGGAATATGAATTCAGCATTTCATTTGTTGGGTTCAATCATTTCATTTCATATCATTTAATTTAATACCACGTCATTTTGTTCTTCAAATCATTTCATTTCATACAATGCATTTGAAATCTAAATTCATCATTTCATTTGTTGGGTTAAATCATTTCATTTCATACTACGTCATTTCATTAATACCACGTCATTTAGAATCTGAATTCATCATTCCGTCTTATCTTCAAATCATTTCATTTAATACAACATCATTTGAAATCTGAATTCATCATTTCATTTCTTGGGTTAAATTCATTTCATTTCATTCTACGTCATTGATTAATGTAATTTTGGGGGGTGACGGCTGCCCATTTTTTAGCTACAGTAGACGACACCGATCCACTATCAACCACTGAAAGCTTTAGACCTGAAGCTCTTGCAACCGCAGCAAATCTCCCCACCACCCCACCCCCCCATCAACAATCAAAGTTTATTGTAGAACAACACAGAAGAAATTCTAAGTTCTATCTCTAAGCTGTAGACCAACTTCATTGTCAACTTAGAAAAAAATTAGACTTGGCAGGTTGTCCTAAATTGGTCAACTAAAATTTATCATTTGGAACATCACAGAATGAGAAAAAATCAACAGACAAAAGATTAATATCGATACTTACCGAAATCCTTTCTCGTTTTATTCATTGTTGTATGTTTTATTATATCCGCACTTTTGAGGTGTTATATCCGCACTTTTTCTGCTGCATTGTAATAGGTTTATCTATCATCCGTGCGTGCGTGCGTGCGCCATCCGTCCGTCCATCATTGTTTTCCTTGTAAATCTGAACTCCATATAGACTGATAGCGGGAAAACGATCACATTTAGTATGATGTTTTAGGAAGATGAATAGACGACAACGAAGATTTCGGATTCTGGATGGAACCCCAGGTGGTGGGGGGTGGGTCAAGGTCACATTTGATAGGTAATACGGACTCTTCCATGTAGCTTGAACACCATCTAAGTCGATTAAAGTAGGATGATCATATTTGGTATGATGTTTCAGGAGGATGAGTACATGACAACAAAGAATTTAAATCATAAATGTAGCCAGAGGGATTGGGGTGGGAGTGTAACGGGTGGGGGCGGGTGCAGACATAAAATGTGCTGATAATTGTGACGGATTCCATCTGAACATCTCAAGTTATATTTTTCTCAGATTCACAGTATGTCTTGTAAGAACCTACTTCCTATTAAATCAGTGGTAATTAATATCAGTTTGCAATCGAAAATGTCTGACAAATGATCTCCTGAAAAGGATCTGTTGGGGGCCCATGCAAGGCAGATATTAACATAAATTAGGTATTGATTGTAAGGCATGAGCATAAAAGCTACATTCCTTCCGAAACCTAATTTTGAAAACACACCTCGAGTCGTGTGTTTTATAGCTTATAACTCCCCACTGAAATCCACCCAGAGGGTCCAGTTGGGGTTCCTTAGTTCTGGGAAATTCCGGGTGTTACGGACTAGAAAATTACTGAAATATTACGCTTTGTGACACAAAACAAATTGACTCGCCTTTCCACATTGTAAGCATGCGATGTGTTTAGATGTTATGGTTTTTGATAGAGTCTATTATATTTCTTTTTGGGACGGAACAGATTTTAGATCCGGCACATATCGTTTGATGACGACACTGGGCCAGTGCAAGCACGTGATCTAACCTTGCTTTGAAAACCTTTGAGTTAATCACATATAGACTTTGTCATTGTGATATCTGTAAGCGACGAACAAAGTCCTGGAAATCAGTCTTGCCTATATTTACATCTACACCCTGACGATTAGGGTCTTCCTTCGTAATCCTCCCATTATTCTTGACTCTCTACATTTTTGCAAAATATTTATCCATTTTTGTTATTGGTTGAACCACAAAATCATGTCCTGCCATTATCTTAGTCTACGAATTTTACGAGCTAATGCAGCTTTAACGTATGGAGGGGGATCTTCGCCATAATTATATGTATATATTTTCTATTAGTACACGATGTATATTCTATGTTGCATTATTTTATGTTTGCATTTTCTATATATGTATATAGGATGTACATTCTGTGTTGCATCTTTACCACTGCCAATATTTATTGCTGAATTTTGTTAAGAATGTTATTACAATACTGCAATTTCGTGTCTTCAGTGTCCATGTGAGTGATTCTATGTGCATTTTGTTAACATTCTTAATTGCGTCTTTCTGACTCTAAATTCCCTCTTTCCAATTGACAGATTTCATTTGATAACACTCTGACATTAGGTGTGACACTGGTAAAACGTTCTCTCTCTCTCTCTCTCTCTCTCTCTCTCTCTCTCTCTCTCTCTCTCTCAGACAAACACCCCTGTTAAGATACACAGCATCGGTGAACTTTTATGTCACTATATTTATCAAGCAAAACAAACTACAGCATGCCATTTAGAGGGCAGACAAACTCACATTTTCCCCCAAACACTTCAGTAGTAGAGGGGGGAGGGGTACTGGGGGTCATAGGGTCATCCCATGTTAAACAGGGAAAAGGAACATAGGGTCTAGGGGAATTTAACATGGGGCACTTGGGGGTCATACGAGAAAGAGGAACAGGCGTGGGGCACTTGGGGGTCATACGAGAAAGAGGAACAGGCGTGGGGCACTTGGGGGAAATACACACACACACACACAAACGCTATACCATCCAACACGCCGTGTGTAGTGACGAATACAACGTCATCTACTAGCCAAACACCCCACACTATACCATCAACACGCCGTGTGTAGTGACGAATACAACGTCATCTACCATCCAAACACCCAACACTACACTATCCAACACGCCGTGTGTAGTGACCATTATTCCGTCATCTACTATCCAACACCCCACACTATACCATCAACACACCGTGTGTAGCGATCAATATCCCGTAATATATGCTATTCAAAACCCCACATATACTGTCCAACACGCCATGTGTAGTGACCTTCTGCCTAATGGCTATATCTATATAGCCTAGAGTTATATATAAAGCATTACCTATACCTCAGATCATGTTGGAGGTGTCAGTAAATTTGCATATATTGTACCTGTTTTAAATAGCTTTAATCAAGGGAACCAACTCATAATAACACTAAAATGGACGTGACTAAAAGTTGTACTAAACTTCGGGAACCGTCACGGACTTTAGCGTCGACTAGAAAAAATCTGGAACATTAGATTATAATGACCTAGACTAAAAGTAACACTAAAATTACAAAATTGTACCGGACGTTAGTGGAAACTGAAAATAATCCGGAATTTTTTTTAAAAAAATGGCCTAGACTAAAAGCAGCACTAAAAATCCGAAATTGTACCGGACATTAGCGGAGACTGAAAACAATCCGGATTTTTTTTTTTAAGCTTGACCTAGACTAAAAGTAGCACTAAACTTCCGAAATTGTACCGGACGTTAGCAGAAACTGAAAATAATCCGGATTTTTAAAAAAAATTAACTGAGACTAAAAGTCTCGCTAAAATTCCAATACCCCATACACACTATCCCAAACGCCGTGTGTGCTGTCTAAAAACCCCAAACCTACAATCGGACGAAAAGGGTATGACGAAGGGAAGAAATCACAAAAAACATACTATCCAACACACACCTTTCTGAATACTATCCAACACCCACTTTTTGAATACTATCCAATACCCCATACACACTATCCCAAACACAGCCATTTTTTTTAGAAAAGTTTTTTATTTTTCTTTTTTATAAAACACAAACACACACAACACACAAACCTTTTATTAAAATTTAAAAAAAAAATTTTTTTTTATCAAACACAAACACACACCACACAACACTTTTTTTTATAAAACACAAACACACACCACACAACCATTTTTAAATTTTTTTTTATTTTTTATTTTTTACAAAACACAAAAACACACCACACACAAATATTTTAAAAATTGTTTTTATTTTGTATTTTTTATAAAACACAAGCACACTACACAATTCTTATTAAAAAAAAATTAATTTTATGTTTATCAAACACAAACACACAATACATACGACATTTTTTATTTTTTTATTATTTATAAAACACAAACACACCGCACAACCATTTTTTAAAAAAAAAATTATTTTTATTTTTTATCAAACACAAACTTTATACAAACAGACACCACACAACCATTTTTTGAGAAATTTTTTTTTATTTTTATTTTTTAATCAAACACAAACACACACCACACAACCATTTTTTAAAAAAAATACATTTTTATTTTTAATCACACAAACACACACCACACCACCTTTTTTAAAAAAAATTGATTTTTATTTTTTATAAACACAAACACACCACACAAACATTTTAAATTTTTTTTTATAAAACACAAACACACACCACACAACCATTTTTTAAAAAAAAAATTTTTTTTATTTTTTTATCAAACACAAATTTTAGACACACTCACAACACAACCATTTTTTTAATTTTTATTTTTTATCAAACACAAACACACCACACAACCATTTTTTCAGAAAAGTTTTTTTTTTATTTTTTAATCAAACACAAACACACACCACACAACCTTTTTATTAAAAATGTTTTTTTTATTTTTTATAAACACAAACCACAAACATTTTTAATTTTTTTGTTATTAAACACAAACACACACCACACAACCATTTAAAAAAATATATTTTTATTTTTTTATCAAACAAACTTTATAGAAACACACACCACACAATCTTTTTTTTAAAAAATTTTAATTTTATTTTTTATAAAACACACCACACCACAACCAATATTTTTTTTTTTTTTTTTTTTCATAAAACACAGACACAAACCACACAATCATTTTTAAAAAAAACTATTTTTATTTTTTATCAAACACGAACACACTCTACATATAACATTTTTTTAATTTTTTTAATTTTTTTAAATAAACAAACACACTCAATACAAACACACACCACACTTACATTTTTTAGAAGAAAAAGTTTTTTTTTTTTTTTGGAGTGGGGAAGACAAAGACAAACACAAATACTAAACATACGCAAAAATATTTTGTTTAGGCAATCTGAGAGTTGTTATCTTTTTTTAGAGATCTTTCTAGTAGCAGTAGCAGCTGCAGCAGCAGGGCGGCCACGTTTCGCCACTGGTCTCACTACTGCAAGACAAGGTCGCTTTCTCGAGAAAGAGAAGGCAAACTCCTCACAATCCATTCTGCAACTGACTTCTCCGTCTGGTAGTTTCATCGGCTGCAAGAGTTGTAGCTGCTCTTGTTGTTGTCTTTGCTGCTGCAGTTGCTGCAGTCTTTGTCTCTCCTATCATTCTGTTCTGTCCCTGATGATTTCTTCTCTCAGGACTTCTTCCACCAGATCTTGAACCATTTGCAGGAAGATCATCGTCTTTCTCTCAGGGTTGTTCTGAAGCAAATGATGCCTCACCCTCTGCATGTTCACCATCGCTTCGTTCATTTTACTAATCTTGACGGTCATGTTGTTGAGATCTTGACGAGTCAACGAGAGTGACTGCACTGGCCAACGCACCGATGTATATGCACGAAGCGCGGACGCGATGGAAAACATGGTTCAGATCGATAGTGAGAAATGGATAGAGTTGGTGACCTCAGATCGATAGAAAGAGAGAGATAGAGTCTATACATTTTTCATTTTTTCAAATCCATAAACCACACAACACCATTTTTTTCAAAATCAACATTTTTAATAACAAGAAGCTTCTCTCACATAAAATGCAAACCAACAACGAACAAGATTAAACATGAACGTATTTACAGGATTGACAACGTTGGGAAGGCAAACTGAACTTCCACTCATTAGGCCCTCGATGCACACTACGTTTCTGAGCTAAAGGCAAGAGATAACCATAATATTCACAAAACCATCGTTCTACTTTAGCATCGTTTCGAGCATACTCCCTATCAAAACAAGTCACTAAATGTTCTAAGGAATATCCCAGACTGCGTTGATGAAGAAAATGTACACAATATTGTCCACACACCATAGAATCCGATCCTTGTAATCGGGCATTATTGAATCGAGTGGTGACTGCATTTCTTCTCATAAAGTCGATGATGTCGTCTTCCAAAGGAGGTAATCCATAAGAATCAAAATATTCCACACTGTGATCGTTGGGAAAGTACACGGCCACCCAATGGGTTCCTGGTCGATGACTGTCGTCGGTATTGATGACATAGGCAGCTAATTCCACAGCAAAACAGGAGACTAAATGTTGTTCTTGTTCTGGCCATCGAAATCCAGCAAACTCGGGAACAGTAATTTTCTTTTCTTCTTCTTTTCGGGGTTCTGAATGAATCACCTCGTCATCACTGGTGGTTTGAGACTGCTGTGGTTCACATCCCTCATCTTCTTCTATTGTCATAGGTTCTTCGTGTTGCATCTTTTATCTTTTTCTTCTAATAGTCTCGAATCACTTCTCTAAAACTGTTGATCTCTAGAGTATTATCAAATTCTGCATACAAGAAGACGTTCACCGTGTGAGGTAAAGGTTCTGTGAACTGAAGTTCCACACGAAGTTGGTCTGATTTTATAGGTGGAAATGTCCTTCGTCGCTGCCTTGGTCAGGAGTGAAATCAAATCCCCACAACGCATATCCTACTGCATATTCCTCGTACGAAAGGCCGTGGCTGCTGTTGGTGCCTAACTGTCCCGTGGCTTCAAACAGGGCCAAGTAAGATCGTAAGTAATTGTTCACGTTGCCAAAGTTAGGTTCGAATGGTCTGGTACATGATGTCTTGCCATCTCGACTGACTTCTATCTTGGAGACGTTGTAGTGAATGAAGTTGAACGGATTTTCATTGTGGACTCCGTTGAAGGCTGCATTACTGACGATGCCAATCAGCAAACGTTTGGGGAGCTGTCCTTGGAAGACGTGATCTTCGACTTTGGATCGGAGTCCCGTGGCAATGGTAAACGTTTTCACTTCCACTCGTCGCACAGGATACTTGGCGGTGGTTCTGCTCAAAGTTTGACTGATGTCGTTGGCTACTTTAGGTAAGACTTCCACACGGCGCACGTAAAGTCTGGCTTCTTCGATGATGGTTTTGTACTCGTTGGCATTGGCCATCAAATGGAAGACGGCACTACTGCGATTCAGTCTCAGGCGTACATCCACTCCGTTCAACAAATACTTGTCTTGCAACCACATGTCCATTGTCTTGCAACCACATGTCCAAATGCAAACGATCCATCAGTTCTAAACTGCGCCCTTGTAAGATTTTCTTTCGACGCTTGTTAAATCCCTCATTATGCGGGTCTGCTGGATCATCACCAGCCGCCGCTACAGCCAAGTCTGTGTCGTTGAACTTTTCCGAGGTGTCAGGTTTCCAAACCACGCAAGCATCCAGATGGGTGTTCTTGGCTTCTTTTCCGTACGACAAGAGATTTTCCAAGTAAGCACGGTAAGGGTAAGTATCCATGCTGCTGCTGACCAGTTTGTTATTCAAGTACAAATCCACTTCGCTGAACAAGGAATGCATGAAATTGTTGACGGGTGCCACTCTGGCATCGGCCAGAGGATTGCTGTTGTCCGTCTTGATCACTTTGAGATTCAAGTACAAGTGGCTGCTATTCAGATCGATGTAATCTTCGGTTTGTCCTTTGATTTCAAATTCGATAGGAGCTGAAGCTGTCAAAGACGATACAGGATGAAATTCCACCCATTGGGATTCTTGCATCGTCATCATGGTTGGGGGCTACCCCATCGAATTGAACGAAGGTTTGAATTTATTGTTTGTGTACTCCGATGTGGTGGAGTACATAGTGGTGGGAAACACGTTTTTTGTCCCCTTGTTCAAACTCAAATTGGCAATGGCTACTCCGATGACACAATACACTACAAAGATTTGGCAGAAAAAGACGATTTGATTTTTAGGCACACGTTCTACGCACCACACCCACAAAGGTTGTTTTTGTAATTCTTGAAGAGACAAACTCTGCGAAGGAGTCGAGGTCGTTTCTGTGTTGAACTGCATGTTGGTTACTTCTTCTTTTTATAGTCAAAGACTTGGGAAGCGGCAATCCAAGAATCAAAACTAGGGGGATATCCTTTCCAACGTACTTTGACTTCTTGCCGACTTCGCGTGTTCTTCGTTCGAGAATGTTTTCGATGTCGTACAAGTCGTCTTCTTTTTTGGTCACTCGTTGTAACTCAGGCAAGTAAAAAGTTCCTTTTAACACTTCTCGGAGTATGTCTTCCAATTTATAGACGGGAGGATCACGTCCACGCACGGGTCCAGTGACACGAAGCAATTCGATGGTCCAGTTGGGTAAATAACCTTTGTCAAAAGTGCGCATGGTTTTTCCGATGCGAACCCAATCTCCCGTCTTAAGCACCAGGGCTTACTTCTGGTGTCTCCTCTGGGGTGTACCAAACAATCGATCAAACACCTTCACTTCGTTTTCAGGGGTGACCTCTTCAGGGGCACACCCGATGCTTCGATGGTACGATTGATTGTACGCTTTGACCAAACGTGGTAACAGGTCGATGTACTTGAGAGTGTGTTGATGTGTAAAATATTTCCACATGCGTTCTTTCCAAGTTCTTTGAAAACGTTCCACGACACTAGCTTTGGTTTCAGGATTTTCGGTGGTAAAAAATGAATGTGTCTTTGTTTCAATTCTTTTTGAAAAGCTTGGTTTAGAAATTCGCTGCCTTTAACGGTTTGCCATCGTAAAGGGTGACGAACACTTTGTTTCAACACCAGTTTTAAGGCACGTACCAATTCGGTACTGCTTTTAGAAGTCAAAGGCACGACCCAAGCGAATTTGGAAAACACGTCGATGACACAAAACAAATATTTGTGACCACGATTGTTGGCTGCCAAATGAGAGACGTCGGCTAAATCGGCTTGCCATTGATGATCGATGCCCTCCACTTTGGTTTGACTTCTAGAAAATTTTCGTCGAATGGGTTTGTGTAACGTGTACGTCGATTGTTCTTGTAACCATTGTCGTACTTCTGGCAAACGTACACTTTTCAATTTACTTTTAGCAGCTCGATACAATTTTTGAACTCCTCCGTAACCAGCAGCATGGCCAGGATTGTAGTAGAGACTTGCTAAAAGTTTCTCCATGGTTTGACTTCTCAATAAGTTACCCACTGTTTGATGCTACTACTTTGGGTGTCGTGAGGTTTGGACGAAGTGGCTTGATGTCTTCGACGAGCCACAGGAGTGGGTAGTGAAGAAGTGGTGATGGCAGGTTTCTTCTTGGTTGTGGTGTCTTTTTTCACTTCAGTCTTGCTTTCTTTCTTTTTTGCTTCTGCTGAAGAAGGAGTGGACATTCTTTTATTAACCCAATCTTTCATTTTTTCTCGATGAGGGGTAGGTAAGGGTGTCAACAAGGCCGCGGCAATCTTACTACAGATGGAAGGAGCAGACGGAGTTTGAAACACTTCTCGAGGCTCGTCGTCTTCTGCTGTCATCCCCGTGGCGGTGTCTGTTTTGCTGGTGGCAGTGACTTTAGGTTGGCTTTTCATCAGGGCTTTGAAATCTCTCAGAGTGGGTTGAGCTGTTTCGTCTACAGCTTTCTGGTGAAAGAGTTGAAGACGTTGCAAGAGTTGGCCGTACCGTTGCGATTTTTCTGTTTCTGACAAATCGCTTCGATCCATCAGCGCTTGTAATTCTTGTCGTAACTGTGACATCTCTTGGAGATTGGGATTGGGAGGTAAATGAGGTATCCGTTGTTCGTTCCAACGATGGAATTCCATCCGTCGTTTGTAAGGAGCTAAATTCAGTTTTTGTCCTTCCATTTCATCCAAAGGTACATGTGTGTGGCCTTTCCAGAGAAGCATGACTCCTCCCAAAAGCGGTCCAGCAATCGTTCCGAACAAAGGAGCCGCTATTTTTAACAACGGTCCTATCAGCATAGGTAGAAATCCTCCTCGTTGCACCAACATTTTTTTCTTTTGGTGGAGAGGTATTTACTTTTTGACCATTTGGCGAAGAACATTCCGATGTTTACCTAATTTTTGTTTCTGTATCTTGGACAAAGGTAGCGTTCCTTTCAAGACGTTCAAACAACATTCACACACGGTATCGATGATTTCTTTGGGGGTTGTTTGAATGAGTTGTTTTCGCTTGGGAGGATTGTTTTTTTTCAGGACAGAAAAGACGTCCCAATGTTTCGCCAAACAAGGTGGAAGTCCTTTTTTGGTTTTTCCTTTCTTCTTTTGGTCTTGTGCACGTTTGGGAGTCATCTTAGATGTCAGGAGCAAAAAATAGAACAGTGGTATCTGGAAGGTCACACTTCTATTTTATACTGGAACACGTCTCCACTGATTGTCTGCACGGCGTACCATCTTCATCACAGGCATCACTCGACGTTGAGGTGTTTTCAACGGACTAAATCGTCTCAGTTCTTCTTTGGATAAATCCACTAAACTTTGTAACATGCCGGTTCTCTCTTGGACTTTGGTTTTAGTGGACGGTACTTTGTTAGCGGTCGCTGCAGTGGCCAGATCAGCCGAAGTCTAGGGTCCCGGAGTGGTGACTTTCGAAATGGGTTTCCATTTTTGCATCAAATTAGGAAACACTTGTCTTAAGTCCGGTTTGGCAGGCATCATCACGAAGGAGGACGAAAACAAAGAAGAAGAAGTGGACGGAGGAGAAGGAGCCACCGTCACTGCTGCCTGTCGTGGCTTGCGGGTGTACGTTTGCGTCCTCGCAGCAGTACCTCTCTTGCGGGTCGCAGTGGTTGGTGTTTTCTTGGAAGGGCTTTTCTTTTTCTTTTTCTGGGAGGCTTTCTTCTGCTTAGGGCTTTTCTTCTTGGGGCTTTTCTTTTTGTTTTTTGTTTTTTTGGCTTGGGCATTAGGATTCCATTTCAAAAGTGAACGAATCATGACACCTCCTAAAGAACCGCTACCTCCAGGAGTCAGAATGATTTGTTTTTTAGTCCGTGGATCGATTCTAGGATCGGCCAGTTGTGACAACGCCACTTTATGTTTTTGAAACAAACGTTGAGTTTGATGAGGGATGTGAATGATGCCTTGCAGTAATTGACGTGCCGTCAAACTAATCCATCGTAACACTTCTTTGAGACTAGCTTCTAACAAACGGGCACGAATCAATTTGGCAGAAGGATGAGCTTGAAAGGAAGTCATCTCGAAGACTCTGAGAAAGAAATGACGCAGTAGATGTTTTTATAGTTTTTTTCCTTTCAGAGAGTAGCCGAAGGGGACGTGTAAATGACGGGACCTCCTTCTTGGCACCAATGGTGAAACAATTGGGTACGAAATCTCAAATAGTCGGGAGTGGTAGGTTTTAAGTCGATGAGTAAATACGCATGAGGTGTTTGAGTGGCATCGTCGTACGCATTATTCAGCCAAGGAGTGCCTAACTGTTTGGCTAACACTTGCACTTGAGATTTGTCTCTGGGGCTTTTAAACAACACCACGTAATGAACGTTGAGACTGATGTTCCGATGGGCTTTACTTTTTTTGAAATAAATTTTGAGTAATGTAAATGATGCTGGCATTCCGACGATGTCCTTTTCGTGTAAACCAAAGTTAAATTTCTTCTTCGTCTTCTCCTAACATGTCGTCGAAGATGACCAGATGTGTTTGACTCACGTCAGGCACGATCCCATCGTCTTCGCGAGGGATGCCTTCCACAAACGAAATGGCCTCTCCTTGACTTTCACGAAGTAAGGTGTAAGACGATTGCCACTCTTTGTAACACCACACGATGAGTTGAGGTGGACGATCGAACAGATGAGATTTGTGTTCGATCAAACGTTTGACAAATTCGGTTTTGCCTGAACCACTCTGTCCAGCAATCAACATGTTAAAAAGATCACGCAGATACAAAGCTTCTCGACTGGGACGATCTAACTTTTCGTCAATCACTTTGACCTCAGAAGAAGCAGAAGAGGCAGACGAGGCAGAGGAAGAAGATGGAGCCATGACTGAGGTAGGAAGAACTTTGAGAAGAAGACGAAAGACACAAGACATTTTATGCGTTTCATACACGTTTAATGTTTTGTTTTTATAAAAATGTGAACACAACAAACAAAAACATATTTACAAGTCATGAAGTACGAAAACGCATACAGCAAAAACGAGGACAGAATGATGTAGATCAGTGGAAGTTCAGTTTGCCTTCCCAACGTTGTCAACCATGTAAATACGTTCATGTTTAATCTTGTTCGTTGTTGGTTTGCATTTTATGTGAGAGAGGCTTCTTGTTATTAAAAATGTTGATTTTTGAAAAAAAATGGTGTTGTGTGGTTTATGGATTTGAAAAAATAAAAAATGTATAGACTCTATCTCTCTCTTTCTATCGATCTGAGGTCACCAACTCTATCCATTTCTCACTATCGATCTGAACCATGTTTTCCATCGCGTCCGCATTTCCAGCATATAAAGCGGTGCGTTGGCCAGTGCAGTCACTCTCGTTGACTCGTCAAGATCTCAACAACATGACCGCCAAGATTAGTAAACTGAACGAAGCGATGGTGAACATGCAGAGGGTGAGGCATCATTTGCTTCAGAACAACCCTGAGAGAAAGACGATGATCTTCCTGCAAATGGTTCAAGATCTGGTGGAAGAAGTCCTGAGAGAAGAAATCATCAGGGACAGAACAGAATGATAGGAGAGACAAAGACTGCAGCAACTGCAGCAGCAAAGACAACAACAACAAAAGCAGCTACAACTCTTGCAGCCGATGAAACTACCAGACGGAGAAGTCAGTTGCAGAATGGATTGTGAGGAGTTTGCCTTCTCTTTCTCCAGAAAGCGACCTTGTCCTGCAGTAGTGAGACCAGTGGCGAAACGTGGCCGGCCTGCTGCAGCTGCTACTGCTACTAGAAAGATCTCTAGAAAAGATAACCACTCTCAGATTGCCTAAACAAAATATTTTTGTGTATGTTTAGTATTTGTGTTTGTCTTTGTCTTCCCCACTCCAAAAAAAAAAAATAAAAAAAATAACTTTCCCTTCTAAAAAATGTAAGTGTGGTGTGTGTTTGTATAGAGCGTGTTTGTGTATTTTAAAAAATAAAAAAATATAAAAATGTTATATCTAGGTTGTGTTTGTGTTTGATTAAAAAAATAAAAATAATTTTTTTTTAAAATGGTTGTTGGTGTGTGTTTGTGTTTTATAAAAAAAAAATTAAAATTTTTTAAAAAAGGTTGTGTGGTGCGTGTTTGTGTTTGATTAAAAAATATAAATAAAAAACTTTTCTGAAAAAATGGTTGTGTGGTGTGTTTGTGTTTTATAAAAAATAAAAAAAAAAAATTTTTAAAAATGGTTGTGTGGTGTGTTTGTATAAAGTTTGTGTTTGATAAAAAAATTAAAAAAGTTTTTTTTTAAATAGTTGTGTGGTGTATGTTTGTGTTTTATAAAAAAAAATAAAAAATGTTGGTGTGGCGTGTTTATAAAAAATAAAAATAAAATTGAAAAAAAAAAGATTGTGGTGTGTGTTTGTGTTTGATTAAAAAATAAAAATAAAAATCTTTTCTGAAAAAATGGTTGTGTGGTGTGTGTTTGTGTTTTATAAAAAATGAAAAATAAAAAAAAATGAAAAATGTTTGTGTGGTGTGTGTTTGTGGTTATAAAAATAAAAATAAAATTTGTGAAAAAAGATTGTGAGGTGTTTGTTTGATTAAAAAATACAAATATTTTTTTAAAATGGTTGTGTGGTGTGTTTGTGTTTGATTAAAAAATAAAAATAAAAAAAACTTTCTCAAAAAATGGTTGTGTGGTGTGTATTTGTATAAAATTTGTTTTTGATAAAAAATAAAAATATTTTTTTTTAAAAATGGTTGTGGTGTGTTTGTGTTTTATAAAAAATAAAATAATAAAAAATGTTGTATGTAGGGTGTGCTTGTGTTTGATAAAAATAAAAATAATTTTTTTTAAAACAAAGTGTTGTGTGGTGTGTTTGTGTTTTCTAAAAAATAAAAAATATAAAAAAAATTTAAAATGCTTGTCTGGTGTGTGTTTGTGTTTTCTAAAAAATAAAAAATATAAAAAAATTTAAAAATGCTTGTCTGGTGTGTGTTTGTATAAAGTTTGTGTTTGATAAAAAAATAACAAATATTTTTTTTTTACAAAAATGGTTGTGTGGTGTGTGTTTGTGTTTGATTGAAAAATAAAAATAAAATAACTTTTTCAAAAAATGGTTGTGTGGTGTGTGTTTGTGTTTGATTAAAAAATAAAAATAAAAAAAAATTTCTCAAAAAATGGTTGTGTGGTGAGTATTTGTATAAAGTTTGTTTTTGATAAAAAATAAAAATAATTTTTTTTAAAAAAAATGGTTTCGGTGTGTTTGTGTTTTATAAAAAATAAAAAAATAAAAAATGTTGTATGTAGTGTGTGTTTGTGTTTGATAAAAATAAAAATAATTTTTTAAAAAAAAGTGTTGTGTGGTGTGTTTTTGTTTTCTAAAAAATAAAAAATATAAAAAAAATTTAAAATGCTTGTCTGGTGTGTGTTTGTGTTTTCTAAAAATAAAAAATATAAAAAAATTTAAAAATGCTTGTCTGGTGTGTGTTTGTGTAAAGTTTGTGTTTGATAAAAAAATAACAAATATTTTTACAAAAATGGATGTGTGGTGTGTGTTTGTGTTTGATTGAAAAAAAAAAATAAAAAAAATTTCAAAAAATGGTTGTGTGGTGTGTTTGTGTTTGATTAAAAAGTAAAAATAAAAAAAAAATTCTGAAAAAATGGTTGTGTGGTGTGTGTTTGTGTTTGATTCAACAATAAAAATTAAAAAACTTTCTCAAAAAAGGTTTGTGTGGTGTGTGTTTGTGTTTTATTAAAAAAAGGTGTTGTGTGGTGTGTTTGTATTTGATAAAAAAAATATTTAAAAAATTTAATAAAAGGATTGCGTGGTGTGTGTTTGTGTTTTATAAAAAATAAAGATAAAAAACTTCTTTAAAAAAATGGTTGTGTTTGGGATAATGTGTATGGGGTATTGGATAGTATTTAAAAAGTGGGTGTTGGATAGTATTCAGAAAGGTGTGTGTTGGATAGTATGTTTTTTGTGATTTCTTCCCTTCGTCATACCCTTTTCGTCTGATTGTAGGTTTGGGGTTTTTAGACAGCAGACAAGGCGTTTGGGATAGTGTGTATGGGGTATTGGAGTTTTAGCGAGACTTTTAGTCTCAGCCAATTTTTTAAAAACAATCCGGATTATTGTCAGTCTCCGCTAACGTCCGGTACAATTTCGGAAGTTTAGTGCTACTTTTAGTCTAGGTCAAGTTTTTAAAAAAAAAAATCCGGATTATTTTCAGTCTCCGCTAATGTCCGGTACAATTTCGGAATTTTAGTGTTACTTTTAGTCTAGGCCATTTTAATCTAATGTTCCGGATTTTTTCTAGTCGACGCTAAAGTCCGTGACGGTTCCCGAAGTTTAGTACAACTTTTAGTCACGTCCATTTTAGTGTTATTATGAGTTGGTTCCCTTCATTAAAGCTATTTATAACAGGTACAATATATGCAAATTTGCTGACACCTCCAACATGATCTGAGGTATAGGTAATGCTTTATATATAACACTAGGCTATATAGATATAGCCATTAGGCAGAAGGTCACTACACATGGCGTGTTGGACAGTATATGTGGGGTTTTGGATAGCATAGATTACGAGGTATTGGTCGCTACACACGGTGTGTTGATGGTATAGTGTGGGGTGTTGGATAGTAGATGACGGAATAATGGTCACTACACACGGCGTGTTGGATAGTGTAGTGTTGGGTATTTGGATAGTAGATGACGTTGTATTCGTCACTACACACGGCGTGTTGATGGTATAGTGTGGGGTGTTTGGCTAGTAGATGACGTTGTATTCGTCACTACACACGGCGTGTTGGATGATATAGCGTTTGTGTGTGTGTGTGTGTGTGTGTGTGTGTGTGTGTATGACCCCCAAGTGCCCCACGCCTGTTCCTCTTTCTCGTGGACCCCCAAGTGTCCCATGTTAAATTTCCCTTGACCCTATATTCCTTTTCCCTGTTTAACATGGGATGACCCTATGACCCCCAGTACCCCCCTCTACTACTCACATCTAACATGCTACACTGTTAAAAACAGATTACAATGTTACAAACATACAAACTCAATACACACAATAAACCTATGACGTAATACGGCATTCCATTTCGCGTACAGACTGACGCCTATTGTTACACTGTTACAAACATATATATCAAAATGGCGGCCTAATGTTAATATGCCGTTTGGGTCTAGAAACTTTTGATCCTGTTCAACATCAGTTGTTCTGTTTGAGTCTCAAGTGCCGCACTTTACTACTTTCCAAGGTGGCTTACTAAATAGAGTGACCACATTGCCAAAGAAGCAAAAGACGATTCATTTCATTGGCTGACAGAAATAGCTTGCACCAATGGATAACACTTGGTCGACGATCATGGATAGAAAATGTAAAGAAGAGAATATAAAATCTTCAGCAAATCACTACTGCAATTATTTCCAAAGTAACGTAAATTGTAGAGGGGAATCGTCACTCCGCACGAGGAATTTAGATCCAATTGATAATGATATGTGTTTTAATGTTCTTGAATAAACAAGAAACAGGTAAAGATATTTACGACAATTGTTGTTTTGTTCTTCAAAATAAACCCACTTTTTGATCTGGTATGGGCCATTTGGCCCCACTTCACTTCATGGAATGAACACTGATGTTATTAGTCTGCGAGTGAGAGAAGAACGTCATAAAATAATGTTCAATTTATACAAGTTAAAAAGCGATAATCTCCGGATTGACCCGCGAATTCTTAACGACTTATACAATTCAGAGATACTATTTGTCCGAGAGCCAATGTCTTTAATGGGTTCCCAGAAGTAAAATAACTGCATCTACTAATAAGTATATAAGTATAACATTTTCTAGACACGTTTTTCTGTCGCAATTCTTTTTTTTTTTAAAGAAATGTTTGAAAATTTAACGCATTTAGGTTGAAGACTAATGAAGCAATAAATCAATAAAATATTACATGTTATGTAATGTAAACCATGCAGGTTCTAACCATTTGTTCGGCGCACGTCTTGTCACTCAGACAACCGCAGCACATCGCCCTGAACAACTGAAATTATTATGCCTGGCGTCATTCCCTAGGTGGATTTCATATCGCCTTGGACAATCGTAACTATCGGGCCTGGTGTCATTACCTAGGCGGATCACACATTCCCCTGGACCACCGTAAATATATGGCCTGGTGTCATTATCTAGGCGGATCACATGTTGCCATGGTCAAGTTTCCCAAGCGGCCATCAGAATTATAATAAACAACAATTGGTTGATATCTTGTGGTAGATAGGTGGAGTTTCGAGATTTGTCAATAGATCTATCCGAAATTTGCTCTAAACCCCTACCACGCTTATTTACATAAGGAAATCATTTATAATGCACCACAAACTTTAAATTGTACAGATTTATTACATTAACTGAGCGCAAGACAAGTTACAAGTTTGAACCCCTCAAAGCAGTAGTTAGTTACTACCATAATCTGGATTTGATTTCCTACACAGTCTATTTCTGATAATTTAGTCCATGTTGTGGGAACATTTCTCAACGTGTTGACCTAAATTATGTAACATGATGCAACTACTCACACCAGGACTAAGCTGATAGCCGTCCGTTTGGCCATAGGCAGTTAACCTTAGCGCAGAAGACCTTTATCTCCTCCTACTTCATTAGCATATTTGTTAACATTTGCTGATTAAATATTAAAGTTTGTCAGTACTTATGGTAAAGTGTTTAATGACAAAATTTCGGCCTATTAAATTATGTAGATATTGATGTTCAAAGTTACTATAAAATTCAACTAAAATACGGTCAGTTGTCTAAGTGTCTAATCTGTGTACGGTTAATTGGGTTTTATCATCAATCACTGATGACATGTCATTGGTCAGTTCTTAGGTGTGGCAGACTGTGGTGATTTACTTTATCAATATTGTTTACAATTTCAAAAGAGAACACAAAAGAAGACAGGAAAAACGATATACCTTTTTTGCAATAACTAGTGAACGTGGAACAATGAATGACATAACGCATTCATCATTATTTCTAGAACAATCAATAAAAAAAGTGTGAAGGAAGTCTTCAGTTTGGATTGTTTAGTCGGCTGGACTGTCTGTGCAGTTGGAACATATGGACATCTTTCTGGTCTTTATGTGTATACTGAACTCAAACAAGTAACTGATTCATCTACTACTTTTGCTCTTTTGGCACAGTATGTCCATACCTTAGTCAGAAAATGTAATTCTGTCAGTGCACAAAATATTTTCATTTTGAAACTAGACACATTTATAAATTTCAAGTGCAAAATGTGTAGCGATACCATTCACATATATAAACTCCAGAACGCCATTTACCAACTGTAGTGATTTAATTCACAGATGCCAACTCCATTAAGTCATTTACCAACTGTAGTGATTCCATTCACAGTTACTAACTCCAGAACGCCATTTACCAACAATACTTATTCCATGCACAGATACCAGCTCCAGAACGCCATTTACCAAATGTAGTGATTCCATTCACAGATACCAACTTCAGAACGTCATTTACCGAAATGAATTAAATGACAATGTAATACATGGTTCATCTGATAGTGAAGAAATTGGTTTTGCCAGGGATTATAATTCATCTGAAAATGGAAAGGTTTGCCAGACATGTTCTCTGACGCATAAGCAACATATCAACAACTTCTTCAGACTGCCCCTTTAAAAAAAATCAAACAAACACACAGACAAACATGATATCTCAATGGAATGAAAGTATCAAGTTTATCTCTACATACAAACTTTGTTGTCAAGTCTTTTCATTAGCAAGGAAAGTCTTCAAAAATGTGATCACTATCAGAAATTTCAGTATTAAAGAAATAACATTCAAGGTGGCGTTTCGCAAGCTTTCGCATCGCAGAAATATGGCTGCAAAGAGAATCAGATGTTGCCACTTGCTTTACAAGACCTTTATAGAACAATACCCACTTCAATACAAATTTACCAGCGAGACAGATCCAAGTATCCGCTCTTCCATTTGCCATCCTCGTCTTGGAAAACCGGGTGCGCTTGAAAGTGCACTGTGATCCAGATCTTAGAGAAAACAGAACTTTGCAGTTATGCACACTACCAGCTACAATAAAAGGGCTTTCAAGTGACCATGAAGACATACAATGTTGACATGATGGCAGCTATGAAGCAGAGATCTTGAATGTTATTGTCTGGAAAGAATAAGATTAAAAAAACATGTAAATTTGATATTCAAATCATCTGACAAGGTAGCAAAAGCCCAGTAAAAAAAAATATGTCTGGAATACAAATATTTTAGAAGCAATACTAAAAGTTTTAAATATTCTAGACAAGACTGTTAGGAGCATCAAGACGATTATATTTCTGAGTTGACCCAAAGCTTGATGTCCATCCAGTTATAAGATTGGAAACAAGATGAACTCAATATTACTTTAAAATCTATGCAGCTTGAAGTAAATGCAGATGATGATAATTTGATGTATGCCATGGGATTAATACAGATAGAAATGTTATCCTCTGACGAAAATTCTCACGATGAATTGGGGGACGATTTGGCGTATGATTTACCCTCTGATGTCAAGACAAGCCCAGTTAGGGCATCCAATGCAGATCTGGTAGAAAAGAACAGTGGTGGAGATTCCTGTTCTGAAAAGAAAGTGACAACGAACAAGCCTCTTACATCTGAATCCAATGTTGATATTAACATCCAATAGGCAACAGACAAAATTGATTTCTTTCTTGCAGATCTCCAGATCTCATATGTGGACATAATACACCCTTCGTTGGACGAGATGATGATACGCAGAAGTTGCAGGAGATATTCGATTTCACGCTTCAACACGCAATAGTCAATGAAAAAATCGCATTATATATTTGCTCCTCACCATAAACTAGAACAGAACTTATTAAAGATAATGATGGATGATAGTCAGTAAGCGTTTGTCAGTCTAAATTCCCCCTTTTTCATTTACGCAAATAAAAATTATAAATCTTCTTACAACATAAGAATCAGCCAGATTACTTCACCTTTTAAAGTTTATGAGGGACAATAAACAGAAGAAGGATTAAACGAAACTTACCCTGCAACATCTTGAAACAGCACTAGAAATGTGCGCAGTATTGCTGTAACTTTGAGAACAACCTTCTTGATCAAATATATGGAGACACAGCCTACTGTACTTGAAAAGAACTGGGGCCAGCATTACATGGAATGTATAACAACAAGCTCCTCACAAAATGCAACATGATGATATTCTACATCCCTGTGAAGACATTTGTGCACTGAGCGACTTGGCGGCCTTGGTGAATTAAACATATTGGGTGTCAATATCAAATCATCTCTTCCAATTTCCTTTGTGAGTGGTGCAATAGCATATGCAACCTTTTGTGTGGAACTGTTTTACGAACATTATACGTCTGTACTGTTCGATCAAACCATGAAAGCAACTCCATTTTCAACACCCTTTTGAGGATAGATTTTGCGAACATGCCCTTGATTCACGGAGAGAAATTAAACACATAGATGCACTTACAGTATTTAGCCCTAAATCAACGATTGATACTGTAGATCATAGAATGATTGTAGTGGACACGTTCCTTGATGTTCGTAAAGCCATATCAAGATTTACAGAAATTGAATTTCATCAAGATAAAAGTGTACTCCACATGTCAAGCCTAGGATCTGAGCAATATAACGGAGAAATAGTGGAAGTGTCTCATACATTTTTGAACACTGACATGACAAAAACTGACCCGAGGCTTGTTTTACCGGATGCACATTTAATCCTTCGTATAAATTACCAGTGTGGAGAAAAAGAGAAGACAATTATGTATGATATGCTGAGGAAGCAGCTGCAAGAGTGAGTACAACTCACAGACTGCTTCTCATCTGCAATTAACACTTGTCAAGCAGTGCTCAAGCCAGATTGCTGAAAAGCAAATGTAGAGAAATCTTTTTGAATAAAAAAGGCACTTAATTCCTTTCACTCTTTCTCGGTGTGCCAGTAGGCAAAGAATATGTGTATCTTAGGGAAAAGGGCCTTATTCAAGTTGCAAACAAATTATTCTAGAAAAAATTGAAACATCTGTGAAAGTGTTTGCAGTACACTTTGCTGGTATAAAATTCAAAACACATGCTGACATAGGTACAAATTACTTGATGCATATTCAGAATGGGGTTATCAATCGCATTTGCAAACTTCCTCCAAATATGAAATGGATTGCTATCTGCAAAGAAAAACGAACAGTTTTATCCCTGCTCCTACGAAGAACAAAGAAATAGAGACCAGACGAAAGATCAATGGCTAAAATTATGTGAAGAAATTCCGAGACCAGACATTTTCAAAGTCATAAACTGTGTCGACGTTTGAAGAAAAATCATCAGTTTTGGAATTTGTCATGCAGTACGTGCTGAAAAAGGAAAGGATAGTAGAGTCCTGATTGACGGTTCTATTGATCGTCAGTGTATAAGTACATTGTTAAAAGACTGTACTGTCCATTCTTCCTTGATCAGTCAAAATTATATCTGGAAAATGTGTGCCAGATGTCAATAAGGCATCATGGCAAGGATATCAGGCACTCAACATTGTGGATGCCTCCAGAGTCTGTTCTAGAGGTTATAACAGCCTTGATAGACCTGCAGATAGACTGTATGTTCATACTTTGGAAGCCAGATGCTGAACTTCTGGACTTATTAGGTCCAAAATCTGTCTGCAAAGGGATGTTAATGACAATATATCCTATAATTATGGAGACTATATTAATGTCGATTATATGAAGCAGTTGCTACCAATAGCAGAGGAAGAGCTGAAGGGTATTTTGTTGACAGCAAGAACTGGAATTCGATGATCTAAACAAAACTTGATTTCAACTCCACAAAAGACCACTGCAGATTACAAGCGGCGACTACCATCTTTACAGTACTCCAAGGTATTGCTATACATTTCTTGTCAATATGGGTGATTCTTTCAACAAAAACAAAAAAGTAATGCCACGGCATACTTGTTGCATCAAAGCAGCAATTCATACATACTAAAGATGTTGCTGACGTTTTAATGCTTTTCCTTCCATAACTGATATATACCTCAGAAAAAGAGTACATATCTGTGTAAAAAGTCACATGTTTTTATTTTAAAAAGTACTCTAAAATATTTCTCGAAAAAGACGAAAAGTGAATTTCCTGTACCACACGCAGAATTTGATAGATTTTCAATGTATATTGTTTATAGCTGTAGAACAACTTTGTAAAAATGTTTATATTTAGGCATGTGGTATCAGCATTTGATTTTCTTCCTAAGGAAGACCAACATACGCGGACTGCCAACTGCACAATCATGATCATCTGGCTCACTTGTAAATTCACAATGATACGTGATATAACAAAAGCCAAATACAGTGGTTTGTTCTATGCTTGGACTACATCAGGGATTTTAGCATCAACTTTACATCCTGGACAAGTCCTGAGAGTTCTTTTTTTTTATTCTGACAAAACTGTAAGTCTAAATGGCGATGTATCAACAAAGCACAATATCGCTGTGCAATATACAAGTTACATGCTGTCCTTCAAGTTCTTGAATTTATCAATGAAAGTTTCTAGCCAGATGTTACTAGCAATAAGTTTACTTGCAAATTGTATTCTCACAATAAAGACTAACATTCAGGAAGGATTCAGCTTCGTATGAAATTTATAAGTAATGTCCATGTGTATTAACATTACCAGACATTACATTTGATTATATTCATCACAATAAAAAGACCACTGTAGTTTGTAGCACATTTTCTAGGTAATTCCTGTGTCATATCTTCATTATAATTACGAGTACATGTTAGAAGTGTGCATCATTAACACAATGAAGGAGTATCTTTGATATAACACCATATGTATAAACGTTTCATTATAAGGAAACTAGGCTTGCCCATATACTACGTACATATATTTAATTTATAGCACATACAAATCCACATATTTACATTTCCAGTGGAGTTAAGATTGATTAAAATTAACTGCGTATTGTCAGAGAGAGGGAGTTTTTGACATCCCTGACGAGTTTGTCTGCTATCAAATATAGTTCTGCAACTATTGCAGCAATTAACACTTCTTTTGGAAATTGTTAAAAATTTGATTATTTTGTGAGCTTCTGTTTTCATTCATACTAGGTAAATAAATAAAAGAGAGGTGTAGGATTTTAAGGTGAAAGTTGGTTTAAATGAGGAAAGTAAAGCATTAGAAACATTACATGGTTACCTCCTCGAACACTAAACACGCAGCCAGTCAATCACCTGCGAGTACAGTGGGCAATAGGCTAGGCAAAATGATGAACCAACAAGAGGTAATTCAAATATTTAAAGTTATTTACAGTTGATCTAGGTCGTTATAATTCTTTACTTACCATTACTACTGACCATAAGATTGTTTTGATCTTCCATTTATCTCTCTCGCTTTCTCTATCGCTGTATGTCTCTTTCTCTCTCTTTCTTTTTCTGTTAGTCGGTTTGTCTGTCAGTTTTACTATTATAGGTCCAGACACCATCGCAAGCCACAGACAAAAATCCCCTTCGCTCCATTTTCACTGACATTCTCCCATGACTAGCGACGATGGTCAAGAGAGAGAGAGAGAGACAGAGAGAGAGAGAGAGAGAGAGAGAGAGAGAGAGAGAGAGAGAGAGAGAAAGAGAGAAAGAGAGAATTGTATTTTCATGTTCTTTAATTTTGGCTTGTTTCGATTGTCAGTCACCCATTCTTCCAACCATGTATGCATACACACCTTTATGCATACATCTAAACAAAATATAATGCACACCTTTATTCATCAATCTAAACAAAATATAATACATACATGCATTCATGCATACACACATACAAACAATCATACATGCATGCATACAAGCATGCATACACACCTTTATGCATAAATCTAAACAAAATATAATACATACATGCATACATGCATACACACATACAAACAAACATACACACATGCATACAAGCATGCACGTACATACATATGAACATATACGTTCCTATGCATGCACATGTATTTCTAGACATATAAACGGATTAGGTAATATGGTGAAACCTCCCAGAACCTAGAACTGATGGGACCATATAGCTAGATAGGAAACAGATGTTGTATCTATACAGAAACAGTTTAATAAATTCCAAAATATATATCTATATATAGTTGAAGCCGGCCAGGGGAAGCATCATGGAATACAGACATGTATACGTAAGATATGAATGCATACAAACATATCAAAATATACATACCTTATTATGGACAGAATGGCAAATAAAAATAACTTAATACTCAGTTTAAAAGAAGTTTTTGTATTATTGCTATTTTTTGGTATCAAAATGTTCCCATTCGCAGTTTGTGTATCAAAAATACTTTTCTCACAGAAAATGTAGTTTTAGTTCTGTCTTAAAATTAGGCACATTTGGTAATTCATTATTAAATCTACAGTGATAAAGATACAATTTCAACTGCAATATAAATAAATTAATAACATTATCAACTTTTCCTCTTATCAATTATACCTAGCAGAAATACTCTCTTTGATACATAATATTTGTACAGATGACTTCACTCGCTCTTTATCAACTCCATGAACCTGGTCAAGATTTGTTCTGTTTTTGGACACTCCCATAAAGAAAGAGATAAAACTTCTCGAGAAGTTTTGCTAAAAGATCAAAAATTATTTGAATTTTTTTTCTCCAATTTTATTTAGAAAATTATTTGTTGGCATAATTCTGTGTAGAATCTTAGTTTGAAACCATTTAAGTCTTGGCTTTGTGAGGCAAGAAAAAAAGTTTATTCCATTCAATCCCATTTAAATTGTCATATTCTGTATTCAATTTAGCAACTGAGGCTCGTTCGTGGTTATTGCAAATGGGTGCTTTGTTATTTATGTTACAGCCGTTATTAACATTATTATAAGTCCAATAGATGGGTATATACATGAGTATTGTATATTACAATCGATACAGACATAAAATTTACTTTTGTTGACTTTTATGGCACCTAAACGTCCCCAAATTCTAGAAAATTTACATGGAACTCATATGTATTAAGAAAATTATTAAACTTTATCCATGAACCATCTTCATTTACAAAGTCGTTTATATATAAAATCCTTTTTCAATCCAGTGTTTGTACATTGCACTAGAATTTCCAAAAATGATATTACGATTTGCCAATAATTGTGTTTGAAGGAATTCTTCTTTGTTTTCAACAGTAAATTTATTGAAAAATTGTATATATGCTTAAAATACATCTATATAAAACTTATTCAGGCACGTATTCACTCTTTTAAGAAAATCTATTCCCAATAAGAACAAAACATTATATTTCTGGGAGAAGAGACAGTAAAATCTTGTCCTTTTGGGCTCAAAAGCAATTATTGTCTGACCCAGGCTATCCTAATAGAAACCAAAATCATATTGATATAAACCATTTTAAGACCACCCTCATGATAATCTTTAATAATGACTTTCTTTTAATGTTATCTCTTGTCCCACACCAAATAAACTTATGAAAATGAGAATCTATATACAAATACATTTGTAGCCAACTCAAGTTTCCAACCTTTTTCTATTCTGTCAACAAATGATTAACCTGGAATTGGATGTTATGAAGGTTGAAGAGGTGTAGGATATTGAGGTTGCGGTTGTGGTAAAGTAGGAAAAGATTTAAGAGTAGGAGCTTGAGAAATTCTGGAATAGGAAAAAGCAACACTTTAACAAATTTGCTATGGACAGAGCAATTGTTTGTATAGTCATACCTACGGCAGTAAATATATCAGTGATTGTTAAACTCTTTTCTTACATTAATCGTTTTAATCTTTCACCTAATCTAATTTTTCTTTAGCTATCGAATTTATTTTTCAAAGTTGTCTCTGAAAATTATTTTCAACTGTGTTTGATGCCTACTACTTGAGTTTTTATGCTTTACAACGTTTCAACTGTTCTTGCGATACAGCTTTTGTGTTTATGTCTGTTTTCTGTGTTGATGCCTTTTTAACTCTTCAATCTGTTTTTTTTTTATACGTTCAACATCTGCGTTGATATGTTGTAGTTGTGACTCTAATATTTGTACATCATTCACATATCCTCTCAATTCTCTTTCTTCTTGACTGATGAATAATCTTTTAACTGCATGCGGACGTTCTTCGCCTTGATCTGCATCCATTAAAGTCTCTGCTTCTTTCAGTTGCTGGTTAAGAGATTCATTTGTGTTGAATGCTTGCATCTCAATACGCCCATGATCTTGTAGTTGTTAACTGCCTGTAACTGTTGGTTCTAATCGTTTTTGTATAGGTCTGTCTCGAGGTTTCTCATTTGATGACAATTTATTTCCTTTCTCTGTTCAAACTTAAAATGTAAGAAACTTGCTTCCACTTTTGTTGGAAAAAATAGATTAGGTCAGGTTTTAACGTTTTGTTTAGACTACCATTTATAGAAATTTGTATTCGGTATTTACTATTTTGGTAATACAATGCATTTTTCGTAATTTTCGAATTATTCTTAATTAAGCCATGCTGTTTATTATCAATGTTTAAATCATGTTTTACAAATTCTTTGCATTCGTCTACTAAATCTGTAGATACAGGAATTTGATGATGAGTTTCTAATCATCTTTTAAATAAGCTATTATTAGTGAAATCATAATCAATTTTTTCATCACGGATTTGTTCCTTGCATTTATCTTCATCGTAAATAGGATGATAACATTTTTGATCAAAATCTTCTCCACCTTCTGCTATTTGCATACTATTGAAATTGTTAATAAAAAAAAACTTCAAAAAGAATTGGATTTTCATTCAAGAGAAATCTAACAGTAGTCTCACCTACCTTGAAACGGAAGATTACAAACAAAAACGGAACATTAGTATGGCAAATTGAACATGCAGAGAAATAACTGGTGAACTCTTAACTGACAAGGAGTTGGAAAAAAATGAATAAAGCAAATAAAAAACATGCGAAATCTTTGTAAATACAAGAGCAGGAAAAATATCAAAGTCACTGTTTGATTTTGTTATCCAAGAAAAAACATCTTTGATTAGCAAGTTTCTACCTATTGATGATTTTAATAAATTACAGACAGAGTTACAAGAAGATTGCATGGCATCAAATGGTATTATATACTTTACAGGTTTTTTATCATTAGGATTACATCTGTGAGCACTAAGTGCTAGTTCGATAACATTCAAACATATTAATTTTAAGAAAAAAGCAGAATAGACAAAATCTCCTCAATAATAAAGTTGATAGTTTTATTGGCTTCCACCTTTCTCTTGTGCCCTCTTATTTCTCTATTTGATGGCATTTTAGCACTTTTAGATTTGTTGTCATTAGCCCTCATATATTTTGTATTCGAGCAATGGAAACATTTTCATTGTTGCTCTGGATCAGATAAGTCAACAGAAGCACAATGCAAAAGATGATCTCCATTAAATCATCATCGCTAACACCTTCACGTTTAGTAACATTCAACCACCTACGATGAAAGTCAAACAGATGGTACATTTAACACTTTTAAAGTTGTATCTGACTTCAGCGTGTCTCTCAACGAGTGCATAATTCTAGCTCGTGTTAAATTAGTTTCCCTGTGGTTTTCGTTGCTGCTGTATCCATGTCTAAATTATTCATTATAGTGTTCTCTGTATTCTTATCTCTAATTTGTAAAGTAGTCCTTATTTTCATCCCTCCAATTTATGTGGTAATCCTTATTTTTGTCCCTAAACGGTGTACTGCATTCACTCTTACAAGATTCGCGATAACCACCAATTTCGTAAAACTCACCCACTTTTTTTAATTTGACATTTTGAACACATTGTAGTTTCCATTTTTCTTATATTTTACTATTTTATTTTCAACTATCTATTAATACTGTTACATTTCAATATCATTGCATAATAAAATTCATTTAGCACTAACTTGTAATATGGTTGTAAATTAAATAGAAGGTGAACAAAGTAAAGATACAGATGAAAATAAGTCAGAATCAAAGGTTGAAAAAGTAACGTCCAAAAAGAATAAAGATTCATGTAGAGTTCATCTTGGCAGATAACTTGGAAACCGTTCACAAGGATTTAAAAAGCAAAATATACTTTAGACAGAACAAAAAGAAAATGAACACCAATTGAAGATGAAAAACGTTAGTTCAAACAAGTTGATGTCTTACCGGATAATTGGTGGTATTGTTGATTTAGGTCTGGTGTTGTTTACAAAAAGCACGGCCGGTATAATTTTTAGACTTGAAAAATGCACCAAGAACAACCATATAAAAAGATGCTTCAGAACACGGGATGTGATTAGAATGGGTCTTTAAATGTGTTGCAGAATTTAGGGCTGACCCATGGGGAAGGGATAAGATCCTGAGGAAAGTGGGACGGGTACTTGTGTATTATGTCTTATTTTGTTTTGAAAGATTAATAAAAACAGAAGGTTAAGAAATACAAGATATAAACATTGTTCCACTCAGGTTACACTATGTAATAAAAGAGAAATACAGTGCGTGCAACAGAAATTACATTTCTCTTTCACAGGATGAATATAGGCTGATAAGAAATTAAACATAATTGTATTAAAAAGATAAAAAGTAAAAAAAAATAGTTGGATAGAAAAAAAGGTGTTCTTTTTGATTCCAATACTAAACACTTGAATGGAACATGGAAGTCAATCCTTTTCTATAGTATCTCATTGCAATGGTTCTACTAAGAAGAAATAACGTATTGTAGATATAACACACAAGGTTAAATTAAATAACATTGATAGTGCCTTTTGCTTTTCTGGCGATTTCTGGTTGTCCTTGGGATTTTCGGAGCAATGGGATCATACCTATTGGAGGGTAACCATATATGTCACGGCATTCGGTCTCGAGAGATGTACATTGTCATTGATGATGGGGAAATACAAAATAAATTCACGTAGCAGGAATAAGAATATGGCTGTCGACATGGATACATAGCCTAATAGTAGAACACCGACATTAAAACCAACAGTGTTTCAGTTCAAGGTACGGTTATGCAGAATGCATTTTCCCCGTCAAAGTATTATTACATGTCTCATTGAGATAACAAAGCGGACTGAATACTTGCTACTCCCATCGGATCTAGGGTTTGATTTCTGGTGCTGTACCGTCCTGTGTTGAAACCTTTCATAGTAGACATTTTTCCCTTGGTACTCCGGTTTCCTACGCATTAAAGACCTTTCTAAGTCATAATCAGTTTTAAGTTTGCAAAGCTTACCAGTGTATACTGCATTAAACGGCGAATATCACAGACCCATGTAATGGGCCGATATATCTGGGTCTATGCTATTAAGTGGCGGAGACCCATGTCTGCCAGCATTCTATAAATACAGCAGTTATGGGTCTGTTATTTTACTTCTACTAATGATGTAAAGTGAATAGCGTGTACCCAAATCTGAGAGAACATTATACGGCATCATATCTAGGTTTATGCTGATCGCAGTTGCGTTCACGTTATAAACAAGAGAATACAGAAGTCTAGCTATTTTACGTCGATTGTTCAACAGTTTTAACAACTGATATCAAAATGTATCGACGGCGCAAGTGGTGGTGTTTGGTGTCTCTCATGATGGAGGAAACCGTAGAACCGGGCATGAACCACTGACCTTAAGTGGGCAGACACTAGTTAGTCCTTGCACGGGTCATTTAAGGTGATCAAACTCGAAACAGCAAAACTGCAAAGCAAATGTATTTTGTCAGAGTTATCTATGACCGTTTGTTACTTCCACACGAATCAATCTATTTGTGTCATTAAGTTTTATTACACTAAAGGAAGAAATAGATAAACAAATGTATCAGAACAACGAATAGACGGTCACCAATTCGTATACATGAAAAAGAACGAAACAAAGGATACAATTAGATTAATTGATTGACTGGTTTATTGGCATCTAAGGGCACATCAACACATGAGAGGTAATACCGTACTGAGATACATGTTGGGGTCGGCAGATCTGGGCAGGATTCAAACCTGCACCCTTCGGGTCGCGAGTCTGGCAACATAATATTTGAGCCAAAATTTCAACGATCAAAAGGAGCAAATGAACCCAGTTGAATTGAATTAGTATTCACGGCCCCAAAGATTTAATTTTAACAGATTTTTAAGCCCTCCTTACTCAAGCTCCTAATATTTTCTCTAAAATCATCTATAATTGAACTGGAGAGTTTTAATGGCAAAATCGAAATGGAAAACGTCAATGTACCCTGTCCGATGACAAACTGTCAGAAAAGGTTGGATTACACGCATACATTTCCAAATACCCTGTAGTAGGTAACATTACTGGCAAATGGTCTGTTAGACATTAGGACTCGAGAACTTGCGCTGAATATTACAAGAGTGCAGCTTAGCTAATTTTTAATTACTTGTTCTTTCATAACCTCTCCAAATAAGGGTCTTGCAAACTCAATTTGCACGTCAAGCCTGTAATTTGTGAAAGAGACGTTTGTTTTAATCTTGGTTCTCCGAAGTGAAATATCTCGCATGGAAACGATCTCCCATCAACTTTACCGGATCGGTGACCATTGCATAAGGTCGTATGCCAGACTCTTGTTAGTACAATTAGACTGAAAAACGTAAATGGCGATTTATCCCACTGTCATATCTTGGAACAACAGTTTTCGACTACGGCCGGGTTGGTGATGTTAACTCTCACATTTGAAGCCACCTGCTATAAAATATAACACTCTGTGACTACGATACCATTTCAAAGTTGTCATGAGATTGGAGAAACCGAATCAGCAAATAAACTGGAACATATCCTCCCAACACTGATTCCCCATAATGAAGCAAGTAATCACTAAAATCAAAGAAAGCTGTAAACGGAGACGTAAATAAAAATAGCATATATTGAGTCACTCATCCAGGCAGCTCTCTAAACGATGAATTATAATCCTAAAACCGTGTTGTATATACTCCGTCCTCCTTCCCTTCTTCCCTCCCTCCTTCTATGACTATCTCCTTGTGAGTCACACCACCTCCCTCCCCGTAACTCGTGAAATCCCCAAACTTTGTTATTTTCAGATACAACATAGAACCTATACTGAATAAAATCAGAGATATGTTACATATAATGAGGTGACAATTGCGTCCCATATATTACTTTAATGAACATGAAAGTGGATCAGAAACTGGACAATGTCCTACGAAAACACTATGAAAAATTCCATAAAACGAGCAGAACAGCATCGTTAATTTTATGAAGAAAAGATAATGCAACTCGATCTAGATAATGTTCATTCAATTCTCGCTCACTTACACCAAAAAGAAATAAAATATATTACGATCATTTCATTCTTTACCAAAGAGCCGAATGAGAAAAGCCGATTTTCTCATAAATTGCAGTGTTATATTTTAGAGAACATAAACTCTCTCTCTCTCTCTCATGGATGACCGCACAGATTTTGCGGAAATTTCCATACATTTATCAGTAATTACGATAAAAATCTATATTTAAAGTAATAACCGAGGTGATTGATAGAAGCAGGACACGAAGTTGAGATATTTATCATATTGATGGTATTTTACTGTAATTTACATATGGAGGAATTCGAAATAAATTCTCCTATAAATAATATTAAATTAGATAATGAAACAACCACACTTTTGCATCATACGTCCATATATCCGCAACTACGAAGAAACAAAAATTGAATAAAACTGTTATAAACCCTAATTTGTTTTGGACTTCATGCATATTGTATAGCTAAGGTATTCGGAAACGTAAAAGAGGGGTATGTAGTAAATACAAAACCGTATTGGTGTTTTGCATCCATATAATGGTCAGTCATCTCTCTCTCTCTCTCTCTCTCCAAATATGTTTAACCCAGCGGTGATTTAATCAGCTATATAACTAACTACTCCGTTCAAAAAGTTCGTTTAGTGAGTTTTATATTTAAGGAAAACTTATACTCTCTTATATTGGACGACATTATATTTGAGAAAGCACTGATATTCTCTATTTCTTTCCATCTCTGTTTCTCTGTCTCTCTCCAAATATGTTTCACCCATTGTGTGTTTGTGTGGAGAGAGAAAGAGAAACAAACTAATAAATCAAAGAATTGATTCATCTGAAATTTATTTATCATTTGTCATTTGACTGTAAAACGGTACAGGTTTTGTTTCAAAGGCGAAACTTATACTTTTTCTTTCATTGTAGAGAGAGGTCAAGCATCTAATATCTTTTGAAAATGCTTATTCTTTTTTCTTTCGTAGGAAGAGTGGATTGAATAGTGCAGTCGTCATACACTTGCTTCGCACCCCTACAACTTCGCGTTCGATTTACTGCCTCTAGCACGTGCGAAAGTTAGAGCTGCGTATGCAACGTGTGTAGATTCCTCCAGGTTTTGGTTTCTTCCACCTCAAGGGTCACCGCTTGTCGCTAGATGAGCCAACGAAATTACATAATTGTGGAGTAACCTGTAAAGTAGACATAAAATAGTGTTATATTTCAGAATGTTTATTCTAGTGGCAATTAAGTGTCCAATTATTGGAGGAATCGGCCCGATAACCATTGTCGTTAATGTTACGAGGAATGATCCTGGTACAAACATACCTCAGTTACTTATTTCGTACCAGAGATCGAATCCGTGACCGGAAATATACAGAGTGATCAATTTATGGGGTTTATCTTTAATGAAGTATGCCCTGTGGTTACGTTCTTCTAACTGTAACCTGTCACTATGAAAGAGGATTGGTTACTAAATATGATAGCTAACACTCCGGGGCACCCCACCAGAAACGGACATTATCTAACCTTGGTGACTACTTCCGGGTTGGAATTGGCATGTCTACGCATGTTGAATGAAGTGGAAAGCTTTGGGGTAAAGTTTTTATTCAAGAGACAGCCATACTTTATTTCCATTTTTCTCTCTCTCAATTTACGCTGGTGTTAAGATTGCACGATTCCAATTTATAAGCACAAGAGGTAACTTTATGCTCTACTTTCCTCCTCACTAAAATAACATACGGGACGCAATTGTCACCGCATTATATGTGAAATATATCCGATCTTGTTCAGCATAGTTTCTGTGCAGAGATGAAAATTGCGGTTGGTTTGTGTGATTCTTAAATGGACAATCATAGAAAGATCAGTTTTGCCGTGCCAATTTTATGCTGATTCGGTTGATAAGGAGTGTATTTTTTTTATAGCGGATAGCTTCAAGGTGAGAGGTTACATCCTGAACCCCGACCGTAGGCAAAAACTGTTAAGTGCTATAGTATCTTATTGAACATTTACATACTGTTAAGTGCTATAGTATCTTATTGAACATTTACAAACTGTTAAGTGCTATAGTATCTTATTGAACATTTACATACTGTTTAGGCCAGTTTCTTACCATTTTAATTTTCATACCTGAAATTGATTACTACTACTCTTATGTCACGTGAAGCATGAATAATAAAACTGAAACCTTATAAAACACGACACATACAAAACTACATTCGTAGTATGTTCCGATTGTGAGGAACGAACACATTTGATTAGGTGAATGGGTAAGTCTCGGCCTGACGGATTCGGCGCATCCCAGCGCCATATTTAACGAGTTCTTTGCCCCAGCTCGAAACAAAACATGTATGTAGTTCTGCATATTTATCAACCAAGCATAAATACGGAATATTATAACAGAAGATACTTGGTCAGTTTGATGTCATGAAACAGCTTTGCATTTGAACATAATACATGCAGTTTTTCATAGATTTGCGCAATTTGATACCATAAAACAGCTTACGTTTATTCAAACATAATCTATGCAGTCTTTCAAAAAAAAAACTTTACAGGGGACATATAGATTCATACAAATTAAATACAATTGGTTTTTGAAGTAAATCTTTTTTTTCAAATTGTCTAAGCACACAGCATTTTCATTATCGCATGTTGCAGTGGTTCTATTGTGTATACATAACGTATTATATATGTGTATATATATATATATATATATATATATATATACATATAAGCATACAAACATGTTTTATAGACGCAACTCAGAGTACATCTTGCTTTGGCAGAGATTTATGGATGACCCTTGGGATCATCCATATTTGAGGCTGACCAAAAGTGTCACGGCATTGAGTTTCTATATATACACAGAGTCAAGGAAGAGGAGGAAATTTAAAAGAAAGTACACGCAGTAGGTAAAATATTTTGGATGTTGATTTTGATACATTGTCTGATAATAGAGCACCAAAATTAAAAGCAACAGTGTCTAGGGTTCCAGGTTCGGGTCGGCCTTATTTATTTTTGTCCTGTCAAAGTATTGCAAACTGTCTGAAATAAATTTGGCAAAACTGTCTAGATAACACAGCGATCTTTAAACTCGCTATGTACATTTGGTCCTGGTTCGATTTCAGGTGCTGTTCCATGGTGTGTTGAAGCCAATGGTCCCTTCCATATTCGACATTTTGCCGCCTGGCACTCCGGTTTCCTACGCCTTTACGACCTTCTTAAATCACTATAAGTTTCGAGTTTTACAAGTTATCCGTGTATAATGCGCAATAAATTCCACACAACACAGATCCAGATTCGCCGTCGCGTAATGGACCGTTATGCTATTACGTGGCGTTGACCCATATATGCCAGCACATTATACGACATCAGCTCTGTGTCTGTTGTATTAGTTCTACTAATGATGTCAAGCGAACAGCGTGGATCCAGATCTGAGAGCACACTATTATACGACGGCAGATCTGGGTTTATGCTGTTTGAGTTGAGATCGCGTTATAAACAAACAAATATAGTAATATAGTTATTTTACGTCGATTATGCAAACAGAACTGGAAATGAACCACCGACCTTACGTTGGCAGACACTAATTTGCCCTTGCACTGGTCGGTTAGATGGATCAAACTTGAAACCGCAGAGGTGTAAATCGAGCGTGTTTCGTCTAGTTATCTAGGACCCTATGTTGCTTCCAAACTAATCAATCAAATATTTTTGGGAGTTTCATTACGCTAAAAAAGAAATATATAAATAAATATGTTCGAAAAATGGATAGACCATCACATGAAGAGGAGCCAGACGAGGGAACAAATTCGATTGATTGGTTGGTATTTAACACATGAAAGTTAATACTGAGCGAAGAGACAGACACATCACGTACACCTCAAGTCGAGAGTCATCACAACATATAATGAGCTAAACATTCGACAATCAAAAGGAGCAAATGAACTCCATACAATTGAATTATACACGGCCCCAAATATTTAACTTCCAAGCCTTGTTTTGTTTTGTTTTGTTTTTAACGCCCTCCTTACTAAATGGCGTAATGTTTTCTTAAAAACCAGTTTTGTCGGGAAAATCATCAATAATTAAACCGGGAGTTTTAAAGTAAGGAGTGGAGATGGATTATGTCAATGTATCGTGTTTCATGCCAAACTGTGATAACAGGTTTGATTAGAAATTAAGACTCTAGAACTTACGGTGGACGTTACTAGGGGTCAGCTTGGCTATTTTTAATTATGCAGTGTTTCATAATCTTGAGAAATAATGTTTGTGTACATTGTTTTATGAAATATGTCCCAAGGAAATGATCCCACATGAACTGTATCTATCGAATAGGTGACATATGTATAAGAACATACTCCACGTAAATGTCGATTTGTCCTATTGTCTTACCTTGGAATTATAATGCCATGGACAGTAAGAGAAATGTTTCCTTGCTGCCATCCTTACGACAATCTTTGTGCTGTGCTAAAGAATATCTTCGATTCACAGAGGATTGGTGCTTAACGGCATATCACCACACAGAAGACAAGTTTTTGGGGAGAGTAAAGTGCCTTGTCCAAAGAGATCACTCAGCCGACCCGGGCTGGAATGGGTGTGATTTGTTTCCGCTACTGAAAATTGTGAGTCCGGCATGCTCACCACTAAACCATCTGCGAATATCTTCGAAATCTATCATATGTAATTTTGAGAATCTTAAAATTTCTCGTGCCATCATTCTACATGCTGAGCTGCAATGAGAGAGACATACAAAAGAATATATATATATATATATATATATATATATATATATATATAGGCATACGTGTGTCTAAACCTTGAACTAAATGTCCTTGCATGTCCTTGTTATAAAAACCTGTTCAAACACGTTTCTGCACTTGTTTCTTTTTCGGCGGTAACTATTTAGTTTGTAATCTGATGGAAAAGTGCCAGTGATGAAATTTGTTCAGAACAACAACCGCCATCTTTACAATATGGTCCCTTCTTGATAGAATGTGCACTTTCGTTGCATATCAGATAACAGTCTTTCACATTCTGACAATTTCGTCCGAAAACAAGCGCAGAATCGTGTTTTGACAGATTTAAATATACTTCTTACTGTTTCCAGACGTTCGTCTCCAAGTCAATATCATGTAACTGTCAGGAGTAACAAGCAGACAAAGAAACAGAAAATCACTATGGACCATCAGTCAGTCTACAGACAAGCCATCTTAGATCCATAAATAACATCTTTGTATCAGTTTTTATAACTTGTACAAGTATGATTGTTTAGTTCTGTAAAAAAAATTAATATTAATATGGACATAAGTGGTATCTCGTTATAGATGGACGTCAACGCCTCATACTTTGTCTACTTTTCCTCCTATGGAGGCTAACAAAAAATGCGTCAAACCACTGACTGACTCTATTGCAATTTATACATGATTGGGTTGTAACGCCCGAAACCAGGCAAAAAAACAAAATAATCGTACGGTAAAATTCTGCGTATTCATCGTTGGATTTGTTCTGAGAACTACTTGCTCACCCTGTCCAGTAAAAATAGTAATAATAGTTCCACCATATCAGTGAACCTTACTTAGTACCACCTTAACTATTTAACAATGACCATTAGCCGTACCACCAACTAAAGTGAACCCAGGAGTGAGTGATTGCATAGGTTAGCTTGGGGTGGGTGTGATATAAACAAGGAAGGTTCCACAAAGTGGACTTCAGTATGGGGAATATAAAGTAGCTTCAAGCTTTGATAACTCAAAAGGTATTGCATTGAAACTGAGCTTATTTGTATTTACAGCAATTAGTCAGTAAAATGTTTAAAATTTGTCTACATTTCATATTTTCAGTGTCTGGGGTCCGGCAAAATGTTTGGTGAGATATTTCGTTGTTTCAAAGTACAGTCAAATGGTTATTTGGGTTCGCGTTTACCAAACTTGAATAGAATATACACATTACTGAGTGTAATAAGGATAATGGAGAAATAGGTCGTTGTTTTCTTCATCTCAAGGTTACAAAAGCATATATCACGCTTAATAATATTATAAAAAACAGTTGCAAGTCATGTTCAGTAGCGTTTGACTTAATTTACATGCCCAGTTAAGCAACTTAGCACATAAGTACCCAAATAATTGAAACAAATAATATTTGTTCAGCATGATAAGGAATTCAGTGTTATGAGAAAAAGTACACTCAGGGAGTGAGACTGTGAGATTATTCTAAATTTTAAGCCTTTGCCAATCAGAGCGAGATATCAAAGGAAAGTTTTCTCATCTTAGTAGATGGCACTGTGGCTAAGTTGTTGACATTCGGACTTGGGATGGCAGGGAGGTGAGTTCGTATACCACCATGGTCAGGGCAGTTCTACCTATGAACAAGACACTTAGCCTTGATCACGTCAAAGGGGGTTAACTTCCTTTCGAGCAAGAGACGGAGGATTGGGGAGGGAGAGGAGGTCGCAATGGACTTGCTTACCATTCAGGTTATATACACCCAGTCGATTTGCGCTAATACATTATACGCCTCGACAAAGGTCGATATGGCCTTTTTCTAACATTTTGGCTAATTTGATCACCAATTTATGGAGAAGAAAAAAAAAAAACAAATCACACTCCATCCCCTATAAACTATTAAAGCTATAACTACGCACCCCTCTCCAGATATGCCTTCGACATTGAGTCCGTTATCTGGGATAAATATACATGACTCTCCATGTCATTGGATTATATAATGATATATCAATCAAACTCCGAGTATCGCCGTATGTCAGTCAAACCCTAACACGTGCCGATATCAGTAAACCAGTAAACTGTTGCTGCTGCTGGCAAAGGTTTGAGAAATCACTTGATTTACAGGCCCAATGGAAGCTTGCTGGACACACTGGTCTACAATTTGTTCGAAGTCGTCTGCTTCAGAGATAAAAATGTGCTATTTATTAGGGATTTTGATGTGCTGAATTCAAATATGACAATTAAAACAACTGATTGGGTACTGTTTCCAAGATATTTAAGTTTTTACATTTTACGTCTATGTATATTGTGTACATAGTAGAGTTTTAATCACAAATTGTAAACCTAGGTCTTTTCATGTGTTTATGGTTGCTTTACATGATAATATTTCACCTGTCCTGTTTATGTAACTCTTTAAAAAAACAGCAAAAGGATTATATAAATAAAACATATATTTAAACAAAAGTAAAAAAACTATTATGTATATATAAGTACATAGTTTAGTCCTTATTCAGTGTCTACTCGGCGCTTCTTGGCTTGTCTCTTGTATTCATTAAATGGAGCATCTCTTGTCACTGTCCAGCAATAGTCTGCAAGCATTGGTGGGCTCCATTTGCCCTGATAGCGTTTCTCCATTGTTGCAATGTCCTGGTGAAATCGCTCGCCGTGCTCGTCGCTCACTGCTCCGCAGTTCCGTGGAAAATAATCTAAATGAGAGTGCAAAAAATGTATCTTTAGTGACATATTGCAACCAAGGCTTTTGTATGCATTGAGGAGGTTTTCCACCAGCTCCCTGTAGTTGTCTGCCTTGTTGTTTCCGAGAAAATTTGTTGCCACTAACTGGAAGGCTTTACATGCCGTCTTTTCCTTGCCACACAGTGCATGTTGAAATGCATCATCTCGAAGAAGTTCACGAATCAGAGGACCAACAAAGACACCTTCCTTTATCTTAGCATTACTTAATCTTGGAATTTTCTTCATCAGACCCAGCTTGATGTTCAAGGGTGGAAACAAAATCTTCCTTGATTCAACAAGTGGTGGATGCTGGACACTTTTCATCCCAGGCTCCAATGACTGTCGGAGTGGCCAATCTCTCTTGCTGTAGTGGGAATCTCTTGCACGACTATCCCATTCGCAGAGAAAACAGCAGTACTTTGTGTATCCAGTCTGCAGACCAAGCAAAAGAGCAAGAACTTTGAAATCGCCACAAAGCTGCCACTGATGCTGGTCATAGTTTATGTACCTCAAAAATTGTTTCATGTTTTCATTGGTTTCCTTCATATGGACTGCATGACCAACTGGGATTGAGTGCAAAACACTGCCATTATGCAGCAAAACAGCTTTAAGACTCGTCTTCGATGAATCAATGAACAGTCTCCACTCATCTGGATCGTGAATGATGTTTAGGGCTGCCATCACACCATCGATGTAGTTGCAGGCTACAAGATCACCATCCATGAAGAAGAATGGGACATGATCCTTTTGACGGTCACGGAACATGGAAACCCTAACATCACCTGCCAGGAGATTCCACTGCTGTAGTCTGGAGCCCAACAGCTCTGCCTTACTCTTGGGTAGTTCCAAATCCCTGACAAGGTCATTCAGTTCACCTTGTGTTATGAGGTGTGGTTCAGAGGAGGAGGATGGGATAAAATATGGGTCATGTGACATTGATGGTTCAGGACTAGAAATTTCATCCTCTTTCTCTTCCTCGTCTGACTCAAGTGAGAATGATTCTGGTGCATCAGGAACCGGCAGTCCTTCTCCGTGGGGTACTGGGCGTATAGCTGACATAATATTTGGATAATGCACAGTCCACTTCTTCTTCTTTGACGCACCTTTCCCAACTGGAGGCACCATGCAGAAGTAACAATTGCTGATATGATCTGTTGGCTCTCTTCTAAACATTGGCACTGCAAAAGGCATAGATTTTCCTTTCCTGTTCAACCACTGGCAAAGATTTGTTGCACAAGTGTTGCAGCATATGTGTGGGGCCCACATCTTGTCCTGATCTCCAATTTTGCAGCCAAAATAAAGGTGATAGACTTTCTTAACCATAGTGGTTATACTGTGCTTTTGTGATGCAAAAGTCATAGTAGAAGTTATCTGCATTGTTCACACAAGTACGAGGCATCTCTGCTCACTTTGGCTAAACAGAAATGTGTCCCTTTGCAAAATCAAACACTGACAAATAAGAGAGAAGGACGCTGCATGATTGTAGAGCTGATATAGGGAAATTTCTTCAGCAGAGTGATGTAAGCTTAGTTATGATTGCATCATCCATGACTTCTAGAATAATATGATGCAATTCATATCATGTATGATGCAATACCAGCTTCAGATTGCATCATTCATTGTTTTTGGGTAAAAGCAAGTACTGTCCAAACCCAGTCAAAGATGTATTTTAGTAATTTCTGGTTTAAATTGAGATCCCTTCCCTTATAACTCACTTATCGTCCGCCATTCCCAAGTCAAGGGTCGTATATACTGACCCAGTATAAAATCTTTAAAACTAGAGCCAATCAACAATTTTAAGCATCATTTTCGTTCTCAGTGACCCAGAATTAGTAAAGTTTGACAACATTTATTGCGGAATCATTTTGGCTGTAGACCAGTGACATTCAAGCCTAATGTACGTCACCTCGTCCATTGACACTATACATCATATACAAATTCAGATAGTTATAACTTCAACATTTTAAACCATTTTGTTATGAAAATTGTCAGTATACACTAAAAAGTATCACTAATTCACATCGGGTAAATGTAAACATAAAATACCATGATTGTATAAGATGCGCTATGGTAATGAGTAGGCGTGGTTATCTCTGCTCTGGTGATATGTAACTTAGATTTCCTGCATCATGACATTCGATCGATCAATGCCAAATCTGCTATGCCTGGCAGAAATTGGTACCTCCTGCAATTCCTTTAAAAAGCGTCAAAGTCACACGGTTTGGGCCACACGTGAATAAGGTGAGTGCATTTAGTATGAGACAGACGTTTGAATAGGTTTGATGTTGTGTTTAGTAAATTATTAAGTGACGATATATGGAGAAGAATCTAAAGAAAGATGCCTATTTTCAAAGCCTGTTATTGATTACTATATAAATGTATTCATTTTTATATTCTTGTGACTTATTATTAGGCAGTAAACACTTTTTGGCTGTATTAGAGTAAATGTTTGTAATGACTAGAAATATAGTATTAAACACCTTTTGGTTGTATCAGTGTAAATGTTTGTAATGACTAGAAATATAGTAACAAACACCTTTTGTCTGTATCAGTTTAAATGTTTGTAATGACTAAAAGTATAGTAGTAAACACTTTTCGGAAGTATCAGTTTAATGTTTGTAATGACTAAAAGTATAGTAGTAAACACTTTTCGGAAGTATCAGTTTAAATGTTTGTAATGACTAATAATATAGTGGTAAACACCTCTCAGCTGTATCAGTTCAAATGTTGGCTATGACTATAAATATTGTAGTAAGCACTTTTCGACTATCAGTTTAAATGTTTGCAATGACTAGTAGTATACTCATGCAAAGCAAATCTTGTATTTTCAGACCATCTCATATTAATCACAGCAAAGAAAATTATCCATCGTTCTTGTAAGTATATTTCATTTTACACCAGCATAGGACCATAGATCAATAATTGATAGAAGTCATGCTGTATGACTTAATCCGTGACCACCTTCATTACGGACTTTTGTGGCAAAACAACATATGGATTGAAGAGCGAGCGATCATGAAAACACTAAGATACAAAGAAATATACGAGCGAATAAAACAGTATTCCGGTATGACTCGAGGAAAGGCAAATATAACTGTTGAGATTAATGAAGATAAATCTGCAATATCAACACAACTGGTCCAGTCCATCTTATATGTAAACAGGGAATATTTTGATTTATAAATAAATCGACACAAGGAATTTCAGATAATTGTTAGAAATATATCCAAGCTGTAGAGTTGCGACCACAACTGACGGGTAAGCTGTGTCAAATCTTAAGTCTACAATAATTTATAATTTCGGAGTAATTTGTCACTTAGAATAAATGAATAGAATTGCTTTCCCATAAAGCTGAATCATACTATCATCTGTTGACAATACTATTTATGTTTAATACTGTTGCTGAATATCTCAGTCGATCTATATATAGTGAATTAAGGTAGTAAAGTCAATGATTTCCACCAAATAATTAAGGAAAAGCAATTAAATAATTGCAAAGTTGAATTATTAATAATAATTAAATAACTCTTATTTCTTTGATCAAAATAAGGCGAACTAATCCATCGGCAGCAGAAAGAAAGTATATTTTCTAGACCTGTTCAGTGAACCTTCACATTTATGTGATACACATCATGAAGAAAAGAAAGTAAGAAAAGATATTACGATAATTTCATTCCATAATCTTACTTTTCCAAACTTCATGATTGAGAATTGCAGTGTTATATTTTGAGAGAGCAATCATACCTCCTCTCTCTCTCTTTATCTCTCTCTCCCTCTCGTTGAAGAGTTTTGTGTTTGAGAAAGCGCTGATTCTCTCTCTCTCTCGGTGAAGAGTTTTGTGTTTGAGAAAGCGCTGATTCTCTCTCTCTCTCTCTCTCTCTCTCTCTCTCTCTCTCTCTCTCTGGGCTGACCACACAAATTTTGCGAAAAAGTTCCTTGCTTTTATCTGTAATTACGAAATAAAATCCATATTTAAACTAATCACAGAAGAAGTTGGTGGAAGTATTATCTATCATATTTATTGTAATTGTCTGTAAATTATATCTAGAGCAGGCACTATTTTTAAATGCATGAGACATCTTGAAAAGAATATCAAGCAATATATGCATGAATTCGAAAGAATGGTCAGTTAAATAATGTCAATTTCCATCATGAAAAAATCCATACTTTGGCATTATCCGTCCGTTTGTCGGTAACTATGACAAAAAATATGTATAATACGGAAAAATCTGTACATATGGTCAGACCTCCTCCCCTCCTATCTCTCTCGAAATACGTTGAACCCAAGAATGTTTATGCATGTGTATAAGTAACTAATCGATCACAGAGTAGGTTCAAGGAGTTCGATATTTAACGAAAGCTTATTTTCTGTTGTATTGGAAAGCGTTACGTTTGACAAAGTACTAATAGTCTCTCTCTCGTATTGAACAGTTTTATATTTGAGAAAACGCAGTTCCCTCCACTTTTCTCTCTCTCTCTCTTTCTTTCTCTCTCTCTCTCTCTCTCTCTCTGTTTCTCCAACAGATGGATCAACAATAGGTTGTTGTTGGGTTTTTTTAATTTTTTTTTAATGTAACATGTAAAGTCCACGTAGAATAGTGTTGAATTGAATTTTGAAAATGCTTATTCTGTGCCTCGAGTGTCCTTGAAGTGTAGGAATTGACTGATAACTGTTTTCATTACTGTTACGAGGATTGAACCTGGTACCATAAAGTTAATCAGTACCTACATTCGTACCAGAGATCGAATTCAGAACCTGCAAGATACAGAATGGTCCATTTCTCGGGCTTATTATATATAGATGATAAGCGCTTTGCTCTCTGTTTGGGAAATACGTGTCAATTTGTAATTATAATTTCATGTATATATCTTGCATTTGTAAACAGAAATCAATTGGGTTTGTGCATTTAGCTGAGTTTTAATTTGTATTTGCACAGCGGTTTGGTTCCCTTGTCTTTCCTTTTAACTTGCTCGATCTTTTTGTGGGTATGAGCGCATCGCCAAGTGGGTAGGAGCTCATGAAAGCTAGATGACTGGATGCCGCTACCCGCAGCGCGGGTTCGACTCCTGCTTGGAACGAAATATAACTCTCTAACCTGTTTGATTATATTTGTATCATTCTATATACATTTATTTCATATTGTCTTGTATTCATATAACCAATGTGGGATCCAGGGATAAACTATTTCATCTCTTTTCGGTATATAGGTGTCAATTTGTAATTATAATTTCGTGTATATATCTTGCATTTCTAAATAAAAATAGGTTGGGTTTGTGATAAAGAAGATATCATGTGATAGTATTTGAATCGTCCTATCGCCTGCATACTAAGCCTATGAATTTACTATGTGAGATTATACATCTTGCATGTCGTCCTATTCTTTTGAGTCTTTTTAAAACTTTTGTCTTTTCTTCTGGATCGCAGACGGTTGACGTCCACCATGTCTATTCTCATACCACTGGGACTAGTTCTCTCTTCGGTCGGCTTCACACCAGCGCTTGCTCAACTAGGTACGTGTTGATATATGTATGTATGTATGTATGTATGTATGTATGTATGTATGTATGTATGTATGTATGTATGTATGTATGTATGTATGTATGTATGTATGTATGTATGTATGTATGTATGTACATACGTATGTAATGTATATATGTAAGAGTTTCCGTCTACCTGCTAATTTGTATGCTTGTTTCCTTCTATGGTTTCTGTTTCCTTTTGTATTGACGTAAGCGTTTCTGTCCGTCCGTCCGTATGGCTCTCTGTCATAAATGCTGATGGAAAAATTTCTTCATCAGAGTAGATTTATGTATACAGATACCTTATCGCTTGATGAGACATACAAATAGTACAATTTCCGCTCTGAGAAACAAATACCCCAGATGACCTTGGTCAATGGAAATCCCCCTATTTCAGCAAAATAAATATATAAATAAATCAAATGTTTCTCATATTGTTTGTTTGATTGCAAAGAAAGGCACTTGAATAATTAATATGTTCATCGCTGTGTCATTTAGCTAACATATGGAAAATAAATTACCTTTGTTTATTTATTTGTTTATATATTTTTGTCATATCAAACTCATGACAAAATAACCTATATGATGACTTAATCATGGTATCATAGGTTCAAATTAATCTGAATTAAAAATTAGGAAAAGAGCCCGTGTAATGAAAGAAAACAAATGCTAGCAACCATTCATTTAGTATATACTTTGTAAGGTATTTCATATTGCAAGAAAATGAGAAATTTAATATGTTTGTCCATAAGAATTTCATGTTTGGGACGGTTCTTATTACTTTTTAGACAAACAGAGCCTTGAAATATTTTTATATAGGTAAGAGTGGTTTAAAATTACAATTGTTTCCCCTGGAGGTAGTTATATCAAAACTGCACCATTTACCACTCCCACATGGGGATGGGAGAGGAACACATTTTGTGTTCTCTCTGATCGTAATTTGTGTTCCGCATATTGCGTACACATAGTGACTGTGGTGAGGAGCAGAACCTAAAGAGAATATATAACATTACTTAACTGGAGAAATCCTAGCTGACGACAATATATTTCCTTGTACTTCATTCAGTGAGAGTGTTCTCGTAATTTTAATGATTTTCAAAATACCTTCAACTGGTGCTGGTTTAGTGATTTTAAATATTTATTTTGACTGTTCTTTTATCCTATACGGAATTTTAAAACACAAAAAGGTGACAGTTCCTCTCTTCTCATAATAATTACTGCTAAATCAGGTAGATGGTGTGGCATTAACATTTATTGACCTTTTACTGTAAATAACCTACATAATACATCAAAACAGGAATAAGTACCTAAAAGATTTTGAAACTGAATTTGTTTTAAATAAATTATAATAGAATATAAATTACTAAAATTACATTGCTACAAAAGTAAGACAGTATTTGGTAAACTTATTGTGTGTATTTCACCGCGATGTTTTTGGGAACACTGTTTAATATAATCAAGAAAGCTTGAGGGCAAGCAATTATGCTGCAGATTTTCTTTAGATGATATCTCTTTCTCTTCTTACAATTTTGATTCCTGACGACGTATACATGATGTTCGTTCACTTTCTTTTCAGTCCCTGTTCCGGTTTATGGCGCCCAACCTACAGGATTTGGAGCTGTTGAGCTAGGCCTTCTAGGAGCCTTATTGCTATATCTTGGCTGTAAGTTTTACTTTTCTTTATCTGAATTCGTATGTTGTGTTGTTCTTTTATTGGCACTAACGTCGTACAGAAGGTGTGAAGATTTAATTCCAGTAATAGAGAACTTGTTACTGTATTTAACTCTAAGGATACATATCTCTTATAGATACGCATGAAGCATGAACAAAGTATTTTTTCATGTATAGATACCACACGAACAAATACGTGCACAAAATAATTCCACTTTTAGGACATAGTTTTCTCCAAGAAAATGTATCTTGAACATTCAATGAACAGTGAGTTGATAGGATTTGGCTGCCAATCGACAAGAATGGCAAAAACAAGCAGCGACAGCAACAAAAGTAAAAGCATATAGAAGAGCCTCAGTCGATTAAAAACCCGCTCGCTTTTTTCATTTTCTAACCTGCTGTGAAAGTTTGTATGCAGTCCTCTATACATCAAACTTGTGGGATACTGATTTTCTAGGGGTAGACAACACAATAGTGCATATCGTCATATCTATTGCATGGTTATAGTAATTATTATTTGTGTTGAGTTCACTGAGTTTATGATATGGCTCTGCCTCCGTATTGACCCTTTGGTTGTCCACCGTCGGTCGTCCGTCCGCCAGCAATTGCTTTAGTTCTAATCCGATAATGATCAGTCTTCTAATGTAGGTTTATATCAGCAAGATCTTGGACTAGTTCAGTTATTAGCGAGATGTATGCATATTAACGAGATGGTCACGTATCCGATTTGCTGACCTTTTTACCACTCTGGAGGCCATATTTCTGATCCTATTATAGTCAAAACTTAGAATACAAGCTTAAGTCATCAGTATCTCAGAAGAGTTAGATAATGAGCGTGATCCCCGCATATTAATATGGTAACCTTGCATCTAATCGGCTAAGCTTATTACCACTTTGATTGCCTTATTCTTTGTCCGATTTGATCAAACTTGGAATATAAGCTCGTATAATCAAGATCTCGCGATAGTTAGAAGAGTAGCGTGCTCCATAAATATTAATGATTATAAATATGATTGGCTGAGATTATTACTACTCTAGAAACTATATTTCTGACCGGGTTTTAATCAAACTTGCTAAATACGCTTATATCATCAAAATGTCCAATGAGTACATCGCGAACAATTTTCTACTAATCGAAAGTTATCTCCCTTTGCTTCAGAAGGTAATTTATAAGTACAGACGAATCGTCTCCAGTACAGCATCAATTTTAACAACATTTCGACTGACCAAGAACAGCCTATTTGTTTGTATGTATGTCTACAAATATCACTAGCACTTGGAATACAACTTTTAATTTATTCTAGGACGTTTAGCGGACTAAGAGAGAGAGAGAGAGAGAGAGAGAGAGAGAGAGAGAGAGAGAGAGAGAGAGAGAGAGAGTAATATAATCGCTAAGCAAAGTCAATTGATTATAACATTTAGCAATTAATTTAAGGAACAAGAACAAATGTACAACATTTCCTACACAATTGGCATTTATTAATTATTAGCATTGAACAAAATATTTACATGTTTACCAAACTGAGCGGCTTGCTCTCTATCTTACTTGTAATAGCAACGGTCAGATAGAGGACACCTTACTATAAAGTCTACAAACTTCTCAAGGGCATACTTTTTTGACACCTTTCTTCATAACATATCAAACGGATTTCGGTGTTTACTGTGGATTTTTATATGGCATTGGTGTTGAGGTTTCGAAAGCTTTTCTTGTAACGGGGAAGTTTGGGACTTGAAGATGATGTTAAATTATGAATTGGGGAAGTTACTTATTATAATTTTTGAAACTTTCAAAATTTTAACTTACAAGTAAAAGATATATCAGTTAAATTATTGGCTACAATGCACCGCCATCTTGCATTTCCTTGTGGTAGTTAGTGAGCGTCTAGGTTGTCTCCCCTTTCAATGCATGACAGAAGTTATAAACCGGTACTCTACCCCAACTTTATATTGGTCAATATGGCGGTGCCAACATGGCGTCGCCAATGTTGGGACGCGTCAGGTGACTTGTCATCAGACGATATTTACTCCGGTCATTTGACTGGCTTGTTTGATCACTTCGGTATAAATGCAATCTGCATACATTCACAATGACGCGTCATAGACAAACCAATGACGTCACAGTGACGTTACACAACATACAACGTCACTTTGGCATACTGACATTCACGCGTTTCCAGCCTCATCTAACACTTTAGTATGCTCTGCATTTCTTCAGTTTGATTGGTTTTTCAGATGACTGTGGCTTTTTAGAATAATATCTACCAGGAACAACTTTAATATAAAAACTCATATACTATTTTCAAATACTTCTTCAGAAAAAGCCCTTAACAACTGTCTATTTTTAAACGCGTATCGTACACCAGTCATATTGTTTCAGGAAAAGCTTCTTACTTGTCTCTAGTTTTACCTGAGACCGGAGACCAGTCGTCGTACGTTATCGTCCGTACCAGATTGGGCAAAGCCAACAATCGGAACATCCTCGTCTCTTTCCGGTACTAGTCGAATAACTTTGACTCCCTGAAAGAGACTTAGAGATAATCGTAGTGATACTTCCCAGATTGGTAATTTTTGTGGCGACGAACAACCGGCTAGGTGTGCAAAGAATAGATCTTTATAAAATGCTAGTTGTTGAAAATAACACTAGACAACGTTTCATGCATTGATGAAATACCTGCACTTTTAATTTTTAATGTTATTCCTGCAACTTTTAAATGAAGAAAATGAATTAGTGATGGTCTGTAAACGGTCACGTGATACTGATCTCGAATTTTCACACATCGGTAAATTCTGGGAACTACTTTCGGTTCCTAATCGCTTTCCAATGCTTTTCGGTCACGCTTTGCCTGTATCAACTCCTTACAACATCAGAATAACCCCACCCCCGTAACAAGAGATCAAATTTTGCAACTCCAGACAAAATCTCCAATTAGAAGTTCAAACATTATAATCGCAAGTCATTACTGCACCCAAACACTAACCTCTTTAGCCAAACAAAGTGTGTGGCAGATTTTACGAGCAAATGTACTTTCATAAATTACTGCATCTTTGCTTTGACAACGTGTTTCAATAAGCTGCTATTTATGGGCATGATATATGACGTAAGAGCAGCGGATCTCACTAAAAATGGACACTTGTTTCTTTTTTTTTTTTTTTTTTTTTAAATTTTGTTTTTTATTTTTTGGTTGTTTTTTATAGATCGTAATGCGGAGAAAGCAAGAACAATGAATAATAAACACGTAAAGCATATTTGCTCGGTAAACAATCATTGTGACCGTCATTAACTCTTGTGTTGTGATTTTGTACGGGCTAGGTCATCTTCGCTTGTCAAGAGTCGTTGATACACTTAGCTCCACATGGACGATAAACAATGTGGACTGACGACCATTGGATAGCGAAAATGGGACTAGGTATTGTGGCGCAAAATGAAGAGCCTAATAAATGTACTTGCTACCTAAATTCAAATGTTTTGTTGATGGAATCCGCTGATTTGACTGATTTGACAATAGAAAATAGGAAAATGGGAATTATAAGGATTAAATGCTCATGAATGGGCATTTATCGAAGTGTAAATTTTACCTAATCACTCACAAAGTAATAAACTTCGATACAAGTTCGTAAATACTCAACCATGATCATTGATCCTACTATACCACCACGGCCTTGAGGGCAGCTGAAAATGGGCATTATTGACATCCGAGGTCTTTTTCTTGCACGTGAAGAAATAGGCCGAGGACGTCTATTTGCGAACCTATTACGCCCTAGTCTGGTCTCATGTCGTCTTTATTTTTTGTTGGTTAAAGTAAATGAAAGACACGAGTTACAGATATACCGAGGAACAGTTTGTTATGCATCTCTGTAACCGTTAGTCTGTGTTGGGAAAATGGTATTTTCCTAAGTTTTTATCTTCTTTGTTGTGACAAAATGATATGATGATATAATAAAACGTGATGTGATGTATTGACGTGCGAAGCTAGGAAGGAATGAAGGAAGAAAGCAATATATGTCTGAATGAAAAAATGAGCGAAGGACTAGAAGACGAGAAGAAAAGAATGCATGAGTAAATAAATGAATGTCAGAAGAAAGAAGGGAAGAATAAACTAACAGGGATGAAATATGGAGGAATAAGGAAAAGAGGAACGATCAAAGAATAATGAAAGATGAATAAGGGAAGAAAGAGGAATGAGTAAGGAAAGATGAAGAAAGGAAGAAAGATTATATATTTTCTGTTTTGAATTTGTTTTTATTTTCTGACACCATCCGAACGGAAACGTATAGGAGATTTTGTGGCAAACTCTCATGCCAATTAAACACCATTACATTTCTGACGCCATATAATCTAATCGTCTCTAATCTCTAATCATAATTGCAATATGTTAATAAGAGCTGAGCTTATCTATCTAAGCTTCCACCTTTCGCCTGTGATTCATAGGCACCAGCACCTTGCATGGACCTACTCAGTGGGAACATTCTATCTAAACGCATGGCAGTCGTTAAAGGCTCCGAATTACCAACCCGACCTTCTCGCAGGATTGCAATCTCTGCCTAAGATTTTGCCTTTGATACTTTAAGCTCCGATCTATCGGACCTACTCGTCTGATCAGACAAACTAAGCTAATGCCAATTGCCCATGATCTCAGCTAGGCTCCAGAACCACAACCAGACTTACTCATTATATTACATTTTCTCATCTGGTACCAAATGTCATTGATCCTATAGAGTCTAGACTCCAAGCTAGACCTATACCCTTTGGATCACTATTCCAAGCTAGACCTATACCCGTTGGATCACTACTCCAAGCTAGACCTATACCCGTTGGATCACTACTCCAAGATAGACCTATACCCGTTGGATCACTACTCCAAGCTAGACCTATACCCGTTCGATCACTACTACTAGCTAGACCTATACCCGTTGGATCACTGCTCCAAGCTAGACCTATACCCGTTGGATCACCACTCCAAGCTAGACCTATACCCGTTGAATCACCACTCCAAGCTAGACCTATACCTGTTGGATCGCTACTCCAAGCTAGACCTATAACCGTTGGATCACTACTCCAAGCTAGACCTATACCCGTTGGATCACTACTCCAAGCTAGACCGATACCCGTTGGATCACTACTCCAAGCTAGACAGATACCCGTTGGATCACTACTCCAAGCTAGACCGATACCCGTTGGATCACTACTCCAAGCTAGACAGATACCCGTTGGATCACTACTCCAAGCTAGACCGATACCCGTTGGATCACTACTCCAAGCTAGACAGATACCCGTTGGATCACTACTCCAAGCTAGACCGATACCCGTTGGATCACTACTCTTACCTCAGTAATACCTTATGTCAAGCCTATGCATCAACATACTATCATCTCTGGCATCAAGATATATCTTGCCGAATCCGACAGAGGTTGGGGGCTCCACATCACCTTGATGCAGCCCACCAAACAGCTATCAGAAGGTTATTATTCGTTCGATATATGTAAGGACACTGATAACTCCTTTTCCTTTATATAGGAGTAAATCACAAATGTATAAATTTACGACGCCCAGGAAACTCTTGCCCATCAGAATTAAAAACCAAGTTAAAGTATTCTCATGTAATTCATAACGTGATCAAAATATACAAGGCAAGATATTACTTCACTACATCTCCATATAGTGAATGCCAAGTCATCACATCGTCAAAGAGTAAAGCATAGTTTCCTCGTCAACTAATCCTGCACTGTTTAATTGGAAGCTTGTCACAATCCGACAATTAAGAATTGAGGAATCGTTACTCAATACTAAATTTTATTAAATGTTAGAAATAATTCAAAACCTTTCACAAAACAGACTAAATTACCATCAATTCACATTCGTACGATTGTCGTTCATTACAAGATAATGCGAACCATCTGGAATAAACTTTGAAATTTATATTCAAGGAAAGCTTAATACATATATTTTTTTATAGAAATTCTCAACTTTAGTTCAAATCTTGCACTGCAGAACACGTTATACTAGCACCGAAAAAAAGAAAGCTATTTTCTGTTAGTCTACACGACCAGATTAGTTGAAAGGATTAAAGTATTATTCAAATAGTCCGTCAAGAGTCAATCAAAATGCTGCTAATTATTCTGTGATTTTACAACATCTACATATATAACAATTTTGGTTCTCCAAAGAAATTATGATTTATTCTTTAGTACTGGTTTGAATCAATATATATCTATGATTTCAAATGAAGTAAAATCAATGAAAATGCCTTGCCAAAGAAAAATACCAAAACTTCCATCTAGGAACCATAGTGTAAGACAATGAATTAGGTATAAAGATTGTAAGTATTTGCTTTGAAATCTATTACATACAGCAGTGCTAGTACAAAATTAAATTCATTCAAATGCATTCTCCATCTTCAAAGTACAGCAGTTACTCGAAAGTAGCTATCATAACTTACTAGTTTCAATTTAATTTGGTAGATCTAACGTCACTGACTAAGTAATTTTGAAAAGACGGCAATTATTCACGAAATGGGTTCACCATGAAGTGAATTCATAATTTCAAGCTACATATATAAAAAATGCAGTTAGTTCTCTAAAAAGATTGCTATGCAGCAATGTGGTACAATCTGAATGAAATTATGTCACGCTACATTTTGCAGTGTATCCAATTTTTGATGTAACATCAAATATTACCTTTGAAATAGTGAGAACCGTTATACTCAACCATGGAGTATTTCACCTTCATTTGATCTGATCGATTAAAAAAAATGCTTACAGAAATTCTTGTCCGACATCGCGACTTTATTTTCAGAGTAGTTCAGGAAAAACATTGGTATAAATAAGAAAAATGTAATTTTAACTTCTAGCCAAAAAAATAGTATAAAAACAAAAACATTTTATAATTACTCTTCATCAAATAGTGAGAAAAAGTTCACCGACATGAAACCGCTACGAAAAGTTGAGGTCATGGACGATTCAGACAACTTCGCTATGTAGTGATTATTTTGGTGATACATGCATAATATCTCATTATTTGTAAGAAATCTCTCACTTGGCAGCGAATTATCTTGAAGTAAAAAGTTGATTGCTCGACGGGAGAGTCGCTATACAGCAAGTAAGCCTTTTCTAATTCAAAATGTAAGCAGTGTAGCAACCTAGCAAATCCGTAGTTGAGTAATGCTATTCAGTATTATGCGTATCATACAATAACCGATGGAATGCAGCAGCTCAGCCTAACCTAAAATGATTTATGCTATTCAGTATTATGCGTATCATACAATAACCGATGGAATGCAGCAGCTCAGCCTAACCTAAAATGATTTATGCTATTCAGTATTATGCGTATCATACAATAACCGATGGAATGCAGTAGCTCAGCCTAACCTAAAATGATTTATGCTATTCAGTATTATGCGTATCATACAATAACCGATGAAATGCAGCAGCTCAGCCTAACCTAAAATGATTTATACTATTCAGTATTATGCGTATCATACAATAACCGATGGAATGCAGCAGCTCAGCCTAACCTAAAATGATTTATGCTATTCAGTATTATGCGTATCCTACAATAACCGATGGAATGCAGCAGCTCAGCCTAACCTAAAATGAATTATGCTATTCAGTATTATGCGTATCATACAATAACCGATGGAATGCAGCAGCTCAGCCTAACCTAAAATGAATTATGCTATTCAGTATTATGCGTATCCTACAATAACCGATGGAATGCAGCAGCTCAGCCTAACCTAAAATGATTTATGCTATTCAGTATTTCGCCTATCGTAAACTAATTGATGCTATGCAGCAACTTAGCCTAACCTAAAATGACCTTTGCTATTCAGCATTTAGCCTATCGTAAAAACAAACTGTTATGCAACCTCTTTGCCTATTGTAAAGTGATATGCTATTCATCATTTCGACTAGCGTACACTTCATAAATGTTATGCAGCATTATTGCCTGACCTATCGTTATTTGAAAATTGTGTGTTCATCATGAAGTGACTCTCGAAAAGATAATGAAATATTTGCAATGCATTCTGGAAAATGTTCAAGTGATGATATTGGAATCAAATGCTGCATACAATGCCAAATATGACTCCTACTTCAAGAGTATAGTTTATTCACAAGTAATCAAAGTTACCCAAATAAATATTCATCGTTTATTTTTATTATTTCTTGTATTTAGTGACAATAAATCTATTCCTTGAATATATGATAATATGAAAATATTTGCTTGCCTGAGTAATATGAAATTCAAACTGCTATTCAACAGTGAAAATATTTTAAAGCTGCTATTTAGCAGCTTAGTGAGGTTTTAGAATTTTGAACAATTTCTTCTTACAGACAAGATATGCTATTTTGAAACCCATTATAAATTTCATTCACTTTTCACAGAATGTAAAAAACCTGCTCATTTCATGGTAAAATCGAGCACGAAAACTAAGAAAAATACTGGATAGAATAAAATAAAAGACTAGAACGAGTGACTTAAATTCCTTAATAATGAATACATTGGGCCTAGCTTCTTTCTGGAGCATACTATTTTGCCTAAAATTGCACGAGTTTTACACCCAAATATTCCAGATTTTACTTCAAATTCTTTTACGCAAAAATTCCTACGTTATTAAAAAAAAAAACTTCTCATTTAATAATTAGGAACAATTTGTTCCTCTACTACCTATACCATTTGATATCGCTAAAAGGCGGCCATTTCAGAACCCCCAATAGGGAAATCTGTCAACATCTTACCATACAGAGAACAGCTAGTTAACAGTGTGGCGTTCAGCAGCTTTTATAGTAGCGTTTGTAAACAAAATGGCCACTGACTTTAGAAAGCATGTAGCAAATGACACTTATCCCAATTTCAGGAAAATTCAAATCTTAGACGAAGATTGTATGCGAAGTAATGTGGTTTTATTGCAGTGTGAGACCGTACTGAAAACTATAAATTCCAGTTTCTCAACACATGCAACACGTTTTCGTTTATGACGCCATAATGTTTACCCATACGTCATACACATAATTTAAATAGATTGGGAAAAGTCTAGCAACACTGGTTGATTTTAAATTTAATTTGAAAGGAAATAAATTAAATTACTTTTTCTAAACTTAAACAAATGACAAAATTTCTTTAACAGAAATAATATACAAAAATAAAATTGTATTCTAGTCTGTATCCTGACAACTACGGGAATGAGATATATAATCCCCAAACGGCAATCATACATTACTGACGGAGACTTTAAAGTCATAGCCCTGGTCAAACATGAGGTATATTTCGATACAGACACCTGCGTAACCGGGAGTTGGGCGACTGATGCATCAAACTGAAGTTCTTTTTCTTAAAAGAAGTTCCGAAAATGGCACATGAACTACCTTTGAGATCACATTGTAATTAATGGAATGGGCCGATAAAATACTACGATATATTTGTCGCGTAAAATTATACTAGTCTGGCTTTAAATGTTATATATGTATTGAATACATAGACTTAATATAATGGTAATTAGTTTGTGTTGCTATAGGTGCCAATAGCAGATTTTTGTTGTATTAGAGCAAGAAATGCCGTGATGACGTCACTACTGTTGCGCCCTCTTTGCAAAATGTGATATATCCAAGCGCAGCTAGTTTGGGTCAAAATATCTTCTATATCATACCGCATATTGGGGGAAAAAATCATAACGGTTATATATCAAAGTATAATAGGTCATTTCAAATATACATCACTAAGCCCAGAACTCTCACTTTAATATAAATGTTGTGGTACATGTGAAGACGGTAGTTATGAAAATGACAGTGTGGAGCCACAGGGAAGTTAAAAGCATACGATCTTTTTTTTTTGAAAATTTAAAATGCATTGATGAATTGTCAGAAATGTAAATTCCCGCACTGTCATTTTCCTAATAACTCGAAATACCTTCGACAGTCCTGGACGACTAATAGTTTCATAACTACTCAAAATACGCTATAGTCCAGGACAACTAGTATTCTCGCAATTTCATAACTACACAAAATTCACTCGAGTTCTTAGACCATATTGTAATATCTTGATTGTGCATTGAGTAAAGCGCAAAGAAACCAAGATATATGGTCCCCGACAGAAAATCTATAAGCATCTTGGATATGTTCCCACTTCATGTTGAAGACTAACAAAATGAGTCATTTATTGATTTTCATTTACTGCTGTGTGTTATGAAAAGATAAACAAAAACAATAATTCCCACAACAGTAAATGCAATATTATCTACTAATAATGTAAAAAATTTAGCGCAAGGACCAACATAATTTTGCACAATAAATACAGCCACTATTTGTATTTGTTTACTCTATCATACACAACTTTATTATATACTCATTTTTTTCTCCATTAACTTTGCATTGTCAGAATCGTGCAGTATTTCTCCATACTGCACGGCTTCATACAGCACGACACGTGTGTCTAAAAATAGTATCGCATGTTAGGAACTTATTTTTATTGTAAACAAACAATGTACACTCATGTAGCAGACACCGGAGCTTTTGCTTTATTAGATTTGTCTGTGGATGAACTAAGCAAGCTGTTTGAGAGTACAGATGATAAATCTGACGATGTGGATGAATTCATTGAGTCACAAAAGAAACTTTCAACCAAGCAAGTGACTGAACGTGATATTCACAATGTCCAGCGGAGGCTTTATGACAACAAACGTGAGACATGCAGTATTGAAAATATCATTCTGATAATTTGAACACTTATTTAGCCTATGGTTCAGATTGTGAATCGTGTTCTATAGAGTCTATTAAAATAATAGCATTAAAAGGCATCTTAAGACCAAATGATATTCCGTTTCTCTCAGAGACCGCCAATTGTACAAGTCCAAGTACTAAATTCGCAAAATACAACTAAAGAAGGCGGATTTTGATATAAAGCAAGTGCCTCGGAGCCAATTAGTCACGATAACGAAGAAGCCTTATTTTCTGCTGACGAAATGGGCTCTCACACCCCAGCCGCTTTGAAATTTTGCCTGTTTTAATTTTTTGAGAAAATGTTTGGATTTATAGTAAGTCATATAGGTCATGTAGCTGTGGTCCATCCAACAACAATCATGCAAGTGACAGTACATATAAATATGTCATCTATAGCTGGTAATAAGAATGACAATAAATGTACTTACCTTTCTGCATCTTGAATTTCTTCAAAATGTACTTTCTGATCCACGGCGCGAAACTGCACTGCAATCTAGACTACATTTCCAACAGAAATCACATTCTAAATGAGAATTTACTGCACTCCAAAACGAAATGAATTTGATATTCCCTAACAAAAATATTTAATCTTGCATCTTCTTGAGAATTTTAATTAAAAGAATTTCATATTTTGTCCACCTTATGATTCCAAACTATCAATGGCAGAACAGTAACACATGTGTAGCTTGCTGTCGACGCTCGTCCCTCTAGCCACATGTATATCGTACGTAATCCACCCGGCAAATAACGCAAGTCCACTACAACTAAAAGAGCAGAATTTAGTTAAATCGACAGAAAAACAAAATCCCTAAATTCCAAATCAACTGTGAAAGTTGTTCCAATGCCCAGTCATTCACAATATGACTCAAAATTTCAATTTTAAGTAGACCAAAATGAGATTTCTTTTTTAAACGAATGACTGAGCGCGCGGTATACTACCAAGTTCAAAGGTCACTGGGCGGTGCTATGTGCGTATGAATACTGTTAATGTGTATTTGTTTAACTATGGTTGTGTATTTACTTTGCAATATAGCAGAAATTCAGTTACTTTGTTTCTTGTAGTGTGTTCTTTTTATTATTCAGCCTTAGGTAGAAAAGCAAAATGAGTATAAAATGAAAAGGTTACTACATTTGTATATGAAAATATGAACTCGTTTTTTCTGAGCTATACTGCACTCCTGACGTCGTGCAGTATAGCTAAAAAAACTCGTTCATATTTTCCCATACAAATGCACTAACCTATAATTACTACATTATATTCAAATAATTCTATAATTAATGTAGGGTTTAAAGTGCAGGAATACTTAACACAGACAGACTGATAGACATTGTAATACCTCGCTGAAGGCGTATCTTTGTATGTTAATATAGAGTAGCATTTGCACTGTAAATTGGTTAATTTCATAGCTCAGTCCAAGTGTTGTATATCAGTATGAAAAATTGGCAGTTCGAATCTTGGTTCAGGCAAAATATTTTTATTTTTAAATTGAAACCCACCTCAGTATCTAAAGTAGGTCGCGTAAATAGCTGATCAAATATACACTCTAAGTCGAAAAAATAGTCCCGATAGAGTTTAAAACAAGACATGAATACAATTAATCGAAAGGCTAACGTCATAGAAACGTGACACTAAATCTAGTGTACGTAAACAAACCAAAAAACATGTAATACAAATAAAAAAGGCATGAAATGAAGCAAGTTAATCGTATGGCTTACATACTAGAAGCGTGACACTTGATCCAAAGGGCGCATAAAACGGAGCACACTGTTTGCTCCCGTAGAGTAGAAAACATCTGCAATAGGAAATGTGCATCCCCAACCCCCTTGGGGATGTTAGTGGTAAAGTTACGATATAAACTACCCGCAGGGCCAGAAACTTTAGATACTGACTTGGGCATTTTGCAAAATTGTTTTACAAAAGTGAAATATAGTAAAAAAGGTCACATATCTAAACAAATTAGGAGTGAAATAAATATAGAAAAATTGCCATAGAAATAAATCAATGCTGAACATTTCGAGACCAGATTTACCAAGAAAAAATATGAAGTCCCTTTTAATACGGGAGACAACAAGAAAAGAATTAAGAGAAATTTAAATGAATACAGATTTTACGGTTATATCAATCGAGATTTTATGAATTTTTCAATGACATTCAAGCGTATTTAAAGAAGATTATCATTCGGAAAATTAAACAATTTGGTTCTGTGCAAGGAAATCTAGACTTTACGGTCAAACGTATAAAGAGACCCACTCAAGAAGGAGAGCAAGTTGAGCATATACATTTTTTCCATAGAACAAGATCTTTGAACAAAATGAACAGAGGTGAAATTGATAATATCATACAACGTTTAGTTTTAATTTTAAATACCAAATTTGGAAAAAAAAAATAAGCGAAAGTAAAGAATAGAGATGTGACAAGACTGACTATTAGACATTGCACATTGATAAATACCACCGGTTCTGAGGAAATTCATATATAGATTTGACTCATTGGGTCAAAAACAGTTTTGGACAAACGTAAAAAATACGGATAACAAATATTTCTTTTATGCCGAAGAATCTGAGTTACATACGCCAAGTGATCCTGTAGATAGACCATCAAAACACAGTTTGCATGTATACAGTCAATGGGTTTAAAAAATGTCCGGTTATAATCGATAATATTTCGAAAATTGAGAATTAATTCGATATCACTGTAAATGTGTTGGAAATGTTGAAAGTGGAAACAGAGCAGCTGATAGGGATTCTATTAAACTGGTCAGAATAAATGGCATTTAGAACGTCAGACACGTTGACATGTTGATCATATGCGCTTCAAGCGATGGTCGTAACAGATACAAAGATGTTCTACTGTCGTTAGACATCGCCTACCGTGTCATGTTTAAAAACATCTCTCAAAAATGCTTGAATTTTTACTTAGACCATATATATTGTAAATAGCTTTTGCTTTATTAGCCAATATCTTGAGCAGCTGGCTTAGAATGTAAACGACGCCAAGATCGTTTTGAGACAATTAAACTTTTTGATGCAAGGAAACCCACATTTCTGAAATTGGATATTGATACATATGAATTATTCGATAGTTTCGATAGATTCAAAGAAACGACGCTACGTCCTATAGAAAAAGTGTACCCATCACTTAACGATTCATGTTTGTACATGATGTGATGTCACACTTCAACCTTCAAAAACTAGGTGATGTACGCGACTATTATGTGAAGAAAGGTGTTTCAGTATTGTGTGACATTTTTGAAGAGTTTCGTAATGTTTGTATGAAACACTACAAACTTGACCCAACACATTACACAGTACCCGGGTTAGCTCATAATGCGAATTTAACAACATTCAGTTTTCAGTTAGAACTTTTGAGAAATTATGACATTTTTCAATGATTGAGAGTGAACTTCGTGATGGAATTAGTATGAGAGCTCATAGGCGCTTCAGCAAATAACGAATTATATACACAGAACAATTACGCTGAATTGGAGATGAAACCAAAATCATTTATATCCTGTACCTAGACAAGACAAATCTTTATGGGCGGTGAATAAGACAATACATGCCGGTACACTCATTTAGAGGGGCGATTCATGAACAATTAGATGGATAGAAGAAACAATGTTTCAAATACCTGACAACAGTGAAACTTGTTGCATATTAGAGGTAGATTTTGAGATTCCATTACATCTGCACGACGATTTTAAAGACAACCCGTTAGCTCCAGGAAAGTTATTTCCAGATGACAATGGTTTATCAGAGTTGCAGAAGAAATCGTTTGATGACTACAAAGGTACAAAACCATCTATACCAAAACTATTGTGTACATTGAACATATAACAAAACAAGTATGTGGTACAGCAACCTCGATTGAAATCCTACTTAGAATTGAACACGGGTTTGATTAAAACATTTGAAACAATTTTGCGAAAGAATTCTTCAAATGAATGAATAACGCTGTATTCGGGAAATACATGGTACATCTATCTGAGAAAAAAGAACAGCTGTCAAAATATGTACAGATGAACAAAACATTAAATGGCAGAAAGATATATCATACGCAAAAAGATTAATAGATGAAGATTTTGTGCTAGTCAATCTGAAAAACAAAATGATCAAATTAACTAAACGGACATATGTCAGATTTACAGTGATAGAGCTCTCCAAATGGTTGATGTACGAATTATATTATACCGAATTAAACTCTAAATACGATTATCGAACCAGACTACTCACAATTGATACAGAGTCTTTATGCAGTCATGTTAAGAGAGAAAAGTTTTACACCGATATGAAAGAGCACATACAATTTTATGACACTAGTGACTATCCAGTGAATAATATTTTTGGTTTACAACAAATTGCTAAAAATGATACCAGACGTTTTCGACGATGAACTAACCGGCACAAACATTAGAGAAGTCAGTGGGCTAGGAGCCAAACCCTATTTATTCAAGATGGATAAAGATAAAAAGAAAGTATGCTAAGGCATCATCAAATGCGTGATGAAAAATAATGTAACATTCTAGATGTTCCGACATTGCATTTTCGAACATAAAGAAAATGATCAAGATACAAATGTACCCAGGTCATACAAACATGAGATATATAGCATCAAAATGAACAAAGCTACTCTTTCACCTTACCATCATAAAATTTATTTAGTGGATAATATAAACACTTTACCATACAGACACGTCAGTTATTTCATTGAAAAGGAAGCTATAACCTCATAATAGTTTATTCCTTTTGTTCTGTTTCAAATTATCTACACTTTCTCCTTTTATTTCATCTGGTATTATGTGATTTTCGTCATAAACAGTTTCCATTGCTTTTTTGTCCTTGCTACAGAAGACTACCAATAAACGTGCATTTTCTCTAAAATCTTTGATTACAGAGCTATACTTTTGCACGATCACCTATACCGATATTTGAAAATGTATACCAATAAATGCTAGTCTAGTTCGGTTTGTTGATTTCTTTATTACGCCATCTAAATTCCCACAGTCATCAATTAGAAACAAAGTACATGTACCTTGATATATATAAAACAGAAACTTCAACTACTTATCTAATTTATCTTCACAATCTATAACGATCACCTTTTGATCTTTAAGTAACCACTTTTTATCGTCAGTCTTGTTGCACAGAAACGTTTATAACGATGTAATGGAAAGAGTCTTTGTATTCAATCTCTATCAGAGTTAGTACAAACAATTGTTACGACTCTATGGTCTAAGAAAAATGTAACAGAAAGAAAGTGAAACCAACAAGTCAAGTAAAAATCAACAAGCAATTTATTACTAGATAATTAAAATGAAAAATCAAAAAAGTCACTTACAGTAATGTGTTTTGAAATCCTAATAATCCAATAAGAATGATTGTTCTAATCACAAGTCCTAAATATAGAATGTTCCGAATTCACGGCTGTGTCCTTGAATGTTATGATGTGCTAATGGTCTCCAAAGTCCTGATGTACTAGTAATCTTTGATGTGCTGATGTCAAAATGAAGTATTCCAAAATATCTGAATAAGTTCACTTAAATTCCAAAATCATCAATTAAAAATCCAAAATCCAAAAGTTTGTGAGCACTGTTATAATCCAATGAATATTTAAAATAATTCCTCTCTTAGAATTTGGAATGAATTTTCACAACTGTAATAGCTCTTTACAAGACTGATGGTAATGTCAAAACTGAAAAAATGTCCACCAAACATGGTATATATAAAGATTGGTCACATGACAGAATGTTCTAGAACATGTATCATCTTAATGGAATTTTACTTGTAAACAACAATCAACCTTGACCTTCAAATTGAGAAAACATATTGATCAAAACAACCTAATTCAAGGACACTAGTTAAACATGTTTTTCCTGATAAGAGATTTAAGCAAATATTAAAGTGAAGAAACATTTATAATTTCCTAAAATATTTATAATACTATATAAACATCATACATAACACAATCGTTTCCCACTCAACAAATTATCATCCTATAAGGTTCTTTAAAATACATTAATCTATAGGTGATAACTATCTCTTACACATGCATAGTACAGTTTCGCTTTTATTGATGACCAATACAAAATTGATTTCAAATAATTGTTTTGAATATTTACCAGACACGAAATAAATCTGCATTTTGTGGGCATCATCATTTTCCTTCTTTAATTTGGGATGAAAGTGAATACCTTGTTGTACATTAGTTAATTTAAAACCACTACCATGCAGCTTGTTATCGAGTATACTTCTCAAATCAAGCCGGATGCAGTGATTGTCAGTGTAAAAGTTTTTAACATTTACGTTACAAATTTATGTGTGCCTTTCTTGTTCTTCAAAGAAGTGCTTAGTGTCTTCTGTAAGCTGTCGTACCAATTAAAAACCATGAAAATAAACCATGTTTGGCAGACGTTCTATAGTCACCGAGTTCCTTTCTCTTGCTGAGTTATAAAACTTTTAAAGATCACTTTTTCACACTTTTTGGACAGTATCAAAACACCCTTTAAACTTATCTTGAGAGTATTAAACGTGAGGTTAGATCAAGTTGTATTGGATGCTATGTTGATGATTCAGTCCGAAGTCGTAGAAGAAAGCAATTCTTTTCTATACTTATCATTAACCGATTCCAGAACTGATTCCGATGTATCCGTATCGTACTGCCAAACAAATGTTTTCCAATTCCTAGTCATGGTTTCTGCCTTGTATCACTTGAGATGCTTTTTCAAGTGTTACGTTAAATCTGGAATCCTAAGGAAGAGCACAAGAATACAGTGGACAATCATCTGTTAGTATCTGAAGGTCAGGCGGTATTCTAATGTTAGTATCTGAAGGTCAGGCGGTATTCTAATGTTAGTATCTGAAGGTCAGGCGGTATTCTAATGTTAGTATCTGAAGGCCAGGCGGTATTCTAATGTTAGTATCTGAAGGTCAGGCGATATTCTAATGTTTGTATCTGAAGGTCAGGCGGTATTCTAATGTTAGTATCTGAAGGTCAGGCGGTATTCTAATGTTAGTATCTGAAGGTCAGGCGGTATTCTAATGTTAGTATATGAAGGTTAGAAGGTATTCTAATGTTAGTATCTGAGGGTCAGTAGGTATTCTAATGTTAGTATCTGAAGGTCAGGCGGTATACTAATGTTAGTATCTGAAGGTTAGGTGGTATTCTAAACTTCCTTCCATACACCACAGATTGTACAGCTTTAGTACCAGTATTTTGTACATTATCTGCCCCTGACATCTACGTTTTCGATTTATCATTTATGATTCCATGTTCAATCTTATTTGTTCTCAGATGTAAACTAATTTTTAGGTGTTGTTTCATCTTTAAAATGTGGCACTGGTACACCTTTCTTGAAACTAGATCAGTTAAATTTACGTATCAATCAATACCATTCGGATACTCCAGACTCATTTCATCGCCTTTCAATAGGTCTGCCAAAGAGAATATCTGATCCTTCTCTTACTTTTTGTAGATCTTGAATAGTAGCAGACAAGGGACTTAATCGATGTCGTAACAATTCATGTTCATCTAAACACATTGCTTTTGTTATCATCAGTCTGGTTTTGAAGAACTGAGAATTTGTAACCTCTATCCTGACCACTCTCTTCAATAGCAGTTAAGATATCCTCAACTTGTTCCTTCCACTACTTAATATCTTTCAAATTGTCATCCTGCAGAGTCTTAAATATTAAATGTACACAATTTAGATTAGCTACATCAAATGTATGTACAGGATTTGCAAGATTTTCAATACTGTCATTGTTGAAGTTTAGATAGTAAAAATTGGTTCGTCTAATGCAGTATGTATTTTCTTCATCAGATTTTTGTTTCAATTTTTACAGACAAGCAATCGTCATTAGAACCTCTAAGAGATATATCTTCAATCATTCCATACATGATACACACTATTTACTTTACATGGAAAACATGTTATAGGCTTACCATGAAAATCTATTACTTTTAAATCTTCATCTCTAATGAAAATATTCAGTCGGTTAATTGTACCCCTCTGTATTTGTTTGTAATGACCATTAACATTGTATGTAATAAAGCCTTCATGACAAATATTTTAATAGGAAAAGACTGTAGTAACCACGAATAATATCAATTATTGTAATTTTTTTCTGTTGTTGATTTAGTCAAGGAAAGCATATAAATGTTTGCATTTTAAAAACCATAAAACTGAATCTGATGTAGTAGATGCGTGTATAGTTCTCAGAATCCAAGCAATTTTTATCATTGTGGTTAGTGATACGCACTATGTAATTGTCCTTTTAGTGAGTTTAACTTTTGAGTTGTGTTTGAAACATTATAAATCCAGAAGTTGCTTTTAAGTTCGTCGGAAACATTAACACCCCCAAAAAAGATATATTTGCTGCTATGAAATGGATAGTTTTACATTTCGTTGATCAATTGGATTTTAAAATAGATATCACTTTTAGGGGGACAACTGATGCTAATATAGCTCACTTGGTTTGAAAATACTGCTCCCTTCATTTATCTAGCGATACAGGTTATATAAAGATATGGGCACGTCGAGTACGATAGCTTATACGAAAGCGTTTTATTGAAGGAATTGGCCAAGCCATGAGTTGTTCTGATCTCTCTTCGAGAGACATCGTTACCGCAGGCGACAACGAAGGTGCAGGCTGTTATTTTGTTTCTGTGTTGATTTGTCTTAATTGTGTTCTTTATCTCTTTGTATCTGTTGTAATCGTCAGATGAAAAAAATAAACTCTTCCTGATTGATTTCATTTTCACTGAGCGCTTTACATATCATATCATCGATACTGTTCAACTTGGTAATTACAGATGTTACTAATTAATCGTGTTTTAAAACCCATTTTATCTTATGACTCAAAGCTTTCAAACAATTTCTATAATTCATGTGGTAAATCATGTGAACGTTAGTGGAGCAACTATACCATTAAATATTCTCGATAAAGACAATCAAGCTACTGAAAAACCAAAACCAGCCGAATCTTTTTTCGTACCTTCCTCTAACAATTGATAACTTTGTGTACCACTCTGTATTTATTTCTCATACTTTTATAGCGTTCGATCTCCTTGAGCAAGTAATTTTCAATGCCTCACATTTTTTAAAAACTTTGTTGCATCACATTAAGCATACGGTCTAACTCCGTTGTTGTCTCAGATGGATATTCCGCCAATGGCGGCGAACTTGATGCCTTTTCACCCATTTACCTAACAATAAAAGCTACGCCATTTATTAAGCAACAATTTTGTTTGGCAAAAGTCCATTTGCTGTTATCGATTGTGAAGCGGCTAAACGAAACTGGAATGATTAGCTTTACAACTGTTGCGTAAGAAGCCAAGCGAAACAACAAAGCATTATCACCACAATTTTCATGCAACATTAGTCTCTGCTCTTACTGTTACACACACCATGCCTTTAAAAGAGCTATTGCGATTTACAATAGGTCTCATTATTTATCTAGCTAAAACACTTAACCAACTGCCGTGCAGACTGAAACTTCTGATAAAGCATTTAGCGTTGTGTATTTGATTTACAGTTGTTTGTACAGTATATACAGTTTGCTGGTAAAGGTCCGTGTGCTATAAGGTGTTCAACTGAGAACTGGCTAAGTGAAAATATAATAATTCGTATTACAATTTATTCAATGTCATCGTTTGATGGTGGACCTATTGGCATATGAAGCAGCTTCTTTAAAAACATGCGGTATGTAATTATAAGAGCAGATTTAAGTGCTGCATGTTAAATAGAGTTAATAATGTTTTTTGTTTCAGTCGGCATTTTGTTATTTATCTAGCGAAATATAATCAAGCTCTGTTTCTGGTTCGCAACATAAGCTTTTCTATTTATTACCTGAAACGTTAGCATTTTGTTGCTGTGATTTTATTAATAGTTCATTGTCAAATCCAACATATGTTTCCACCGACCTGTTCAAGACTCTGTGACGAAATAATTTTGCTTTTTGTGCAAATGAACACGCTGCTCAAAAAAGCTCTATCATCATCTATATAAACGATTGTTTTGTTTGAATTATTTTCATTTCTTTTACGTAGTGTGATTTCAGCATCATGTGATTTGCTGGATACTCCATGTACGTGTGCCGAAGGCACCCGTGCACGGTCTGTAACATTTCGGACACTTCTTGGTTGTTACATGTTCATCTTTTACGTAGTATGATCCTGAACAGCAGTGAAAATACTTCCAATGTTCAAATATAAGATACACGGTAGTCTGTAAAACAGGTCTAAAAATGTGAAAATGCTATCAAGTAAAGAGCTAGAAAAGCACCAGAAAAAAGTTGAATCATTCAGGATGGCTCACTTTATCATTGAACGGTTTTTTCTAATCTAATATTCCTGATAGACTTCATCACATATTGTGATGATAACTTTGCAACAAGTATTGTTAAGGTCACAAACGCATCAACAACAAAGCAATCTATAAGAAACACGATAGAGTCAATCTAATTTAAATGACAAACATCCGGCGATGTATCTAATTCCATTTGATGTCATGTAGTCATATTTCTGTATAATTAATAAACTGTATAAGTTGACAATTGGAAACTATTTGCTAATTTTTGATGTTATAGTGTACATTACGACATCTGATAATGACTTGGAAATTTTAGCAGCTACTATTTACAAAAATCTCTTGCGTCTTCTTGATTTGTTTTTATTCCATTTTTTCCAACTCTTGTTCAGTGAAGTTTTTGTCCGTTATATCTGTCTATATTCTATTTAAAGCAGCTATGTTCAACTTTTAAATTTATGCAGACATGTGACTATTCACCTTTTTGTTTCACGCAATCTCGAATTTTTTCTTCTATAATACTAGTTCTACCTGTAACTTATCCATTTTTTTGCTCTTTAAATAACCGAAAAATGGCTGAGGGTGATGAAGATATTGAGATGAAAGTCCCGAAGCTTACATCACAGATTACTATGAATATAATCAATCATTCCAAAATATTGAAACATATTTAAAATAACCTAATCTATTTACAGAAGGTTTAGAAAATCTTTAACAATCAAAACTTCATCAAATAACACAAATAATTTGCTGTTTCTAACATTTACAATGTTAGTAATGACTTTATCAAGAAATTTAGTAAAACTGCGTTCAGAGGTGGAGATAACCAGTTTTATATAGTATCCTAATGAAGGTTTGGATCGGATCAGTTAATCAACGTAGTACTAGGAGAAGTGGAAGCCAGTTTTTAAAACCCAGTTCACAGTTAAAAAGAGCTGGAAGGAATTAGGTAAAGATGTTAAAATCTGTGGGTGTACAAAATCAATAATTTCTTAACTCAGCATATACTGGTGATGTGTTTCCAACGTTACAAGATTGCAAGAAATACATCCTGAATACCCACTAAAACCCAGTGTTCCCATCAGAAAATCAATATAAGTCCCTGAGAATAGCGATACTCCAACAATAAACTCGATAGTAATGACAATATCTACAGTTGTTATGTCTATGAGAAATTAGTTTAAGGCGCTGTAACTGGTGGTGGAGGAGTTGTTCCTCCTAAACCTTTCACTCCTGGTCCACCATATTTTAAAAAGATAAAAAAATGGCTTGAAATCTTTAGCTGACTATTTGTTTGCTAGAGCCAAAAGAGTAGCATCAGGATTGCCTAGAATTATTTGCAGTGTGATACGTTGGTTGCTTGGGAGTTCTGGTCAGACTGTTTCCTTGGTGAACATGTTAATATAATTGATATGGCATTAGTAGGTTTGGTATTCATATTTTGAGATCAAAGGTGTAAACAAGCATCTAGAATAGTAAAGGGTTAATAAACTATTGAAAAAGTAAACAATATCAGCTCCTGCAACCATAAATATTAAAATAAACGATTATTTGTTTATTTCATGGTCGATATTAATTTTGTCATTTCTAAATTGCTATATGTCCTTTGAACGGCCGAGAGTCATATAGCATTGGAAGATTTGACAGTGAAATATCATCACTAGAGGTGAATTATTTCGAAGAAATATCATCATAATCCTTCCTTTATGCATAAGTTTTACCCACTTTGTCTTTTGTTGTGTCCTCTACAATTTCTTGTCGTACTGTTATAGACTGTTTATCAGTTTTTGAAATATTACTCTTTTTACCTCGGTATTGACGATATGGTTGAACCCCAGTTTAAACGAGTCTTTGGATTTCTCTAAATTCTTGTTGTATCAGAAGATATTATACATTTTCATGAACAAGTTCCTCGGTAATAAAAATAGACTGTCGCCTCCAGCAGCATAGTCCAATTTAACTTTTGAATCTGTTATGTATTTATGGATTTTTCCCATAATGAGTTGATATGTTCGCAACCCAGATCTCTTAAAATTAACAGTTCCATTAGCTTTTTAACAGTGTTGGAGCAGACTGTGTAATATATGTTCTGCTTTGTACCCGGGCACATGCAATCCAGATTACATATGATCTAATGCTTTGATGTAATCTAGATATTCCCTCATCCATCAGATCGTCGCTTTCTTATAGAAAGAAGTAAGCCCAATCTGCTGGCTCGTTGTTGACAGAGCCAGCAATTTGCACTGTAGTTGCATCATCTTTGTCTACCGTAGAATTCATTTCATCAGCTGACAATCTTCTCCAGTATTCAACAGTACATGCTCGCAGTTTTCGCATCTGGATGTAACAGTGAAATTTGTAAACTGATTTGACTAACTCCAATACATTTTTGTCTCTAAAATGCACTAACGAAATCCCACAACCAGATTTTGTCATCCACTGTGACAAGTTTAGTTGATTCTGCCAACGTTGCTTGCTACATTGTCATTTGTATCTTTACATAGAGTGATCACTGACAAATTTTAAAGCGTAATTTTATTTATAAAAAGTGTTTGATTGTTTCTATGTGAAAAATTTAGTTTCAATATGGTTTGATTGTTTCTTTGTGAAAAATTGAGTTTCAGTATGGTAAATTTGCATCTCATTAAATAGTTTTGCATTACTAGAATACACTGTATCGTTAAACTGAGATGCAGAACAAAGGTAAACTGCTGTACTGGCTAGTTGTTAGTTTATTTCTTTTAACATGAAATCAATTTACCTACGATAAAGTGTTAGCTTTCGCTAACCTATTATTTAAAACTAAGAAATTGTTGTGGAAGTTACTATTCTTGCGCAAAGACACTGAGCCTATCTGTACTGTTTTTTTTTTTTTTTTTTTTTTTTTTTTTTTGGGGGGGGGGTATTTACATTCACATGTTAATTCCTCCATTGTAATACCATTTTAATCTTCTTTCTTTTACACAGTATTCGCATCTCTGGTATTGGGCATTTTGTTTTTCCATCCCCTATATCAGTTGTTCTCTCTTGCACTTGTAATATTTTACAACTGCTTTTCCATGACGTTATATCTCATCTGAACACGATTGTACCATGTATTTCAGTAGATTAATTTCAATTACTATGAATTGCAAGTTCTGCGAAAAATAAATATTGAAAATCTGTTTATGTGCATCATATTAGAGGTGTACTGATTTTTACTTCATTCAGATGGTGTAAAAATTATTCCCATATCAACCGATTCCGGGTAATGTTGTGGTAATTCTTTGTGATTGAAGGTTTTATGGATGCGTTAAAATTGTATATCGTAAAATGTATGCTCAGGAAAAATATGAATAGCTGCTTTACTTTCCTTGAATGAAATTTAAAAGATGTTTAAATGTCCTCAAGATTGCACCAATATCTATGTGGTCTTCATTACCCCTTATCTTCTTCAAAATCTCCTAGACTAACCTGAAGTCCTTTACGTTGTATTTGTTTTCAGTTTTGCTTAGATGTTGTTGGAATTAACTGTATAATTTTGAATCCCATCTCTCTTCATTTCTTCCGTGACATCATGTAATACCATACTAAGTCATTGCCTCCAATGTAGTCGCCATACCACATTTTTCATGCGTACCATTTTGTTGTTTAACTGTGTTGTTTTGGGACATATTTTCTTTTGTCCCTCGGGATTTGTGATCAATACAAATTCGCATGACGTGATTGTTTTAACCTCTTCATTTTCTAATGCACTGTCTTTATTATTATTACATCTCCTACTTTCTAGAAAATCGTTACCTATCAAAAACTGATGGGTGTCATGATGTTTAATGTTGCTATTTATTGCATGCTACTCCATGAATTATGGATTTGCCAAGAGAAATATTATATTCTTACACCAGTCAATAGACATGGATAACATTATGACCAAAGAATTTCACCCACCTTGTTGTCAATTGCTTGGCCCAGTCGCTAGCATGACTACCTGTCACTTATAAGTACCAGGTTTGAATCCCACAATGTATTTAATTTTGTTTGTGCTTTTCTATATTGCATTAGGGAAGAGAATTATGTTACTACTCATATTGTATGTGGGAATATACACCAAACACAGCAGAACATGAACGCCAATCAGCTGACATTATAGCGCGGGATACCGTAAGAAATCTGCTATTTCAATCTGTTATACACTTTAGCTAGCCAATACATTTGGGCATGGAATCAAAATAATATTTGCTTGCTCCGCGTGAATAGCGAATATATTTCATCTCGTAGGTGAAAAACTCAAGTATTTTCACCCATGACTTCGCCACTCCTGAAACTACTGAGTTTTTCAGTCACTCGATAATATATCCGTTATTCACTAGATACGAGCAAATATCCTCAACGCAATGTTTCCCTTTCTAGCAAATTCTTGCATTTTTTGTTGTAAAATTATATTCCCTCATCAAGCTGTATCATGTCAGGCTTTCTCTGAAAGCGTCGTGTGTGTCATCTCCATTTTTGATTTTTACTTTCTCGGCCCAAGCATATTTTGAGAAAACATATATCACTGTCAATATGTGTTTGTATCCATCGTTGTATTTTTCACATGCTCTCATGTCAACAATGTCTGCCTGCCACTGATCCGCTACGTATGAACGATTTTAGATTTATGTCAATTTATGCCATTCTTATGGTTAATTCAAACACAGTTACTTCATCTACTGAGTCAGCATGTGCTGTTTTAAGTCGAACTTTGTTTTCCATAAATTCTGTTTTTGTAGAATCGTTGTAGATTTAACTTGTAAAGTTTACGAGATCTTTACTTGCACTGTACATTTTTTTCCGAATAAAATTGTAGTTATTTATCCACATCAAATACGTAATGTATTCCTTTAAACTTGTGCCAATCGGTAAGTTGCCAAAATTGTATGCTGCTCATACGCTTAAATCAACATTTTTAAACAACTTAATGATGCTAATATATTGCATTTCCAGTATTCATAATGACAATATTAATTATTAATGTATTGAATAATTATGCGGCCAGAAGCAACCGAGAGAGAGAGAGAGAGAGAGAGAGAGAGAGAGAGAGAGAGAGAGAGAGAGAGAGAGAGAGAGAGAGAGCGAGAGCGAGAGAGATGAACTATCTGCGTCACCGTTGTTTTTATGCCTCATGGTTGTACCTTTGTGACATTGAGTTTGCGGATTTGCAGCGGATTCAACAATGTTGCGGATTTCCTAGTCCTTTGTGAAATTGATTTTGGTGGTATTTATTTTTCTCTGCGCTTTCTAAGAAAACGATAATGTCAGATCCAGAAACATGATAGTATTATTGACCTTCAGCAAGATGGTATATTGCATTAGAGTATACTATATAGCATATAGTAATATCTGTATTTTGACTGAAGGAGGCCACTAGTAAAAAAAAAAGTCAGACTTTTAAATGAATTTGTGGATTTTTTTTCTCGCTGAAATTCAACTGGTCACCATGGGCGTCCGCAAGGGGTGGGGGGAATTGTACAGGATATATAATATTATATAATATTTAGATGCAAGCCTGCGATAAGATTTAAATTGGCTTCCCACCCCACCCAACCCCGAGGAACAATTCCTGCAGACACAAATGCTGATCACAACGAAATGTGCAGTTTGGATATGAATTTTCAATATAATACTCCACGAATTTGCGGAACCACAAGCAACGTTCATGGCAAAAACACACTTGAAAAATCGTATTTTCTGAAAAAATATACTGTACTCTCTCTCTCTCTCTCTCTCTCTCTCTCTCTCGGGAGCCACGGCAGTTCAGTCGGTAGAGAGTCGGACTCGTAATCCAAGGGTCGCGGGTTCGATACCCGTCCAGGCTAGCTCAGGTTGGCTGCTTCGTTGTGTCCTTGGGAAAGACAATTAACTCCCATTCCCTCGGTATGTTGTAGCTACTAATGTTAAAAGTGCGATTAAAATCATCAAAAAGAAAACAAACTGTCTCTCTCTCTCCCAATTGTGTAGTCTATCCAGATATTAGCGATAAATATAACTCGACTCTTTCTTTATAATGAATGCTATTAGTACGTGGTAGAGTGGTTGATATATTTATTACTGATACAACCAAGCAGAGCAAGGAATAACACATGACTTGTCTACATCATGGGCTAAAAACAACACAGTCCCCTGGCTGAACCTGCTGGAGAAAACTTGGCTGGGAAAGGTGCGGTCTAGTCAAACTTTTTACTAGCTTTGAAATTCCCATTGTTGGCGAAACAATGTTGCGTTAGCCAATTGGGAAGGGTGATTGGCAGGGTATGCCAATCTGACGCTTAAGTGGTCGTGGGAAATTTAAGTACGAAACAACGTCCTACATCATTGTTATCGTCAATGAAATATTCTAGCCTTTATTGCCGTAGGCAATTTTCATTATATATACAGCAGTAGGGAAAAAGAAAGGACAAAGCTGATGTATTTATATAGAAAGTTACAGATGAGAAATAGAAATGACCAAAATCCTTGTAGGCAAAATACTTTAAAGCGGGCTCAGCCCAACTAAAACGGTTTTTGAGCGTGTGTTTCTGACACACCAAAAAAGAGGTGTAATAATCAAACAAATTGTTAAAACCAACAAGAGCAGTGAGTACAATTGAAATAAAGTAAACGACGACAATAATAACAAGAAGAAGAAGGAGGAGGGGGAAGAAGAGGAAGAGAGTAGAAATATTCGACTTTTTGAGCATGATTTCATAATTTTACTCTGATGCTTTACCCTATCATTACAGATTGCGGAGATCCACCCATAAAATCTTGTTACACGCTGCGTTCATTTACGGGAAGATTCCTAGGTTCCACCGCGAGCTATGCCAACTCCACGGACACCACAAAGCTGATAAAAATCAAGTGCATCATCAGAGTCTGGGAACGTTTACCTCCATGCCCTAGTAAGTTCGTCCTTGCTGGATTGCTTGCCCTCTGGCTGACTTGTTTATTTGTTTTGTTTTGCTTGCTTATTTGATATTTTTACCTTAAGAACGGAACGGGTCTGCAGTTAATGAATATCTGAATCGTTGAAAATCTGGACATTTTTCACAAGATGCATATTCATTCAGAACACCGACATTTTTCCTTCAATACTCGGCCAAAAAAAAAACCTCGCTGGGTTTTGTAAGAAATGTTTGGAGGTGTTTCGATTGATTGTGCACGTTTAATAGATAAGGTCCAGAATTCTTAAAAAGTTTTCAAGAAAAAGACTGACTTTCCTTCAGAATTCCTCCTTTTGAACTTAATTTTACACCTAAGAGAAAGACTTCACATTTTGAAAGAATATTACATGGGTGCAAGTGCCCATAGCTGAAATGTCATGCAGTTATCATCAACAGCTTCGGTGATATCGGATTGCGGTTTAGAGTAAGCTCTCAGTCTTGGTTTTGTAGGTTTTATGAGTTCACGTCCTGACGACAATTTTTCACTACGCATACCCGACGCCATCTTTAGTTGCAAGTAAAATCAGGAATATGAATAATAAAAAGTCGTCTGTTCTATTCCGAATCATAATTCCTTACAACAACAGCAAGTAGCTTCAACTTTACATATCTGAATGGGTGAAAGTGTTGATTACTTCAAACTGTGATTACTTCAGACTGTTATCAACTAAGAAAACATTCATCATTACAGACAGGTTTCTACAGCATTATTTCTAATACACCTTACTACTACATGCATATGTACTACCCTTTCTAGACTTGCAATCTGACATCACGGTCTTCATGAACTTACGAGTATACGGAGTGCGGATTTGTAAACAGATTCGATTTTGGCGGTGCTCTGACTGGAACACATTTCACTTTTGTTATTTGTTAGTCCTTTTACTCACATTAGTTGTGGTCATTAGTAGGATAATGAATGATGATTCTGGAGCACAATATAACTATTTACTGTTATTTTCAAGTTTTTGTCAAAAATGTTAAAACATAAAATCAATTTTTCAAAAACTCACATTTCATTGTGCACCGGAAAGTCTTATTTTTAATACTACCATGGAAAGCAAAATATTGCATAATACAGTTTTGAATCAAATGGACGAAAAAACAATGTTTTATATGTATTTCGAGGAACGTTGGTATGAACTTAAGAAAAAATATCCATTTCATTTTTGTCAACTAATAGATGGAGTGCTCAACTGAATTAAATGTCTAAACACTATTTTTTTAAAGGGAAACAGAGAGCGTAATACGGAAAATAATTTTATATACGCAAATGTGATGGAACTGTCACAATTTCAAAATAGAGTAATGTCTGAACAATCATCTAATTGAGTGTTACAATGCTACTCCTATTACACATTGGTGGCCAATAACAACATAGAGTCAGATAGTGGCACGAAAATGGAAAATAATGCACAGAAATGGTCTAATGTAAAAGGGCCGTAGATGACCTGTTGTGCAAATATGTTGTGCGGGACATTCCGTTTATGGACAATTAAATGGCTTTAATTGATAAGCTTACACAACTCGATTGATACATTTTACAATAATTAGGATAAGATACAGTTGTTACATATTTTATTACTGGAATATACTACGTAATAAATACTGTTAAATAATTAAATTCCTATTTTTGCAAATTGAAATATGAAATAAAATACATTACGGCGGATTCATAGGATATTAAACATTGTACTTATTGTGGAATATGACCCAGAAATAAAATATAACTAAAAGAGCATGATGATATATGTTACAACATTTCCGGTAAGTAATAGTTGTTGCTATGTTGAACGGCTTGCTAAATTTCTTGGTTATATATTTTTAATGATTTGCTGTGCATACCCTATGATGTAAATAAGCGATTAAAACCAGGTAGCGAGCCAGGTTCGGCCCGCAGGCCATATGTTGCACATGCCTGATGTAAAACATATAAACTAACAACAGAATACTTTAAATAGAAACTGTTCTCAATTAAAACTGTTCCTATGCTCGTTCTTTCTCTTTTAATTATTTCATTAGCTCGAGACTTCCATCAGCTTTTTCTAGGTCCTTCATAACACTGGTCTACAGCCAAAATGCTTCTGCAATAAATGTTGTCAAACTTTACTCATTCTGGGTCACTGACAACGAAATAAAGGCAGAGCTGTTGGCCTCCAGACTGCAGCAGTGGAATCTCCTGGCAGTTGATGTTAGGGTTTCCATTTTCCGTGACCGTCAAAAGGATCTTGTCTCTTTCTTCTTTCCCTTTCTTCACAGATTCCACTGCTGTAGTCTGGAGCCCAACAGCTCTACCTTACTCTTGGGTAGTTCCAAATCCCTGACAAGGTCATTCAGCTCACCTTGTGTTATGAGGTGTGGTTCAGAGGAGGAGGATGGGATAAAATATGGGTCATGTGACATTGATGGTTCAGGACTAGAAATTTCATCCTCTTCCTCTTCCTTGTCTGACTCAAGTGAGAATGATTCTTGTGCATCAGGAACCGGCAGTCCTTCTCCGTGGGGTACTGGGCGTATAGCTGACAGAATGTTTGGATAATGCACAGTCCACTTTTTCTTCTTTGACGCACCTTTCCCAACTGGAGGCACCATGCAGAAGTAACAATTGCTGATATGATCTGTTGGCTCTCTCCAAATCATTGGCACTGCAAAAGGCATAGATTTCCTTTTCCTGTTTAACCACTGGCTAAGATTTGTTGCACAAGTGTTACAGCCTATGTGTGGGGCCCACATCTTGTCCTGATCTCCAATTTTGCAGCCAAAATAAAGGTGATAGGCTTTCTTAACCACAGTGGTTATACTGAGCTTTTGTGATGCAACAAACATAGCAGAAGTTATCTGCATTGTTCACACAAGTACGAGGCATCTCTGCTCACTTTGGCTAAAGAGAAATGTGTCCCTTTGCAAAATCAAACACTGACAAATAAGAGAGCACGACACTGTATGATTTGTAGAGCTGATATAGGATAATTTCTTCAGCAGAGTGATGTAAGCTTAGTTATGATTATATCATCCACGACTTCTAGAATAACATGATGCAATTCATATCATGTATGACGCAATACCAGCTTCAGATTGCATCATTCATTGTATTGCCTAAAAAGCAATTACTGTCCAAACCCAGTCATAGCTTTATTCATAGATCCAGTCAAAGATGTATTTTAGTCATTTCTGGTTTAAATTGAGATCCCTTCCCTTTATAACTCACTTATCCTCCGCCATTCCCAAGTCAAGGGTCATATATACTGACCCAGTATAATATCTTTAAAACTAGAGCCAATCAACAATTTTAAGCATCATTTTCGTTCTCAGTGACCCAGAATTAGTAAAGTTTGACAACATTTATTGCAGAAGCATTTTGGCTGTAGACCAGTGTAATTTTAGGAGAGCAAGACTGCAACACAGATGAAACCATTATGTTAAAAGTTCAATAATAATAGATCAAAAGTGAATTTAGTCTTTGACGTTGGTGGTGAAGGTATATTGTTATTACCGAGTGACAAGGTCAGAAAAATGGGTAGTTTTGTCAGATACAATAATTTACAGAAATCGAAAACTTGGATTAAATCCTACTATTGATGCCAATATAGAAAAGAACGGTATTCTAAATGCTTATCAGCAAACTCTGTTACAGTATGACAAGCAATTATAGAGGACAAAAAGAAGACAAAGTGAGTAAAAATTATGTGGGAAAGAAGGATTATGGTGTTGATAGTTTTACTTCTTATGCCATCTGATACTTGGAGGTTCAGATGACATTTGACAATTTAGAAACGTCAATAAACAATACTGACCATGAATTGAACAAACAATACTTGGCTAACTCAGAAAAATGATTATCTATATTTATTAATCTCATTCAGTTTTGTCATTGAACGCATTATCTTGCGTCCTAATGGAGCATTACCGCAACCTGTTTCTCCATCACCTACTAATTCTTTTCCACGTTTGCTATAGGCAGAGCAACATATGATACAACTATACCTATTGGTAATGCCCATTGTGGCTATAGTTTACCCTTTTATTTAAACCATTGTTGTAGCATTTCACGTGATGGTAAATTTTCTCTAACTTTTAAATTGATATTTTTCAGTAGTTCCTCTTAAACAGCTTTCCAGCTGTATTAGATGTCCAACTACTTGTGCTTTTATTCTCTCAACATTTTTCAACCTACAAGACAGCTTTTGTGTTACAAGTGTTTCTCTACTGGTGTCTTATTTTTCTTTCTTTCTGTTGAATATGTTTGTCCTTAATTTCAATATCATATTTCATAGATTTTCTTTCAATCTGACAACGTCTACAGTACATGCATAACCCTAATTATCTTTCTTCCTGTGCGTTGAATAACGTTTTGTTAATTATTTTGTGATATTCGTCAATTATAGTCCCAGATTGTCGTCCCTTTTCATCAAAGGTTCACTACCGTGTATTGTTTGGATCTTGATATCCTCGCGGACTAGTACTAGCTGTCTGATGTTAACACTTTGTTTTACAAGATTCGTGAGTTGTGCTTCTTGTAAGGTAGAAAATACGTCCCCATCAAATGTAGGGCTAACAATTAATTGTATTTTTGGACCTACATCTTTTAAACCTTTGTTTTCTTCTTAATTCTTTATGAAAACTAGAACCTCCATGTCCTCTTTGTTTGAAGTGATTGCTTAAAATGTATGTCCATCTCTTTCTGAGTAATATAAACATTTTCTGATCTAGACCTTCCTTCAGACTTCATATAAATTTCACCATCTATAAACGCACTTTTAGTATAGTTCTTGATCAATTCATCACTCACACACAGAGACACAGACACACACATTCACACACACACACAGAGACACAGACATACACATTCACACTCACACACAGAGACACAGACACACACATTCACACACACACACACACACACACACACACACACACACACACACACACACACACACACACACACACATATATATATATATATATATATATATATATATATAATTTGATCAGCATTTAATTCTTTAAGTCTTCAAGTCTTGATCGCTGCGAAGTTTTACAATCTTCTTCTGACAAGTTAGGTTGACCCAAGTATGATTAAATATTTTGTAATGTTTGTATGTATTCATAGTCATCTCTATGAAACTTTTCAGGTCTTGCAAACGTTTCCAAATCTTCAAAGGTTAACTAGCTTATGCCATTATTCCATTATTTAAATAGTGAAGATTTTATCGTTGGTAAACGGAGAAGACTCAGCTGGAAAAATAAATTATATTTTTGAATGTTTCAAAGAACATCACCAGTGGTGTTATTTAAAGGAACACCATAGCTACGTTAACGACGAAAAAGTAGTAAATCAAGTATCTTCAGAAACTGAAGGGTATAAATAGGAATTCAATATAGCTATTGCCAGTTAAACACAGAAAGATTATAACGATTATAAAGGACTTAACTGAAAAAGAGCTGAAGAAATATCAATGGGAAACAAATCAAGAAAGGATATGAAATCTTTGTCAATTCTAGTGGTGCTGAAGCTTCCAAATCACTGTCAGATGTTATGTACAGCGTGACATTGTGGATTAGCAAATTTATTCCAATCGACAACTAAGATAGTTTTCAAAATAAGATGAAAGATGATAACATTGCTTCAAATGGATTTAAAAACTTCACTGGATTTTTGTCATTCACATGGTATTTACCTCTATCAACACTGAGTGCTAGTTTGATAGTTTCTAAACATATTAATTTCAATATGTTAGCAGAAACAAGAAATGTGAACACACTGGACACAGAATATCCGTGTGCGAAAGGAACACCAATAGCGAGTAAAGCATAACAACGAAACCCCTGCAAAGCAGAACACCAAATAATGCATAATAAATAAATGTGTATTGGTCGCCTTCTTGGAAAAAAATACTTAATAAATAAACCTGTATTGGCTGCTTTCTTGTTGAACCGTTTGTTCCTTGAACCACAGTTGTTACAGTACTTGTCATTTCAGGTGCAGCTGCTTACCATGAAATAGAGTAAGCTAAATATATGAAACCAATACTGTTCAAGATCTCCTTCAAGATGAAGTTGGCCATTTTGAACGATTCAAGTATAGACATGACTAAAACACAATACGTGAAAGGAATAGTACAAATTCATATAGCTCGAGCAATATATATTATTTTATAGTGGTGGTATAGCTGTTTTAGAGACACCTGTGTATTTTGTCTAAGTTAAAGTTTTTCATGTTTCTAAGGCTGTTGAAAGATCCAAACCTGCATAATCATGATGTTAGAGACTCCCAAAAGATCAACAGCGCTAAAGAACAACAGCAAAGTTGAGCCAACAGTACATCTGTAATGATAAGTGCATACCTCACCATTGCTTTTAAGTGCACATCGCTTTCGGCTCAAACTTAAACTTTTTCAGATAATACATAGCGCGTGAAAATCATGCTGGTGGCATGTGTGCGGAACTTAAGCACAGATTTTATCCTTACAGAAATGACATAAGATTTACCTATGGACAAATGTCGAATGAATAAAAAAAATTTAACTCTGTTTACCATGCAACACTTAAACCTATTCTCACAGTTTCATAGAGCACGCTTTTAAAGAAATCGTTCAGGATGTCAATCTATCATTCAGCACAAATATTGGAGTAATTGCAAAACTAATTATTCCATTTTCACTAAGTCAATTCACAATCGACTACCTGATAGTACACGTACTTTTACCTGTCAAAAATGCTGGCACTGTAGAGACAAAATGAAAACCAAACTTAATCTAGGGTTGAATTCAATATAAATCTCAACAAATACGATCCTATTTTGTTGACACCTAAATGATCAATAAATTAAATTTTGTTATACTTACAAATCTGAATGTAAGGTTCCTCTATTGTCCTGAAAATACCTGAGTGCCAATACGATTCCGTATTAGGCTGATGCAATGGTTGTCTATTATTGATCTATAAAAGGTTCTGAAATGTGACACGTCACTATTGACAAAGATTAAGAAGTAGTGTATAATTTGAGATAGCGCACCACTGCGTTCAATGAAACTCGAGTTTCTACGACAGACTTGGTGTGTCATTTCAAAATTATGATTCTTTTTTTAAAAATGAACTGTTGTCTTACTGTGCAAGAAATGTTGGATTGTTTTCTCTTCACGAGCGAGTTGGTGATATTATACTAGCTAGATTCCCAAAATATATACTAATTATATATAAATTTATGTTGCATAAATTCATAGAAAACTATACACTTCAACATCTTAATACTTTTTCATCATATCATTTCTTTTGTTTTCAGTATCATGTGGTGATCCCCCGACTATACCTGGTCTCTCACTGCTCGATTTTACAAGTGGAACTTTTGAGGGGAACACCCGCTACTACATTTGCACAAACCGTAACTTCGCATTTAGTAAGGACTCTCCCGCCAGTTCCTCGTGCCCTACTGTCACGTGCCAGAGCAACGGGCAGTGGACAAATTTAACCGCCACTTGCGTTGGTAAGTTTTAACATCGAAATAAGAATGATATTTGTTTTCTATGATATTTAGCTGGGAAATAGACAACATTCTGTACCGTAAAATGTCGATTATTCGAAGACAGCGTCTTCGGCCTTGTCGATCATACGGACCAAGATCCCCAGATACAAGATTTCTTCCCAATACTCTTAAGTTATCCTTGATAACTCCTGATGAGTCCGGATAACGAAACGTTTACTGAAGGCAAATAGATAAATAGATAAGTATGCAGGTAAGTAAGAAAGTAAGTAAACAAAAGCAGATTAGAAAATTCTACAGTTATAAAATAATCCAAAATGCCACTTGTTATGCACAGTGCATGCATTTATAATCAGAAATCTGATGCGTACTCATAAGTTTGCTTCTTCGTCCAACGTCTGTTGATACTGCCGCTGCTGCGTCAATTACTGCAACTATACTTCTGAAACAACAAGTACAACAACAACAACTACTACTACCACTACTACTACTACTAATGCTAATATTACAAAGACAACATCAACTGCTGCTACTACTACTCCTACCACTACTACTAACATCTTCCACTTGCATTTGATAACTTCCGTACTGTCAAGTTCGCTAAATCTCATTTGAACTACACGTCTGTTCACATATACGTTATGGAAAAATAACAATTATGTAATATTTTCCAAACAGAATTCTGTTAAGGTCTCTTGCTAATATAATTCAGTTTAGAATCTTTCCTGATCTTGCGATACTCGGATCAATAGAAGCATTCTCTGTTCAGGATTCATTCACTGGAATTGATGAACTGAATTGTATCTGCAAATAGTCATCGGCAACAATGATCATGCAATTCATTTTCAGCAGAGGTCTCTGACAGTCTCTTGCTACAATTTTTTTTAAGACTCTCCCAATGTAGAGATACTAGAAGCAAGAGAGTAATTATCTTCTCAAGGTTCATTCACTGTAAGGGTTTAACAGATTAGCAGATAGTATAGGGAAGTTAATGATTATTCAATCCCTTCCTGATTTTTGTACAATAAAGTTACACTTCAAACGACTTACTGTGCATGTTTTAAAATTTAATATCACATTTTCACTTCCTATTTTGTTCATTTTTGGGGAAATATATGAACTAGGAATTTAAAATACCGGACACAGATGATGCAGCGTTTACCTTATATGTATGTCTAGTCTAAATTTGTTTAGGGTTTGTTGTTAAGAGAGCTTTGTTTGGAATCTCTTGATGATAAGATACCAGGAGCAATAGAAGCATTTTCTTCTGAAGAAGTAGTCACTACGAGGACTAAACAGCATTCCGTTAGCAGATTAGCAAGTAGAAAGAATGCTCATACAATCACCTTTCTAACAGAATTCTGCTAGGTTCTCTTTCTACCAGAATTCTGTAAAGAATCACCTGATCTTGAGATAGTATGGCATTTAGAGTAGTGTCTCGTCTGGAAGGGTTTACTATAATAATGTTAGCAAATCGACAAGGAGAAAGAATAATCATACAAACCATTCCTAACATAATTTTGGTTGAGTGTATTTAACAGAATTGTGTTAAATAAAATCGCCTGATCTAGAGATACTAGCAGCAATAGAAGCAGTTTTTCTTCTCAGGAATCAGTCACTGGAAGGGCTTAATAAAATAATGATCTTATCAATTCTTTTTAAACAGTATTCTGTTAATATAATTCTGGTACGAATCACATATTCTGTATATATATATATATATATATAAAGAATGATCATACAATTCCCTCCAAACAAAATGCTATAAGATGCTCTTTCTAACAGAATTCTGTTAGGAATTTCCTGATCATCATAAAATACATGGACATATAGAATTATGGTCTTCTCAGGGTTTAGTCAACACAATATTGGTAAATAACCCTGTATAAATAGCAACTTTAAACTTTGATTTAAATATTAACGGACAGAATTATGAATATTTTGCCGGTTAAAAAACATATCTTATCTTAAATATGTCCTGACAAAAGTTTATCTAGAACAATGCATCTCCAGCCTTTGCAATATCTGTGCTACTTTTAAATTTGCACAATATCCGATTACATTTTGATATGTTACAAATATTACTTCTGCATTAACAAAGGTCAACTGTACTGAGTAATAACATATCTAAAACAGACATTTTTGTCTTGCCTGAGAAATTTGGCCAGACACAGAAATCACTTTTCCAACGAAATTGTTATCGTCGTAGTCGGCATCTACGTTAAGGTTTTGCATTTATCTCAGCTTCTTTGACACTGTAGTATATACAGTCATTAAGGAATGATAGGTGTATTCATCTTGGAGCATTCTAGTTGCCTCCTACAAAATTAAGTCAGAACGACATACTTTTCATGCTCCAGTGATGACGTTTATTTTTTGTTTCTGTTTAGCGCAGTTTCTCTGACACTCTTGTATTTAGAGTCATGAAACTTTATCGTTTCATTTACTTTTCTGCATAGTATTGTTTATAATTTGGAAGGGAACATGCTTCTTTTAAAAAGAAACAAACGTTTCTGAGGTCTTTACAACCCTGCTATGAATTATTTATCCCACTGGTTGTAAAACACAAATAAAATCAATAAAGTGCAACATATCACTACCTATATCTTTATTTCTCTCTTACCTTGCTTTTTTATATATATTTTGTTTCAAATACATACGATGAATTTGGGGATGAAAGTACAAGATCATTCGAGATTGGAAATGGGGGAAAATTTATCCAAATTGACGAAAAAATAATAATTTTGTCGAAACTGTTACGGCAAAAGACGTGAAAATCATCATCCTGACAGAAATAAAGTGGATTTGCAGTGACAATTTGAGTGGATTTACAATAAGTCAATAAATGATGTCTATTGGTTGAATGAAAGCGAAGGCGTTCATCCGAAGAAACAAAACTACCATCAAGTTAACCTTTTAAATGCACACACACACACACACACACACACACACACACACACACGCACACACACATTTAGTGTTGATTTATTGGATGACAGCACATCACAAACCACTTGTCATTTCCATGATAGTTCTGAATATTACGTGTACATATTGAAGATTTAATTGGTAACTATTGGAACTGTGGAGTGGGACACCAGCAACCACATATGCGAAAACCATAATTCTCCCGCCTGTTCCGCGTGCTCTTTTGTCACGTGCCAGACGTACGGGTAGTGGACAAGTATAGTTTCAGTTGGAACCGTAAGTTTTGATATCAAAATAAGAATGATTTAGTTTCCTATGAGATTTAGCTAGGGAATATATAGACAAATCTGCACAGTGAAAGCTCGATTATCTTAACACCGCTTCTTCGGGCTTTTCGATCATATGGCTCAAAATCGTCGGATACATGTTCTGCTCTTTATGCTACAAGTTATCCGTCAATTTAAGGGATAATCAATTTTTCGGACAAAATCGACGTCTTCTGACGAGTCCTGACAGCCAACATTATACTGTAGGCCAAGAAATAGATAAGTAAGTAAACAAAGGAGATTAGGACAAGATTTCGCAGATATAAATTATTCGAAAATTCCAGTTCTTAAGCTCATTGCATACATTTATAATCAAAGATCCCATGTGCACTTATACCCCTCATATTCTACTGCTGATTCAACTGCAAAAATACTGTTACAACTACACGTACAACAACAGCTACTACTACCACAACGAGAACAGCAACAACAATAACTACTGCTAGAACTACTACTATTGCCACAACTACTGCTGCACTGACATGCACCATTTCTACCCCTATACTATCATTATACTACTACTACTATACTGCTGCTACTAATAGTACTACTACTAATACTATTAACACCACCGACACTACTACTTTAGGCAATTTTTATTGCCTATTCCAGCGACCGTGCCTGGTCAAGTCAACAACCCCACGGGTTCTTTTTCCGGAACATCGGGCAACATCATCTCTCCGGATCGTCCAAATAACTACCCTGACACACCAGCTCTTTATAGATACAGCATCGTTACTCCGGGAAAATCTATAACCTTCACTTTCAACTTCTTTACCGATGTAACTATATTATCCAGATTGAGATTCTATTGTGGACTTGACAAGACTGCACCGTAAGTAACATGTCATATCATGTTGGGTTAAGGTTGGGAAGAATTCTTCAATAGTTGGTACCTATATTCCGCCCTTTTGACTCCTTTCTTATGAATCGATTTTGAATACTCCAATATATATATATATATATATATATATATATATATATATATATATATATACATATATATATATATATATATATATATATATATATATATATATGCCCAATAGTCGACCTTGTAAGTTCCATTTTCGTGCAGACCATAATGACTTATAACCATATGTAATAATATTTATGATATGCATGCAGTATATATAGAGAGACAAGGTATGCAATCCCCACCCCCGAACTTCCACAAATTTGACAAGTTGTTCTTCTCAGCATTTTAACAGAAAATTAAGAGATTTGGGGCCTATATCAAACATTCCATCGCAAGAAGAAACATTTAATTTTGTGCAATATGCTTCATTGTTGAATATAGAGCAGATGTGAAGATGTTCGTAAGTTAGAGCAACCATTTGGAGGTGGGATGTTTGTTTGTTTGTGGGGGGGGGGGGGGTTATTTCATTTTTGTCTCTCTCTTTTTACATATCTTTTTAAATCCCGTATGGGGATAGGAGAACATTGAGAGAAAAAAATGTCAAAATCACCTGACCAACACGAAATAGGGATAGTTTGACAATTGTTACTGGAACAGTCAGACTATGAATACAATTAGCGAACACTAATAATGACACAAAGATACACTGTATTTGACTCGACGGTTTTTAGTGATATAAATATTCCATGAGCTTAACATGAAAATCAACAATGTCGGTATTAATAGATAATGTACATTTGTTTACAAGTTTGGATGGGATCAAAGTGTGGTAAAAGCTGTTTTTGTTACGAAATGGCATACCCGAAAATGAAAATGCTGATTTGTTTATTTCAAACCTGAAGAGATATCCCGCAATGCTTTTAAAAAGATGCTGATTTACAGATTACATATCATGATGATAACATCAAGATCAGTAGCATCAGCCATAATAGCAAGACGGTTAAGACAATACAGCATGAAGAAGGAATAAATTACGTATGAAATATGAGTAAATACTGAAATTTATATTAGGCTACATTTACAATACAAATTGAAGATCACGTAAACTTCATATACAGTGTCCGGAGAGAGAAGATGATACTCATCTACGGAAGGCTCTTCTACCTGGAATTTAAAAAAATAATATTACCCAGTGGCGCATCAACCAAATTAGTGCGTTTGGAAAACATTTTATTTTTAAGTCATGTTAACCGACGAAAATGAATATTTAAACAGTACAAGACAATTTAAATAAATAGAAGATTTAAAATGGACGTAGGGAGAATTAAACTGACGGAACTTAGATAAAAGCACAATTATAAAAGAAGACATTAAAATGCAGGACAACTTCTTTCAATTCCTGGTTACTACTAGAACATGCTAAAGACAGCAACCTCTAAATATATATAGGTAACGTAAATTACACAGAAAGGGCAGAATTTACAACACTAAATCAATTACAGAACAATTTTGCTGCAACATAATGGTTTTCAAATTACAGTATATAGGAAAGACCAATCCGATATTAAAGGACAACATATAATAGTCAATAATGCGGATTGTGGCTCACCTAATTCAGTTATAAGGGTTTATTTTAAATATCTGCAGTCGTAACGGCATGGAATATAGATTAAGAGGACAATACCTCTAAATGGTCGAGAATGTTATATTCGTAAAATTGCTACAGACGTAGCAAGGAGATTTAACATTTATGTGCACTTCTTGGTCATTATACTATGTATTCTGGCCATATGACTTCCAATAAGCACAGCAGAAACTATACATTGTAATTAATTCTAATTAATAGGAGTACCTAGATTACATTTTTTAAAAGTACAGATATAAACAGTTAATCTACCGCCACTAGAACAATCAGATTTAATTGGATTTTAGTTCTGAAAACTTCACCAAATATTTACAAAGTCCAAAAGATCCAGATTTTGTTTTGAATTAACCACCTAAACATGCATTTGTAAAGTTGCGGTTACTCCTCCGTATCATTAGTGACCACTATGGTTTGAATAGATAAACACTATGGTGTGAAGACACCTGTGCGTGTGCTCTCGTGTACATTTATAGTGGTTGTGTCAAAATTGTTTTGAAATGTTTCCAAGTTTGTCGTTTTCTGGTGAAGTTTTAGAAACAAAACAAAACAAAAAATAATAAATTGTTTGTTTAAGTGGCAGTTGATTAAATATTTTTTACCTATTTGTAATTAAAATAATTTAATCTAGGTACTCTTATCAGTTAAAATTAATTACACTGCATCGTTTCTGCTGTGCTCATTGGAAGTCATATGACCAAAATGCATGGTGAAATGACCAAGATGTGCACTTAAACCTTAACTTAGGAATCGCAGACGAAATTGTTATTTCTACCTATAAGGGAGAATTATCAGGTGTTAAAACATATTGTGTTTTGGAATAACAAGAAACATTCTAGAACAGTTAGCTAGGGAAAATATTTACTTCCTGAATTTCGACAAAGCACGAAATTTTGTTCAGGTATTTTACCAAGAGAGAAATGGTACAAGATTTAAGTGACAAACACAATTTTACAAAATGAAAAACAGATATACACGTCTGTGTTGGTTTAACAATGACTGTTGCTTTACAATGTACAATAAATGTGTCCGCCAGTTAACATCCTCAGGTTTAAACAAACATATTGGTACACACATATTGGCTTTTCTGGATTGCCTGGATACCAGATTGGCAAGCACATTTAACAATGGTTTGGCAAAGGAATTGTTTAGTAAGATTGTTGTTGCACATTGACTATTACAAATTTACGATAGGCCTCTCTATGGATTTCTATAATAGGGGAGTAATCAACAACTCCACACAAACAATATTCATAATACTTGTAACATTTTATGTGCGGTAAGTTATGTACAAATTACACTTCATTCCATAAAACAACGATTACATGAATTCACAACTTATAATTCAAAGTAAATAGTTTTCGTACGAGTCGGTCACTTAAAGGAAAATATATGAACAGTTCTATGGTCTATGTTCAAAAAGGTACATCTTGTTTCAAACGCTTGTCGTTACGCCCACGTGGAATAATGCATGTAGTAGTGGTAGACTGGGACTTTTGCCTTTTTTTGAATTATTGTTATTTATTTAGGTCAAAGCCTTCTATATCCCAATGATTTTTTTTCCTCGTATTACACGCGCACGTGTAAATTCCTAACAGGCGCCCATGGAAGAGGATAGAAGATAAGTAACCAACAAGGCAGCTATTATCAAGCACTCGATTGCGAAATCACATGAGTGATGATTATGATTTCAGGATTTGGAACCATAAGTACACTAGCAAACTGTCAAATATTTACTCGACTTTTAATGCCGTGTCCTACACTTGTAATTCTATTTTTAATGGTCTGAGGTCCCTAGCCGGATATGAATAATACTGAAAATCTTTGGCGCTGCGATCTACACTCACAGGTGCACCCATGTCCCATGCGGTATCGGGTGTATATTAAACTTTTGCCATTTTTGTTTTTATTATTGGTTTCGTATAATATTTTTGCGGGACAACCCTAATCCGCTTCCCATAGCCAGAGTAGCAATCGCTGAATCAGCTATATGTTGTTGAGCGGCTTCATTGATAATTTTACCAATCGGAGCTGGCATTGTTGCTGTTGATGGAAGTGTAACTGGAACCGTTGGTGGTGCTCGAGTCACTAATCGTCGTAGTCGATCTCTAATCAATTGAATTGCTTGCAAACCTAGATTTTTCAACCGATCCTCTGCAACTTTTTTAATGATATCAACGACTCGCATTGCAACTTGTTTAGCAGTTGATGCAGCGCGCGAAGACAAGGCCGCAAGCACTTTTGGTGCGCCTCTAAACAATCCACGGACAACATCACCGAGTCCATTTTCGTAATATGTCATGTAAACGGGTTTTCTCGAGTTGACAACACTCACGGGTATCACGTACGACTGTCATTATATTTAAATATCAGGTCGATCTCTAAAGTACAGTTGTACCGTCAAGGTCACCCCTTTAGTGATTCTGCAACATTCTCTCGCAGCTCGTCCTATATTCTGCGTTGTCTTCTGTGCGATTCTTCCTCTTGTGGTGTCATAGTTCCTGGGGAGTCTGCTGAACGTCTTTTTCTGGCCATGGTTGTACGTTTTCCGGCTATGGCTGCCTCGCCAGCTGTACGTTTTTGTTCTCTTAGCATCTTGACATATTCTATTTGTGCGGGTCCAGGTGTTTCGGCCTGCGTGAGTAATACACGTCGTGGATGGTGCATAGTTGCACGTTGTTCCGGTGTGGGTGCAGAAGGGTGATATGCACGTTGCTGTTGCTCATATGCACATTTTTGTTCCGCTAGCAGCCTGCTCGCTTCTTGATCTTTTCCTCGCCATTCCTGTAATTTTTCCTGTGTGGGTGTTACATCTATTTTTTTCTCTCGGTACGCATTGTTGTTTCTGTGTGGGTTCAGGTGTTTTCTTCGCAACTAGTGTTTCCTTCTCAATAGGTGCAAGTGTGGAAAATTAATAGGAGGGTCCATGTTCGTATGATTCCCCGTTTTCGGGTTCGGGTTCGGGTTTACGTAGACGTGCAGCTCGTTTTTGAATCTTTCCTTATCTGCTTCTTGCATAAATGCTTGCAGCATTGCATTGACTTCGTCAACGTTTCCATCTTTAACTGTTTTAAACATTCTATTATAAAAATCAAACAGCCGGCCAGGGGCTTGTTTAAACTCAATAATTCCCTGTATACCCTGTTGGTCCATACTTTTTTGCATTCGATGGTTTTTTCAACACGTACTTTTCCCATTCGGAGGGTATCTTAAAAACGGCCTCTAATGGATTTTCAAAGATCCACTGACGACCTTGTGCATTAAAAGTTTGCAGATTTGTTTTCATCATTGACTTGTACACGGGTGGTGGTGGTTGTGGAAGATTCTCAAGTGCTGCTTTAATATCTTCGTCAAACTCCTGTGTGCCTTTTTGGAATCTCTCCATCTGCGCTGGCAATAGTTCAATGGCGGCGGTTTCCGCAACTTTCTTTGCTTCTTCCGTTGTTTCACGTATGGGACTGAGCAGTGGCACAAATGTTGTTCGAATCCTTTTGTGAGATCTTCCCGTGCAGTCTGTCTCGACTGTAACATATCTTTGACACTTTTGCGGCTGGCTATAACATTACAAATCAGTTCTTGGTGTTCGTTAGCAGCTTTGCGGCGTCGCTCCCCATACTCTGCTATGGTATATCTGGCAGGTTTTGACATTATATTTATAATAATTAATTAAATTGTTGCGTGAGACACGTTCGTGTCCAGACCGGCTCGATACTTGAGTGGTCCACTAGTCAAGTCAATAGTGAGAAAACTATACGGATTCTGGGGTGGCCTCCGCAAACATATTTCGAAACTCATCCCACAAGTTGTCGGCGGCACACCAAGTCAAATGAATGTTTGCGAGACCATGCAAGTTAATGCCACGAAATATCATTAACATGTTGCAGTTGTCTCGAATTACTTTAGGCACGTGTGCGTATCGTTGTATTTCATAGATCACGTCTCGCGGGGTTGTCTTGGTTTTCAAGAATTAAATCGTCGTACATAACAAGATTATTTGCGCTTCAATCAAGATCATCAACGGTAGGAACTTCATCGACTGTGGAAAATAAACGAATGGTGGACGATTTGCTTCTTGGGGACGTTTGAAGCGCTTACGTAAAATCTCTGAGTACATCATAACACGGCTGATCGTCCGTTGATCGTCCTGATCGTCCGTTGTCCGTTGACGGCGCAATCACGTACAGGTGATCCCATGTTAACCATTGCATAATCATATTTAACAACAGTTGGGTTTTCCCTGATCCGGCCAGACCAATGATTAACGCGCGAACTGAGTTTGGAAACGTGTCACCGTGCTTGGGTGCGCGGAGAAGTTAATGAAGGTTACAGCGGAACTTTTCCTTTTTCGTGATACCATGATAAATGTCAATTCTTGTATAACACAATCATGTCTTCAGGTCTTTCCATGTTGGTGGGAATTACGCTTATTGGCTCCTTTTGTGCTGCGGCGACTCCTTGCATAATCAGGTGGCCATCATACCCACGCAGGTTATGAAGTACCACATGGATTTTTTTTCAACTTGGGCAAATTCGCAACTGTGCATTACATGCACTGTGCGCTGCTCGCCGGTACGCACCAGTGATATGACCGTGATCTCTAACTAAAAGCACCATCACAGATTCAGCAATGAGTGGCCGCGGAAAACTTGTGTTTGTCATCATTAGTTATAATCATGTCTGCTGGCGAATAGAGCCGGTGTCTGACACATTTCGCCGTAACCTCGAGCGATTTAAGAAACACCTCAATCGAATCCTGGCCACGATACAACATTGGTAGCTCAGTCACTGCATCATATCTGACTACAGTGTAGTAAAACCGGTATGGGATTTGTTCAGCAACTTGCTTTGTATTTGCTATAACCTCAGAAGCGTCCACTGGAACGTTCAAGCATTCAAAATCCGTGTAAATAACATACGGAAATTTCATTCTTCGTTGTACTGCTGTAAATTTCAGAATGTTTTTGCCAGGTTCTGGCATGATTGTAGGCTACATCTTTTCACTGATTTCACCACAGTAAAAGTCATAGTCGTCAAGCAGCTGTTGGGTGGTGAATAAATGCAGGCAACGTCTGCATATAAGCTTTTTACCCTTGTGCCTGCTGCTCCGGTTAATCAAACGGGAAAGATTCTTTATCCATACGTAATGAGATCGCGACTCTGAACCAAGCAACAGCAGATCAACCTGGGTCAACTTGCTTTATACATATGGGGATATTGCAAGCGGATAAAAGCAATCGTCCCAAGCGTACACGTTAACATCGATACCAGGGTTAAGTTCTTGAGTATGGCCTTAGTAACTTATACAGGAAATTCAATGTTGCCAAACTTAAGTTCACCCAGGTATTTCTTGTAATTTCTACGTTGGTCTTGATTAACGCTCGCGAAATGTAACGTGGACGCGAACGCCCATTCAAAGCATCGATTTTCATCATTTTTCACGTTGATAACTGACCGCGGCGTAACATACTTTGGCGTTGGTATGTAACTCGATCCGCGGAGAGGATTTAACGGGCATTTATGCAGTATGCAGTTCAACTTCCACGCATCTGTCTACAGTTCATCATGCCTCTGCATTGGTGAATTTCTCCAGCGTCATCAAGAATCGTTGCAAAAGCTGTGTCAGTTTCATCATTAATGGTCTCAGTGTCTTTGCGATTTAAGATTATAAGTGGGCGGCTATGACTCCACGGATTTGTGATTTTAAACGCATCCTTATCACGGTGAAGCGGCATGATCAAATTCACATGGAGAACAATTTCCATCTTAACCGCGGAGGTGCCCGTGCACTATAACATCGATATAATTCCGGGACACATCTTCGAACGAAGTTTCACGGCGTCTTTGTTTGGTGCGTATTCGGAAGGGATAATTGTCCGATAATCTTGTAAATCACCACGATGTTTATATAACTCAAACTCGGGGACTTGCGATTTCGTGCTTTTGCGGCAGCCTCAGTAGAAACGTTATGTGTGATACGGCGATGACGCTCTTGTTCATCACCAACTACCTGTGCTATTTCAGCCCGCTTGGCCCGTGCAGGAATCATGATATAATACTACTCTGCTATTTCACGAAACTTCTTCAGAGTCAACTGTGGCGCCTCTGGAGAAAGTCCTAACATAACAAGTATGTCATCTTTTCTTATAGCGCTTGGTATTCGTATTCCGCGCTCTTGCGCGAGTTGTCTTAGTTGAATCACAGTTGGCATGCTGCTTATATATATATATATATATATATATATATATATATATATATATATATATATATATATATATATATGTGTGTGTGTGTGTGTGTGTGTGTGTGTGTGTGTGTGTGTAAAATCGCTGTCTAATTGATACATTTTTGTGTTATTGTTTTTTCAGTATCAAAGTCAGAAACTGCAATCGCTTCAGTCCTAGCCATTATTTCATTTACTTCTGTATCTTTTTCCTCAACGGTGTTCAAGTTGTCGTCAGTCGTTTCTACAATTATAGGTTCTGTGAGTCTGCGCACGCGGTAATACCCGCGAACAGATCCGTGTGGACGACAAAGCTGATTATGCAACTTTACTCCGATACCACATTTAAGACATGGTCAAGCACCTAGTCCAACACGTAACGCGAGCAAATGCGATTTACAGTATTCGTAATGACATGTTCTGGCGAAGAGTTCACGTTCTCCAAGGCAGACGCCATTGAACTTTATATATAAACAAAAGTTTATCTAATTGGGCAAGAATACAGTACCATGTATTCATTGATGGCAATCTGAAATACTGTACGATGGCCTTGTAAATAAACCGGTGCGCAATCAGAATAATCAGTAACAAACAAATCAATAAACTTATGCAAAATGTGTCTTAAGTCGATGTCGGACCAATTAAGCTCCAATGATCCATCACTGAGTACTGCGCTAACCCTCAGGCTGCAGTTTGCATCATCAAAATCCAATAATTCGAAACATTTTTGATTGTTTGTATGTCTCGGATATGGTTTTTTCTTCTCTGGACATAGTAAGGGCTTCATAAAATCTCTCACATTGGTTAGTGAGTGTGGATGTCATCGTTATATTAATACTAAAAGTATCTTTCTAATTGATTTGTTCATTATCATTGTCACTGTATACCTCGTCGTCGTCGCTAGGTTCAGTCACTGACTACTCGGTTAACGTCAGCGACTTAAACTTTTTTTGCACAAATATCATATAATGATATTTCGCGTTTTTTGTTGTATTCGTGGCCAAGTCGGCGTCGTTGTAATACCAAAATAATCCCTAATTGTTACGACTATAGGTATTAAAAATATGTAACAGAAAGAAAGTGAAACCAACAATGTAAGTAATATCAACAAGCAAAATTTAATTCCCTAAAATACAAAGTGAAATTCAAAAGATACTAACAATTTTATGAATCAAATTCCAAATAGTCCTAAATGTCCTAATCACAAGTCCAAGAATATAGAATATTCCGAATGAGTTCCAATAGTCTTGAAATGTCATGATATACCACAATGATACAATCCAGAATGTCTTTGAATGAGTTTACAGAAGTCCCAAGTAATGTATTAATTCAAACGTCAATGAGCACTTTAGTAATTCCAATGAATATATTAAAATAAGCAATTTCTGTCGAATATATCTGATTTCAACGGCACATAGTAAAATCTGATCACAAATGGATTCCCACAGACTGATATAAAACAGGAATGAATTTAATGCGTATCAGGCCTCCATTATATACACATCTTCTAATGACCCACATCGTAACAGGACGTGAGTCATCCTAATGGGAAAAAAAACAGTATAATTGTACATAAGATTGAACTTGAACTCAAATGCTGGTAAACATCCTGTTGACAAGTAACCGTAATTTAAAGTACAAATAAGTTCAACCTTACTTAACAAACAAAGTTAAGCACACAATAGATTCAATATACATAAAGCTAAGTCAATTAATTTATCAATATGTTTTGGATATGTATTTAAAAAATCATACAACATCGTTTAAGCCTCTTTGACAAACCTGTATGATGCATTTAAGCGAAACAGCAATTTAATCGTTTTTGTAACGTTAGAAATACTCCATTAGTCTGGTAATATGATGCCAGCATTGGATATACCGGGTACTCATATTTCCTTTCAAAATACTATACACATCAATCTGTGAATTTGTGCTGTTATATGTATGCCGTGGTAATTGTTTAATATAAAATGAAAAAATCTCCGCTCGGGTTGTACTTGTGAATCAGTATTTCTTTCAAATTATAAGTAGGGCCGGCCCAAGGGGTTTTGGCGCCCTAGGCGAACTACGCAAAAAAATTCATTTCCATCGAATTTGGCGCCCCTTACATTCTAAATTGGCGACCCTTAAAGACTGGCGCCCTAAGCGACCGCCTAGTTTGCCTATATGGTCGGGCCGGCCCTGATTATAAGCGCACTGCTGATTTTAAGCTGTTATACATGAATTTCTTACGGCCAACTGATGTATATAGTCGATATTAATAACGGCGGTTTGAATGTGTAACCCCAGATGAGCCCCTAACTTGCCAAATTACAGATTAGAAGACTCAGCTCTTGTTTCAAACCAAAGTAAGTCTCAAAGAATTATGCGTGCCATCGTATTTGTAATTAACATTAAACTTGCATCATCAGATTGACTTTAATTTTCATGTATAACCAACATAAGCTTCAACGTCTCCTCAATTATAAAGAAAAATATCATTTTCCGCAAGTGTGAGTCGAACTTGCAATGTTCTGATCAAAAGTATAACACACTAACTGACTCGGCTACCAAGCACACTTAACAAGTAAATGAAAGAACTCATACTTGAAGTTAACAGGTTGGTGAGAAAACATCAGTGCCCACCCGCCCTATATTAGCCAATGTGAAGCTACGCCATTTTGAATTACTATTCCATGGCTTATTATATGGCCCCGTGTGATGGTAAGTATACATAGTCTTGGAATAATAATTCTAGGTCTCTCAAATATTGATAGCACTTCTACCAGCAATCATTTGAGTAGTGTTCACATTGCCAGATATCAATTTGGCCGACTCTTGTATAAGGACAAGAAATGTACAAGTCCGCTTTGAGATAATAGGAGGCATGTCAGAATTATTGATTAAGTCTATTTTCCCTTTGAAAATTAAACGGCACGCGGCAAACAGAATTTAACACATCCTTATGCAAGATTCATCCCCGTTATACTGAGAGCCTGTATGCAAATATCGATCGGTCTGCTGGCTAGGCAACGATCTGAACTGATGATTGGAAACTATACTCATGTTCATAGGTTGGGTCTGTAATAAATTTCCAAGTGGGGTTACAATCTTGTACCAAGGTTGTGTCTGTAATACATTTCCAATAATAGTGGTTGCTTTGTTTACCACTCAAGCGTTGATGCAAATAATGATTGTGATAAAGAATCGTGTATGTGGACGCGAACGTTGTCGAGGATGTGTACTTGTGCTTGTACTTGTACTTGTGCATTATACTTATCACTTCGACGGACAATCTCAAAGGACGTGTATAACAGTATGATAATAGCGGTTTGTTGGTTACTGATCTTCTATTCTCTTCCATGGCCGCCTGTAAATTATAATTTTCTCCCACACAGGACCTACATAAGCACTCACACAGATAATAATACACGTCCACACAGGACTGAATTATGCCTGCCCACACAGGCCAGAAATATGCACCCATACGGGGAATAGTACACATCCACAGTGTACCTTTTCCTAGCTCCACACAGAAGAAAGGTATATGTATTTAGATTGCTTGCTTGCTTGTCCAGTTTATATTGATGATGTGGTATAACAATCAGACTGTCCACATAGGTCGACATAAGCGACATTAAACTATACAGGCAACCAAGCTAGCAAGTCACAGTTAGCGCATGTGTTCATCACTACATGGCCCAAGAATTTTTAAAAGACATTTGTACTGCCTTCACATCTTGTAATATTAGTAGCAAGAATGCCTTGTCAAGCAATTCAGCCCTTTATATATACGGTTCTTCCTAACCCTCACGCATGCATCTCGTGCGTCGCAACATACCATGTACTATGCGCCTATGACAACTTAAACACTTGCAAAACTAGTTGCTGAACACTATCTATACTGTATAAATTAAGCACGGTACACAAACAGTTTAGCTATACAAACGTGTATTTATATTGTTCTATGAACATTAGGGAAGATATAGTTATTAAAAATTATGAACTACACTACCAACTTGTGATAAAGATTGGAAGGGACATTTGGCAACTATTCTAATGGTCTAGTACTTTCAAGTGTTTACAGAACAGTAATTAAGAGTGATCCTGTTTACAGCGATGCATTTGTGGAATAGTGGAGAAAGTTGGTTAACACTATATCTAGCTCTTGTCTTATTTATAACAAAACCAAATAATGAGTACAAATCTGTTACTGGGTAAACCAAACCTACATAGAAAATAACAAGCATCGAATACAAATTAACAGAAGATTGCAAAGAAAATAGAATTGTTAACGTTTGCTTATCTGCCTTTAGCTTAAACTAGTTCACAATAAACTAGATACAAATAATAGAGCTAGAAGACAAATTAAAATGTACACAAAACAATTCCTCGACTTTGATAAAACACTTGCAACGCGAAATGAAAGTATATATTCTGTTTGCAAAACTGTAAATCCGAAACGAACAAGGATTGATAGATACAGAGTTCGTAACTTTGCAGGTTTGTCGTCAGTCATCCAGTATATAATTATGAAAGTCATTCTTCATTTTTATAGCATTTATCATGCATCTTTTAAATAATTCATCCATCTACTCATTAACTTTTCATTCTTCTATTTCCGCCATATTAGTCATCTCAATACTAACTTTATGGTTTCACTGCCTATGCTTCTGACTGCGCACTCCAAGTAAAACACTGTCAAGAGGGTTTGGATACAGATACATGTACACAAATTTGCTTAAAAATAGCGGAGTTAACAGAATGAGGTATTTACACTGTGGATGCTGCAACATATAACATACAGAGTTAAACAAAGATAAAGATATTTTTTTAGGGATTGGAGGGTTTCAAGGGCTAACCCCCATTTAGGAAGCCAACTATTAAATACTTGATTAGGCTGATTTTCCATCGTCACTTCCAGGGCCAGGTTGTTCGTGCAAATGATACATTAACCCAATTGTTATTGCTATCCTTTGGCTTGTAGCTATCCATATGGGTTAACAACCTCATGGGTTAAAACTGTTGCTGAAAAAAAATATCCTTGAGGTTAATAAACCCATTTGGTTACATTGTATTCGCTGGTTAAACTTGCAAACTATATCCCAAAATTATTTACTACAAGCACTACTACTTTCGTGTTATTTCCTGGTTACCGATATACAATATGGCAACATCGTCTACTCTTATGAATGCACACGGGAGTAAGAGGAAAAGGGGCAAGAATTTTAGTCCCAGTGAAATTTCAATTATATGTAAGAGATTGGAGAAACATAGATCAGTTATAGAGGGTAAATTCGGGGATAGTCCAACTAAATCAAATATAGAGGGTAAATTCGGGGATAGTCCAACTAAATCAAAGGTGGCAAACATTTGTAAAAGAGTAAAAGCACATATAAATTCACTTTGGGGATTAATTCACTTGCCAACGCTCTGTTGACAAGGTAAAGGAAAAGTGGCGAGCCATGAAAAACGGGGCTAAGAAAGAGTGCACTAAATACCAGGTGTAATCCTAGCGCACAAATGTCGGATCCTCTCCCCTCCATCATCCGCCGCCACATCGTTACCCCCCCCCTCAATCTTTCATTCGATACAGTGCTTATCATCGAAAAAAACCAAGACGCTGCCTACATCAGTGGAGTTCATGCGGCAAGCCGTTGTGAAACACTTACTGAGAATTTCGAAAGTAATATTTCATGTTTCTTTCCTTAATACAAGTATTTACGCTGTTAATATAAACGAGCTCATGCGGTGTGGAAAAGCTTTTTTTCACCAACGCGCGGGGCGAAAAGCTTTTTTTCCCCGGACTTCGTAAAACGGGTGTTTGAACTCACCTATGTTTTTTTCATACCCCGCAATCAACTCAGGGGTCAAATACGTTTACCACGCTCTTAATTTAAGTGTCAAAAACGTTTAACCTGATTTCAAGAGCGCGGCAAACCGGCCCACCTAAACATCTATTTAAACAAATATAGGATAAAGACTATTTAGCTTGAGGATAGTGTTTATTGGCAAAAACTAGTGCGCGTGGCTGAAATTGGGCAGTACACAAGTGTGCGGTAAGATCTGTGTACTGCTGGGTCCATGCTGCGCAGAGCAGGAAAGGATGTGTGATAGCACCCTGTTGTTGGAAATGCGGAGTCGGTGCTGGCGCCAGGTTTGGATCTGCCCGCGCGAATAAACTGAAACGAATATAATACAATGCGAGGAAACGGTTCAGCGATGTTTATCGCGAGCTGAAGACATCCAAATTTTTTAATTACAAACATGTGTATATATGGTTATATGTAACTATAAGTAGTTAATTGTTAATTAGAGATAAATATTAATGATTGGTTATAGCTAAAGGATGCCAACTATTTCATGCCTAAATGAGCTCCTCTGGTGAATGTTGATAATCAAAGATGAATATAATAAAGCGCTCGACACACTCTTGGAGAGCGAGGTTGTGATCACCTTTATAAGGTGGTGGGGTCCACCCCCTGGCGCTATTTCACGCTTGAGTGACCTGCTCTGGAGACGGTTAATAACCAAAAATGAATATAATGAAGCGCTGGGATCACTATTGGAGAGCGAGTGTGTGATCACCGTACTCCCAGGCGCTATTTCACGCTTGAATGAGCGCACCGGACAAGATTGATAAACTATGATGAATATCTTGAAGTGCTTGATGCACTTAAAGTGAAGGTGCGCCCTGACCCTTTTTTATAGATGCTTTTAGTAATACCCATCAGATAAAATATGCACCGGTTGTTTTGTTATTGATGCCTTTGTACCCTTAACAACTTTAGTTTTCGTGGCCTTGGTTGTGTTTGGTATATACGCATCCCGTAGGAACGAAAATGTAAACAGTAATATTGATAGTTCACGACCTCCTGCTGCAAACATGCATGCCATACTGACCAAGGAAAATAGCACGTGAGGCAGGTACGGTTATTTCAAATGCGCTAAAAATCAGGTGAAAATAATAGGCCGCTTTGTCAGCGCATTTTCTTTTGTCGCTTGCTAGGCAGCATCGTATGGAGAAGGCGCGCTGAGGGTAGGCCTTGTGCTCAGAGAGCAATAAAGCTGTTGTTCCAACGGTCTTGTCGTTTCCTTCGACCAAACATAGCTTATTGAGAACTTACAGCGAGACTTTTTATGATCTCTTCGCGGGCTTCGGCCCTGCCAAGGGTGATCAGCTGGGTTTTGTTTTGCCACCTCATTGATAAGCACAGAAGTGTATGCCTTGTGCGCGACGGACCGTATTTCGTTTTTAAGACTGTATATTTATCAACCTCATTGAGGATAAGCTTAAATTATTCCTCGGATATAGCGTCGACAATATGCCAATCACCGCCACAACGGTGCTCACAGACACAGTGCGGCGTCAACGCCATCGACCGCGTTTACTGAGCGCCTGTACTTTTTGTAGAGAGCTCACCGCTGTTGGGCCTCAGCTCATAAGGAAGTTTGCGCCTCACAAATTTTTTTAGACGAAAATCTTGTGGATCTTGCAGCTTTGGGTACAGTGACATTATAATTCCTCTGGAAGGAGGGGGATAGCTTCTGTCGCCGTGATGTACTGGCAAGACGGCGATGATATGAAAGAAAAGATCAGTTTCCTTAATATCGTTAGATCCGGTAATGGAACGGTCTACAACACGCTGTCAACACGCTCGCCAAGAGTTACAACTACCGTACCTTCTGTTCGCAGGTTTAGTGATTGCTTGCTTTTCCTGCCGATTACTGTAATGCGACAGAACATATCTTTTTCGAAGAGTACACGGTTTTTAGTCTGATGAGCCGAGTGATAGAGGGCGTTACATACCCCGAAGGAAAGGTTACCACCGAGGCTGTTTCGCCAAATAACACGTTGTCGTTGAAATAGCGGTGAAAGCGCAATTACGCCTAGCTCACCGCTGGTTGACTTAGGGTGATCTGGGTAACCACAGTGCTCGATGTCCTTTGCATCTTCGTTCCATCCCTATATGAACCGGTACGTGTCAACCCCCAAGCTGGCACAGATACTCTTCCACCAGTGGTTTGTATTTCCTGTCGATGTCAACTTGTTTTGCGAGCTGATCCAATACGACATCATCGTCCGCTAATGTGGGATCGTCAGGCGGTACAATGATTCCTCGTGTAAGTCAGGTTGCTCCACCATAGCTTTATTTTATTTTTAGAGCGATTTCTAATTATTGCTCGAGAGCAGGTCGCAGATGGTTAGAGAGGCTGAAAATTCAGTTGGCTGTGCGACGACAATGTGGCCCTGGCACCTAATGGTGACCTTGGCGGTAAACACAGACGCAAAGCTAGTTTTAAGGGTTTCGTGCAAGACATTAACCGGAACGGCAGTACTACTATCAACTACCATTAAGGCTCCATTTACACTGATGTCTCCCGTGGAGGTTAATGAATTAAAAACCGGCGCCCGGAACGGTAATAGTGTCGTTGTCGTTGCTGAGATTAAAACCGTCAACGTTTTGAAAGTCTTGCATTGAATCCGAGCGATACAAACCGGACGCATTACTTGCCGTAACACCACCTACTCACGTGATTCTGTCGGCTGCTTAATACATGGTCTTTAAGGCGGCGCTGACCGTGCTAACAACAACAACCTCACAGCCTGGAATTTCAGCCTCTGGGGCAAACGGGGGCGATGGCTCTGAAGCGACCGCAGAGTGGGTACTTAAAAGACACGACAGTTTTGGTCAGTGAGCGTGATGTTGACCCACTTGGACGCCGCGTTGTAGTCCGCAGTCATTCCAGGAATGGACGTCTGTAGTACCTTTACGAGTGTTTCATGCCAAGGCATGTCGGCCTGCTGGTTAGGGTTGGGCTAACAGCAAAATATGTTGTTACTGAGAGCTCTCGAAATGTTGTGCCATCGTGGTCTGTACGAAATTCCCAGGAGCGCTACGGGCGTACTTGACTCGGTGCATATCACCTGATCTAGAGTCACTGGTGCAACTAGAGTAATGGTCAAGACAACATACTTTTTCTTTGTGCAAGAACTAGTATGAGAAGACGGTATTGCCTCAAGTACTTTGCTTCAATAGCGGCGCGAAATACAGCATCGGTGGCGTCTTTAACTGTAGCGACGCAGAGAGAGAGAGAGAGAGAGAGAGAGAGAGAGAGAGAGAGAGAGAGAGAGAGAGAGAGAGAGAGAAAGAGCACAGATCCGCGAATTATTGCTGAACCTTGATGTTATGTATGATGTTTATATAATATTATAGATATTTTGGGAAATTATAAATGTTTCTTGACTTTAATATTTGCTTAAATCTTAATGTTGATTGACAGGAAAAACATGTTTAACTAGTGTCCTTGAATTAGGATGTTTACTTCTAATTTCAGTTCATTCATAGTTTTGATAAACATAATTTTTTACCAAATTCGAGGTCAAGGTTGATTTTGTTTATAGATAAAACTGGAAAATTCTTAGTGTAAAAAGTCATGTCCAAACAAGTAAAATTCCATTAAGATGACACATATTCTAGAACATTCTGTCATGTGACCAATCTTTATATATTTAGTGGACAGTTTTTCAGTTTCGACATTACTATCAGTCTTGTAAAGAGCTATTACAGTTGTGGAAAGTCATTCCAAATTCTAAGAGAGGAATTATTTAAAGTATTCATTGGATTATAACAGTGTTCATAAACTTTTGGATTTTGGATTTTTAATTGATGATTTTGGAATTTATGTGAACTTATTCAGAGATATTTTGGAGTACTTCATTTTGACATCAGCACATTAAAGACTAATATTACATCAGGACTTTGAAGACCATTGGCACATCATAACATTCAAGGACACAGCCGTGAATTCGGAATATTCTATATTTAGGACTTGTGATTAGAACACTAATTCTTATTGGCTTATTTGGATATTAATACACATTACTGTAAGTGTCTTTTTGATTTTTCATTTTAATTATCTAGAAATAAATTGCTTGTTGATTTTTACTTGATTTGTTGGTTTCACTTTCTTTCTGTTACATTTTTCTAGACCATAGAGTCGTAACATTGACATGTACGTGCGGGATAATGCCTCATTCAAAAACGACAATTTCTAGACGTGTTTTAAAAAGTACACAGTGCCCCACGTCAAAACCAAAGAGGTTTATAGCAACTGGAGCTCAATAGAAGCTGACTATCTAATGATTTTTTGGCAAAATATAGTAAACTTTGCCATATGGTAAGCGACCACTGGTTACGGTGCAAGGGTTCGAGACCACCTGTTGCCTATAGTTGGGTTACCAGCGTTGGTGCAAAGATTCTACCGCTGACATGTTTACTACCAAACGAGAAAGATTAAAATGGGGTGGGACGCGTTCGAAAACGGCATTGACATGAAAGAATACGAGGCCATCTGTAATAACTTTCTCGCGAACAGAGGGGACGACTGTCGGATACAGCATGGCATAAAGAAAGGCCTGGACATAATGTATATCGGTAACATCCCCGTGGGGAAAGTCCATAAAGCTGGCCCAGGCATATGTGAAAGCCAGCCCATCCACGTGCCAGCCCCCACCATATTTGAAACCGACCATTATACGTTTGGGGATCCTGCAGGCGGAAAACAGCGCGTCGCATATTTCGCACAGGACGAAGACGGAGCGACGAAAAATGGGTTTGTGTAGTTCATGCTGGACAGGTCGCAGGACTTCACCCACCATGTGTGGGTAATTCTTGGCGCGCCGTCCCAGATGCTTACCTCGATCATCGGAGGAGGTAAAGCAGTCGATGCGCAAAATCAGTTTCTCGCACTCGTAAACGCAGAAGTTGCCAGCGATGACGACATCCCAAAGAACGGCCAAGAGCGCGACAGCTATCGTGATGACAATCACCGCAAGATTTCCGGCCAGCCAGCCAATGGCATTGCCAGCGGTCCTCAGCAAGAACGACACAATTGACCCGATAATTCTAAGCAGAACAGCCGCCACTTTTTTTGCACATCGTTTTCAACTTTCCAGCCAGCCGCTTCAGATTCTTTTTACCCAGTCTTTTTCTCCGCCAGGACTTGGGTTAGGTGTCAGTGCTGAAGACGGCATTGTTCCGCCTCCTCATGGCACTGCTAACACAATTGTGCATATTATAAAACCGAGCACGGTGAGAGTAGAGGCCAGCGTGATTCCATGTTTGCTCACGAGAACGCGTAACCGCCGTTCAGCGAGGGTTGTATCCTCATGGATAATTTTGCTGCAAGTCTCCTGAATTGAGGTACTCTGGTTGTGAAGCCTCCCTTGCAACGCGTCGTAGACCTGTTGCTGCCCTTCGAGTTCTCCCTCCTTAGCCGCAAGTTGGGCTTGAAGCTGCTCGAGGTCGGGAAAAAGTCTCTCACTCCCCACCCCCAGTTCAAATACCCCTTTTACATCAACTAATATATTAGTTTGAAGTATTCGCGCAGTATATTCTCGAAGTCAGGTCAATGTGACGAAGCAAAGATTTGTAGAAGTAACATACATAGACTTAGCGACCGTGATTTAAGTTGCCATATGTGACCATAGAGGGCATGCGTGAGATTTAAAAAGTGTCTGAAAACTCGGAATAAGGCTTGACTGAAAGAAGTCGCTTTGGCAAATAATTCACTATGGGATGGAACCAAAGCTATCTAGAAGTGAAGATGGATTATCATCGTAAACACGTATTTAATATTTTGCTACCTAAATAGAGGTACGTCGTTGCAACCCCCTCCATTCAAAACGCTGAAACATTTTGTTTTATTAATTAAAAGTGATACACCTTCAAATGCCCTATATATATCTATCTAAGTCACTACAGCAAACAGACTAAAACTGTGAACGCAGCCGCTGAGCCTTGAACAGAGCCCAAGCAAAATGCATCGTGACGGTGAAAGTGGCAAAGCGAACACAAAATAATTTGAAATAATGCACGTTATAAATAATGTCAAAAAGCTACATTTTGATTAACTCAGTAGCTTTAATGTCGGGTTATAAATATTGCATGAGTTTATCGTGAAAGGAATAATGTTGTATCAAGAGATAATGTTACAAAGTTTCGATGAGACTGAAGTGTGGCTAACGCTAATTGTCTTCCAAAACAACGTAGAAACGAATAAACATCTTGATTTGTTGACTTTAAACAAAAAAATGATATAAGGCAACGTTACGGAAACGGTGAAGATTTACAGATTAAATTTTATAGGAATAATATTATTGATATATGCATCAACAGCTTTGAAAGTTAGATGTTAAACTAGTACAGTAACTAATTGATGCACGTAAAAAGACAAATTTGCATATTGCCAAATTTACAGTAAAATTTAAAGATCTCGAAAACTTTACAAGGTGAATCTACAAAGATTCAACAAAAACAGAGATAGAATGTATGGAAAACAAAGATCTATTTACTTCAGCACATGGTGGTCCGGTATATCAAAAAGCTGTAGTGTATTCACCATAGGAATGGCCAAATGTCATAAATCCAACAGGCTGGATATACTTTTTTTGTTGCCAAAAAGCAACGGCTTAACGGATAATTGACAGCAAGATTGAATCGTAATTTGCATATCAGGTGAAAATGGGTAGTATCGTTGGAAACAAGAACAATTTGCAGAAATCCAGCAACAAGCTCAAACTTCGATTTAATTATAAAATAATACCGATGTAGAAGACAACGGCATTCCAAGGGCTGATGAAAACTATGTGTCATTACGACAAAATATTGTCGAGGATAATAAATAAGAAAAAGTAAGTAAAAGTTATGTAGAAATGTTCCTACTGCCAGATCTGCCAAGACAATGAGGTACTTGGACGTTCAGATGACCCATGAAAATTTAAAAACGCCCAAAAAACAATGTTAACCGTGAAGTAGACCAACAATCATTTATATTGCTGCTAATGGTCGCAGGAGTTGCTATACTTTACTTTTTTAAATACTTTATGAAATACGTACGAAGTGCGGTTTAGAACCTTTAATCCTACTTGTGTCTTTGTTGCCACCTGTGAGCAACAATGCAAATAACAAACCCACTATTGCCAGAACAAGAAATATGACGTGATCAGCTATAAAATAAAGAATTCGGACAGCATTCTTAAGCAAACAATTTATCAAACTACCAGGTAGTATTACTGATGGTTTTTCCCCCTCAAACTCAAACAAATTATTGGCCATTTATTTCAAGCCCTTTTTTATTTTTTCAAAATACGGTTTCCTTGGAGTATGTAGAGTAGGAGGCGGTGGAACAGGGCTAGGAAAAACCACTCTGCGTAGACAACTATTTTTGTTGTTTTTTTTTTGTAACTTTTTAATTAATCCTTTCAATGTTTTCTCTGAAAACTCTTTCCATATGTGTTAGATGTTCGACTACCTGCATTTTTATTTCTTTCAGCACTTCCCAACTGTTCTTGCAATACAACAACTTTTATTTGGGTCTGTTGCTTGGCTGATGCCATTTTTTAAAAACTCTTAGATCTATTTTTCATAAGTTTCAGCATAAATTTTCATAAATTCTATTTTTGATTTAACATTTAGATATGACAAGAACTTGAAGCTGCAATTTTGTCTCAATTCTTCTGAGTTGGAAGAAATGTTTTCTATTATAATCGTTGAATTCAAACTGATGGATCATGCGCAAAACACAAGAATATAATGGCCGAGATATGCACTTTTGGTGCCACTTTTTCCAAACTCCAAGGCTATAGTTTTTACATGCCTTGTCTTACATATACACGTTATCTAAAGAGCCCCGCTTAAGCTTTGCCCACTGAAAATTAAACAATTTTGTTCAGCTAGATTTGATGAGTACTGTTATCTACGGGTATAGGAATTTAAAATTACTTTTCGACCACTATTTGATGTCGAGGTCAAATTTCACTTGAACGTGTATATTTTGTACATATGCTGGATATTACAGTAATGCTCATTTAAAATAAAATGAATGAAACTAGTCAAATCATTTATATCCTTGCGAGCCTTGGCGAAGAAAAGGTTGTAATGTTTCGACTCGTTTCATACATTTTATTTGAAATGAGCACAAATGTAGGATTATTTTATCACATGACGAAACACACTATTTTTTTTGGTACCAAACAGCAGAATAGCATATAAAATGATATTGAAATACATTCGGATGCCTTGGTCATTACGCTTTTGCCTTATATAGTGTCATTTGAGGTGTTATGATGCATGATATGAATATGAGTATTTAACCCAAATAACATAGCAGTCATGCGTTAATTTGGAGTCTGCAAACTTTTGCAACTTTTTTTCTCTGAGTCATATGTTTGTATACACACACGACAGCATCATAGAAACGAACAAACTTAACAAGTTGATTAGATTTGTGTTTTAGCATTCATATCATGCACCTAGCACGGAATGTTTTATTCACACCTGAAACCACATAATGGACTCTTTTGCTTAACCTTCGACCTTGCCTTCATATCGTAGTTGAAAAACAATGTAAAACATGATTGGGTACCATTTTTGGAACTTTAGGAGTCACACCCCTATCCAAAATTCTATGGTGTTATCCAGACACACTCACTAACAGATACAAGAACACTGGAACGAGACAAACGACGAAACTGTAATTGATATCAAGTGGCGATACACATGATTTAGTTGGTATGTACCCAATATATATTAAATATCACAAGGTAGAGAAAAGTTGTGTTCCTTTCATGTCTAATGGGCTGAAAGTGTACAAACGACGATACGTGTGACTCTATTTTGTAACCGACAAACCCATGTCTGTGTATGATTTGAGAACTCGGATTATCCACGGTGATGGTTTATTGCATATAACGGTAGTCTGTGTGATGTGTTCACAACTCGATTTGTTTTATTTTGTTTTTTTTTCATCTTCGTGTTATACAACCTAATCGTACGAAATTTCATTAACCGAAAAATATGTTTATCTTCATAAAAAATCAACCCAAAACAAACAAACATGAACACAGCTTAAGATGCAGCTGACAAAGCAAACAAGAAGTGGAAGTTGAGAACTAGTCGCCCAACCCATTTTGTATTAAGTAAGGAAAGAAAAAGTGCAAACAAGAGGAAGTATGTTGTCGTTACCAAATGACGTCGCCTTTATCAGCGAGGATCCTATGAGTCTGTATCAGTTATATATCTGAAATAATATGAGTGTGTGTGTGTGTGTGTGAGTGTGTGTGTGTGTGTGTGAGTGTGTGTGTGTGTGTGTGTGTGTGTGTGTGTCTGTGTTATCAGTACAGTAATTTCGTAAGGATGTTAGTACCACTTCTAGTTGACAGTTGGCAGCCAATTTCAAAATGTAGCGGTGCACATGTATAGTTAAAATATTTTCAAAAACCTGAAGAATATTATAAGAAATATTGCAATCATATTTCTTAATTCAGATATTTGGTATTATATATATATATATATATATATATATATATATATATATATATATAAAAATATATATATATATATATATATATATATATATATATATATATATATATATATATAATATTTTCTACAGGACTCTATCCTTTAATGATACTATTATCAACCGGGTACCGCCACAAGTCATGTGTCCAACGGGATGTGCCAACATAGAGCTCTACGTACCTGGCCCTCCAACTGGCATTGGCTTTGACATTACCTGGCAAGCCAATCTCTAGGTAAACAGCAACAACTGCAACGCCATATTTAATCAACTGCCACTTAAACAAGCAATTTTATGTTGTTTTTTTTTTGTTTTTTTTTATTTTCTCAAACTTCACCAGAAATTGATAAAGTCGAAAACATTTCACAATTTTGACTCAATCCCTATAAATGTACATGACAGCACATGCACAGGTGTCTTCACACCATAGTGTTCATCTATTCAAACCATTGTGGTGACTGATGTTACGGAGGAGTAACTGCAACTTTACTACTACATGTTTAGGGGGTTGATTCAAAAGAAAATCTAGATTCTTTGAATTTTTTAAATTTTTAGTGACATTTTGAAAACTAAAAAAATAATAAAATTGCTTGTTCTAGTGGCAGATGATTAACTATTTATACATATTTGTAATTAAAACAATGTAATCTAGGCACTCCTATCAGTTAGAATTAGTTACAATGTATAGTTTATGCTGTGCTCATTTGAAGTCATATGGACAAAATACACGGTGTAATGACCAAGAAGAGCACAAAAACCTTAATGAATCAATTAACATTTTGTATCTTTTGTGCACGTCTACAGACCGTAACAGTTATTATGAGACCACTCTCACCGCCATCTGACCTCTCCTTCATAGCTAGATAAGTTGGTTAACAGCCTATTGTAATTTAGATTTGAATAACTGGAGACTTATAGATACATTTTATTTTGACTTTTAATTATTGGAATCACATTCGTTGAAACTTAAATTGATAGATGCTCTTCCTCAGTCTGCAAAACAGATAAAGACTGGATCATACAAGTGGATTTGCAAAAGATTGGCTCAATTCAGTCACATGACCGCAAGCCTAGCAATCTAGAGTTTATGACTCGAAGTCCTGACTTGGGAAATTTCCTTCTTTTCTCCAGATAGCGAGTTAATAAGAATTGAAGTATATTGCTTGTAAACCTGTCTCCTTGTGCTCGCCTGAACAAATACGAGTAAACTAGGTTCATTACATGTATTTGATTGTTAATGTACTCAATTATCTTTTCTAGAAATGCGTCAACTGGTGGATATGACAGGCCGCTTACATGTCCTGCTGTTTATACTGGTGATCACGCTCAGTACTTAATTGGATTTAGATTTATACTGGATTTGCCTTTTTCTAGCAGTTTTTAACATTTTTCAATTGATATGATGTACTTTTACTTTTTACAAAAATGCACGTTCGAAGGATTAAAAGTCTCCATTTGGTCAATAGACCCATTTTCTTTAAATTATGTTGGAATATTTGCATTGATTAATATTTGCTTTAAATAACAGTAAATGGTTATAGTTAAAAACAACGCTTAATTCTCAATATTACATCCTAGTTTTGATACCTTTATTGTCAAATTAATTCTGAACATTTTAGTTTTGTGTCATAGATATAATTCTTATACCGATACAAAGTTTCTTGGATGAGAGGAGATCAAAGGATAATAATCCCGATAAATGCAATAACCCTAATACTATAATTGCAAATGAAAACCGTGACATTTTTGTTTGTCGGTGCTACGAAGGAAAATACCCTTTTCCACTACACATACATTTACAATAGTTTAAAGCATGTTTAAGGAAGTTAGTTAAGGGATGAGTCTGGGTATGTTGTACAACCATGTGGATACAGAGAGGCTTAAAAGAGGGGGTATATAATAAATACAGATCCGCATTCGTGGTTTGTTCCGTGTCGCGGGGAAGAACTTGTTTCATAAGGTGTATGAACACATATATGCGTACCTCATATCAAACTCGTTCTTTCCACCAACTCGGAACAAAAATCAGGTATGTAGTTTTGTGTATGTATCAAACCTGACGATCTTGATGATAAGCATGTCAGTTATATTTTCTTTGTTTCCCCCATTTTGTTCACTTTCTGCAATTAACTTCATAAATGCCAAGTCAAATTATAAATTCGCTTATAGTTATTGCACAACTGTAATAGGGACCTTGCAATTCCTGGTTTACGAAGTTACATTTGTAAATTTTATGTCATAATTTTAGGTAAAGAGATATATGTAAGAACTTATTTCATCTTCATTTAATTCTAAAACGTTTTAAAATATTAATGTATAATCGGTCAATAGTTGATTAAATTTGAGAGTTAAAATATTCATTGAAAATAAACAGTGTTTAAATGATTCTTTTAGTCATTCTTTATACAGCAAAGATCACGTGCTTATAAACTTATTTTGAAGATCTATATGATCAGATACGAACACACTGAGCGCATGCGTATCACATATAAAGTTTGTTTACTCAATGCTAGCATGCATGATTCTTGGTGAAGTTTAGATTTGTCATATTAAATACGTTCAGTAGGAAAAAATATCTATATATGATTTATCTTTGTGAGAGCAGGGCTAATATCGGAAAATTATATTAATCTGGAATGAAACTAAAGTTTTTTTCTTATGTGTTTTACTTAAAAAAGAAACAAACTTCGAAGCAAGCCTGGTAGCATCTGCTAGGATATCTCTGTAATTGTTGTATGTAGATTTAAAACAAGAATCTTCCAAGTGTTGATTATTCATACATTTGCTCCTAATCCCACGCACATTCAGTTGGACAAAAAACAATATTTACTAATTGAACAGAAAGTACAATATTGTCCAGTACTTACTATTAATCTTAGTTAAAATGAAGATAAATTCAATGCTTAATGACTTATCAATGCTCAGAGGAATTCGATGTTTTCTTAATTTTTGTTGTCGCTTTAATGGACATTTCATGGACAAGCTAAAATGTGTTACGTAATAATATGCAGTCATTCATACACGGTTACACCTGGTGGCCCTGCTATTTGACATATTTAATGATATGGGACGATAGTAAGTAAAGTTGATTGACATGACGAAAGTGTTAAGGGGCCCAGACATCTATTTAAATCTCCAGAGACAGTAATGGCTGCACGGAATTGTGTGCACAATCTTGGCATTTTAGTGTATTTTAATGTTAATACAATATGGGTTCTGTTGCCGCGTACAGCATTACCCATGATGTATGTTTTACTTTTGCAGAACGCTTCCGACATAGCTAGGTTTACTCACTTGGTTGACCGACTTACTGTGGCACGTGCAAAGTGCCGACAATGGGATCTCAAATACCTCGTGTTTTCGGTCTGTGGTTTCTGCCACGTACAAGTATATAGAGTACTCATTTTTCTGCATAGTTTTCAATACTTTGATGCCTTGTCAGGTAGCAGTCTTCTTTACTAAAGCAATCTTTCTTTTTATCATCCATGTTTGATTGATAGAGAAATTTGTTACGTTAAATTCTTCAGAATTTATCCTAAATTTCCATTAGGTCAAACAATTTCACTTAACACAATGCTATCAGATTTAATATTGTCTTTTCAACCGTTTTCAGAGAGATCATATGAATATTTAATGGGTTTAGCATAAAATCAACAATCTCAGTATCAATTGATAGCGTGTGTTTGTTTGCAAGTTGGGATGGGATGAAAGTGTGGTCAAAGCTAGTTGTGTTATACAATACAATTCAGAAGAATAAAATGGTGATTGGTCGATATCAAACATAAAAACCATGAAATGTTTCAGAAAGATGAAGATTGACAGATTACATTCAACGATCATAACATCGCGATAAACATTATAATTTCTGACATTAAGATTGCTAAAACAGCACTGTATGAAGTTCAATACAGTATTTATTTGATGTGAGTAAATACACAAGCTGTATTCGGCTAAATTTGCAATGCAGCTCGAAGATGTCGTAAGCTTTTCAAGGTTATTCTACAATCATTCGACATAGACATAGATAAAGTTTATGGAAAACAAAGTTCAATTTAAAACAACACACAGTGACTCAGTATATAAAGTAACTGTTTTGAATCAACAATAAGAAAAGCAAAATTAGATATAAATCTGAAATCATACACACATTTTAAAGGCCTTATGAAATGTTGCAAATTGTTGTAAATAAAAGTTCCCATTATAGACGGATGTTCTTGTTTGCTTGTTTATAACGCCTAAAGACAAATTTTCAAGTACAAGGTATTATATGGATGTTTTCATAGCGTTGTAAATGAAATATCAAGATTACACTTCTTCATTGGAGACGATTGATAAAAAAGTGTATTTAAGGGATCTCTACTATGATCCAGAAAGTAGTGTTTCTTACACAAATATAAATTAATTCTGGGAACAAAATAAACCTGACAAACATAAAATAAAATAGGCTGAATTTAAAAAATGGTCCAACAAACAATATACCTACACATTACACAAGCAAACTATAAAAATATTTTCCACCAGGAGGTTATGTGTTAGTCACATTGATGACCATTGGCAAGCAGATATTGTGTACATGAATTCATTTGAAAAAACAATGATTATTATACGAGGATATAAACGACATGCTGTCGCTCACTTAACCACTTTAAGCCGGTGTTCAAACATTTTCAAAAAAATCTCACCAACATATAACCACCGCCATTTTCAACATTTTTCAAAAAGCATTATTCTGGGGGTATTATTACTATTTTCAAAATTGTTTTAAAAAATGTAGCTCACAAACATGTGACCCTCCATCATTTTTTATTTTTCAAAAAACCTAGCTCATCAAAATATGACCTTCCAACAGTTTTTTGTTGAATTGCAAAAACCGTGGCACACCGTGTTTAATATGTAGGCATAATTCTTTTGAAAATCGAAACAAGCAAAAAAGTTATTTATAAATTTGAAAAGACTACTGATTACTATGATATATTGAAGATAACAAGTGAATGAGACTCACAAAAATCACCAATTAATCCATTAATCAAAACAAAATATGAAAATGTAAAGTCACTTAACTGTGCATAGCAAAATATTACTTTCTGATCTGACCAGGTATTGCTATTCTAGTTGATACTTTAACACTATTTAAGACTGTACATAACCGAATATTTCTTTCTGATCTGACTAGGTATTGCTATACTAGTTCACATTTTACACTATTTAAGACTGCATAACCAAATATTACTTTCTCACCTGACTAGGTATTGCTATACTAGTTCATACTCTAGCACTATTTAAGACTGCATAAACAAATATTACTTTCTGATCTGACTAGGTATTGCTATACTAGTTCATACTTTAACACTATTTAAAACTGTGCATAACAAAATATTATTTTCTGATCTGAGTAGGTATTGCTATACTAGTTCACATTTTACACTATTTAAGACTGTGTATAGCCAAATAATACTTTCTGATCTGACTAGGTATTACTATACTAGTTCATACTTTAACACTATTTAAGACTGCATAACCAAATAATACTTTCTGATCTGACTAGGTATTGCTATACTAGTTCATACTTTAACACTATTTAAGACTGCATAGCCAAATAATACTTTCTGATCTGAATAGGTATTGCTATACTAGTTCACATTTTACACTATTTAAGACTGTGTATAGCCAAATAATACTTTCTGATCTGACTAGGTATTGCTATACTAGTTCATATGTTAACACTATGTAAGACTGTGCATAAACAATTATTACTTTCTGATCTGACTAGGTATTGCTATACTAGTTCACATTTTACACTATTTAAGACTGTGCATAACCAAATATTACTTTCTGATCTGAGTAGGTATTGCTATGCTAGTTGACATTTTACACTATTTAAGACTGCATAACCAAATAGTACTTCCTGATCTGACTAGGTATTGCTATTCTAGTTGATACTTTAACACTATTTAAGACTGTGCATAACCAAATATTACTTTCTGATCTGACTAGATATTGCTATTCTAGTTCATACTTTAACACTATTTAAGACTGTGTATACGCAAATATTACCTTCCGCTATACCCATAGTTGCCTTCTCAAAGTCAAAGAATATGCTAATACGTTCATGAAAGACTTTAGGTTTCATTACAAGAACTTGAGACTTGTTTTCTGTGTTCACTCTCTGCGTAGTACTGATTTTGTATATACCAATATTTTTACCTAAATGGAAGTTCACGACTTTAATCTTTATTTAAGATTTCTGCTTTATGATCCAAAAAGTCCAGTTGCATACAAAAAAACCCCCAACAATTATGGAGTCGGATAAAATAGGATAAACATGATACAATACTCGGAACTGAATAAATTTCTAACAGATCAGGAGACATATACACATGTTTAAGTTACACACATTGATGAGCAATCACATGCATATATTGATAATATGAAAGGACATATGAAAAATAATGCTTATAAATTTACTTCAACAGTTATAAATGTATTTTCAAGCTATGCATGGGTTGTAAAATTAAAAACAAAGACAAATGTTTAGATAATTCAATAGTAAAGAAGTAAACGACCTTAAAAAGGAAGATTCTTTCGACATTTTCCGAGAAGAAAAGTCATCCGTAGTAGAGACATTTAACAGAACACTACAAACTAGAATGCGGAAATATTTTACAAAAAAAAAAAAAGAAACTAGAATATGAAAAGATGTTTTACAAGACCTAATTGATGGATATAACAGTACTTATCATTCATCAATATATATGATACCAGTTGAAGTAATGCAAGAGGGAAACAGATTAAAAGTATTGATTAATTTGTTTAGATCCTTAGCAAAAGATAGTTTTGGAACACCTAAATTCAATCTTGGACAGATTGTTAGGATTTTGAGATATAAATCAATTTTTAGGAGTAAAGGATATCTTCCAGATTTTACAGAAGATGTTTTTAAGATTAATAAAGTGATTTAGGAGACCCTACTGTATATCAGAGGATTTGGATGGTGAAGAAATTAAGGGAATATTTTTGAAGATGAATTATTTCTTTGCACGAAATAGGAGGGTATATTGAGGATTTAAGAACTTTTAAAGAGCACAATCACCAATTGTTCAAATATTATTTATTTATATGGAAAGGATTCGATGATTCTTTAACAGTTGGGATCCATCAGAAAATATCAATTTTAGAAAAGAATTCAAATTGAAAACGTAGTACAAAAAAACCGTAGTATTAAAAAGATTATGAAAACAATTATTCTGAAACACGTAGTACTGAAAAATTAAAAAAACAAATTTGAAAAAAAAAAATAATGAAAGAAACAACGGTTGTGAAATAAATAACCGCACTATTACACAGTAAAATTCCATAACCGGAAAAATTATTGCCACCTTTAATTAAGCTTCCTGCAAGACGTGACCTTAATGCAATTATTCGTAAAAGCAAAATAAAACTTCTAGCGAAAAAGTAGCAGATTCTTTCTAAAATAATGGAAACGAAAATAGCTTTAGAGAACAGCATAAACAGGATATGTATATATTTTTTGATGATGTCGAACCATTTTTAAGGAAAATAATTAGTAGAAAGCTTAGAATGTTTAGATCTGTAACTGATCAACTCGACTTATCTATAGTATTAGCAATGCGTGATCAATATACTAGTATCGCTCTAAATTTTAACCATAGAACTAGAAGTATTCACATAATAAACAGAAATCTAATGGATGATGGTATTGAAGGGATGCTTGAAATATTACCCCCAAAAATGTTGTCAAGAAATTGATACAGATTAAAATTGGGTCTTCAATAGAATGAACTGTTTATCCCGGCACCTTGATATATATATATATATATATATATATACACATATATGTATATATATGTATATATATATATATATATATATATATATATATATATATATATATATATATATATATATATACACATATAGGTATATATATGTATATATTATTATTATATATATATATATATATATATATATATATATATATTGTTATTAATATTATTATCACAGTAACGCGATCTTGATTGCAAGATCACGTCTAGATGTCAGCATTAGAAAATCCGGATCATTACGAGACGCGAAGAGTCGAGTCATTATCCGGATTTTTTATACTGATAACGAGATGTGATCTAGCAATTAAAATCGCATTACTGTGATGATGATATTTTTGTTATATACCTATCAATTTTCAGATAATTTAATAAGATCACAATATGTAGCTGAAAAACACAAGAAATTACCAAAGATTTCAACCTCTTTAATACGAACTTCATCTTAAAGCATAAACCAAATTACTTTTTGAAAAGCTGACATGCGCATAATTATTAGTTCTATGAATGAAGCTTGTGAAACAACGCTCACTCAGTTTGACTACTATCACTGTCAATAACACGGATTCTTCGACGCTTTGGTGCAGCAGACTCATATATGTGATTTACAGTTATTGTGCATTTCTCAAATTTTGCATCACGGAAGATTTCACCAGCTGAATTACTCTGGAAGTTTCTTTCGGAAGCCATGTTGATAGCGGTTGAACTGAGGCTCCGATAGAGACTTGACATGGGAATGACACATTATTTTGGGAGTTATTTACAGCAGGATTGGACAAATTGTTGGAACTTGATGATACAGATTCGTTGCAGAGAATCTTACTTATTTATAATTTCAAATTCATCCATTATGCGGGAAACACACTAACGTTACCAATGATTAAATTCCAACCTTTTGGCTATATTTTAGTATTTCAAAATAAAGGAAAACATGTTTTTATTGTTGCTGTGACAAAAACATGGTTTAGACCTTTCAGATATTTTACATATAACGCAAGGTTTCTTAACTAACGTCGCTGCGAGAGCTTTGTTTACTGTTAGTGTTGGCATTCCGTCGCTAGGGGCGCTGCTATTGTCACAAGAAAACCTCGAGGATAAAGTAGTTCCAGCCTCGTTTGAGAGTATGGTAATACGGAATTAGATAAATATAGCATCGTTTTCCTGTTTGTAGGAAATGACGGTAAAATTCTGGCTCTTTCTTGGGTAGAAAATTGGTAGGTATATAATAAATACCTTTAAGGGCGATTCTTAGATAGAGTTACCAGATTGGGTTAAACATAATAAGACATGTCTTAATGTTCAGAATAGAGATGTTTTTTTTGTGTTTTTACACTATTGAATATGTTATTAATACCCCAGAAAACAATAAAAAAAGACCATCAAAATATAATTGAGAAAAAAACCTCCTACTGGTTTAATACATGTCTCATTAAGATTAGATATATTGATAATTTTGAAGAAAAATTTAAACATATCAGTAAATGTTTATGAAATAGTTGATACTAGCAAGAAAGAAAACACAAACAAATTAGAAAGCAAAGCGAACTAGTTCGTTAGACCAGTTAGAGTTTCTGAAAAGAGCAGAGAGAAATACGCGCGTAAATATGCTGATTGTAACTGTTTGGGAAATTTATCATTACTGTGGGAAACAAGTTGTTTTCTAAAGTTATACCTTCTGTGGAATATATTCTTCTCAGTATAAATTTGAGTTTAAATAAAATTCTCATAAAATTGTATGTAATAATGTACATAATACAAAAGATATAATGCGTGAAAAGAGATCTGTAATACAATTTCTAAATTATCAAAATAAATTAAAAGTTCTATTTGTGTCATATTGTGATTTCGTGAGTATCATTATTCCAATAAAGAAATGCAAACAAAATTCTAACACATGAAGCACAGTTGAAATATCTAGACATATTCCATCAGGATTTTGTATACACATAAGGTCATTTATAAATCAACATGAGTCAATAGTTTACAGGGGAGAACATTGTATGGTAAATGTTATCAGAAATTACAAATATTAGCAGAAACATTCTATGAAGAATCAAAACTTAAAATGCTGAAGCAATTATATTTACAGATAAAGATGAATACCATTATATTATAATTCAAATAATATTTGTCACATTTGTGAAAAGGAAATAAGTTCTGTTAATAAGGTGATTAAAGATTAAAATAATTATAAAATTAGAGATCACGACCACTTAAGTGGTAAATATAGAGGACCAGCGCATAATGACTGTAATTTAAATTATAAATATATACCTCTATTCATACAATATCTATCTGAATATGATTCATACCCATTCATAACGTTGCTGGCAAAAAAAAATCATAAACAAGAAGTCACTATTATAGCAAACAATGATGAAAAGTGTATATCATTTTCCCAACAATTTGAAGTAGATAAGTTTGAAATTGATGGACGCGAGATTTTGTTAAAAGAACGATACATCTAAATGATGATAAATTCATAGAAAGAAAAAGGAATTTTATTAGTATGAAGTCAAAATATCTAAGAAAAGACATCTATCCTTATGAAAATAAGAATTCATTTGAAAGGTTGAAAGAGACTAGAGTACCTATATTGCTAATTTTATTCAAATCTGACAGGACCAGGAATCAGCAAAGATGGTTTCAAATACGCTAAATATGTCATGAAAAAAAACTTAAGGGATCTTCATGATTAATACGTTAAAATAGATACGTTAATGTTTTGTGATATTTTGAAGAATTTAGATCCGTGTGTTTAAATAACTACAAATTAGATCCTGTACATTATTTGTGTTCTCCTATAATAGCTCATGATGCTAGGTTAAAAATAACTAGTGTGGACTAAGAGTTGTTAACAGACTATGACATGTTTCTAATGGTTGAATCGGGAATAAGACGAGAAGTAAGCGTGACATCAAATAGATATGCACAAGCGAACTATGTTGTGCTACTCTGAGGAAGAAAAAAAAACTTGATGATGGAGAATATAACAACTCCCTTCCGAAATCTTATATTGCTTATTATCAATACAAATGGGCTTAGAGTCACCCAATGCCTGTTTTTTTATATATAAAAAAATAGATGGCATATAAACAACAGAAACAACTATTTTTTGACAGTATAATTCATTGCAAATGATAATGTATTTGGTTGAATTTTGGAAGTTTATTTATAAGTTCCCGTACAATTTCAGGACTATTTTAAGGATTATCCACTTGCACCTGAAATAGTAGCTCCAGGTTTGTCTGAATAATCTTCATTACAAACGAAATTAATAGATAAAAATAAGGGAAAAAACCTTCAGTAGATAAAAAACTGAGAAAGACACATTTAGCTATAGCATTTGATCAAAATACATGGTTAAAACTAAATATTGAACTAAATACCAAATTAAGGCAAAACGCAAACAAATATTGTTGAAACACTTTTCTTTAAAAACATGAATAATTTACTATATGGAAAACAAATGGAAAATCTTGGAAAGGGAACTAAAGAAAGAATATGTACAGATGAAACAAACATAGTTCAAACTACAACAATAAGTTTTCTTTGAGAAAAGAACTGTAATATATGAAGATATGTTCTCAGTAATTGTGAAAAATAAAAAAGCTAAAATAACAAAGCCAATTTATGGAGGCTTGACAGTTTTAGAGGTAAGAAATAATTTATTAGGCTTCTATTACAATACACTAAAAACATTTATAGTGATAAAATGAAACTTCTAATGAATAACACTGATTATGTGTGTATTCATTTAGACACAGATAACTTGTATGATGATATGAAGAATAATATTCAGTTTTTTGACACATATGACTACTAAAAATATAACATATTTATCATCCCACAGGTAAAACAAACTAATACCAGGACTTTTCTGAGATGAATTAAATGGTATACTAATACAGGAATTTTTTTGATTAAGAATAAAACTGTAATCATTCAGAACAGATGTAGAGACATTATTACTACATCATTATCTGTATGTAACTATTTGCTATTGAAGGTCGTGTTTACAAACAATTATGGACAAAGGATAACAAAAAAGTCAATCAATCCTTTTATTCAGTTTCTTTCAAATCTAGTGCATACTTTTTTCCCCCACAATTGGTTTAACCGTATATTAACATATTGTTGGGATCTTTTATGTATATTATTTATTTGGTTAGAACCTGTTCTGTACGATCACTAATCACTCCTCTAATATACAAAAATTATATCTTGTCATTCCAAACATGCATAGAATCTCTGCTTAATAAATCAAAATTACTCCTAATGATTTCATATTTTCTCAGCTAAATTAGTACTGATTAAATTTTTTGATGTTTTGTTCTTCTTCCTTTCTTCTTATTTTCATTTGAAATTTTTCTACATCATAAAGTGAGAATTGTTTGTTTAAAAATAATGAATAGTTTATAGGATTAGGTTTGTTAGCTTCACTGCTATATCACATCTGAATGAAATTAGCTAATAGTTTAAATAAATCTACACATAAGTCACACGAGCCTTGATCAATGTTTATTTCCCTTTAACGCGTTTGATTTTAAATATATTAATTTACCAGTTATACTACATTCTTTTTCTCTATTATTTTCTTCATATGCACATATTATACATTTATCATATTCCATTTATATTGGATATAACACACTTCGTGCCAGAATTCCATACATTATTGGCTATTATATCCATTTATTAATATTGTATTTTTTTTTACATTGCAAACTAGAATATAACAGCTTCTGATGCTTGTTTTGAATATTTTGAATATTTACCTGAGTATCAAGGACAATATATATATATATATATATATATATATATATATATATATATATATATATATATATATATATATATATATATATTGAGAAATAATATTATCATACAGGTTAAAGAATATTTTAATTCGTAATTCGTTCCCTACCTAGACTCCTAGCCAGGTACGCTGGTTCCGGCAGCAATCTCCTTGCCTGCACGCACAAACCCCAATACCCCATCGACTATGCAAACATCCCCAAAAAGGATGGAACATAGCATAAGCATTCGTGCGTAGCAGACACACCTGCATGACGACCCAACAATTAATTCTCATCCAATACGCGGTCACTCCAGATTCCTATGACAGGAATGTGTGCATGGTCGAGGGGTATAGGGGTTGGTGCATAATTCTCTCTCTTGTAATGTAGTCATAAAAGAAAGGAAGTCCATTTTTGTAATTAAAAAATTGAAAGAGCTACACATTATATCTTAAGTACTTGTATTGTTCTTAAAACAAATATTCTCCAATGTATAATCCTGGTTAGCACCATCTATTACAGATTCTTTCTCTAATGTAATTCTGAGGAAAAGCAAAACGATACAATGGACAATTATCTGTTAGTATCTGTAAATCCATCATTATATTACATACATTCCGAGTAGCATTCAACCCGAACAACATTTGCACGTGGAAATGCATAGATTACCTAGTATCATGATTGCCCCAAGTAGTTGGGGTGGGGGTTGTTGTTCAGTATGTTGGATTAAGATGTTTTACACCTTGTGATGTTTCTTCCTGTCTGTTAGGGGTTATATATTTTCCGTATGTCGACATTACTCGTTCGCTTTGCTCCTATTTATTTAGTAAGATAATTGATCACTGATCAGAACTTGTTCACGAACTAGCGGCTTGCTCTAAAGCTTGTTCGCATGCTCACTGCTGTTTTTTGCAATGCTCACAGCTCACAGATATGTGTATCCGATATAAACACTAGCTCCCATTATAACACCAATAAATATATCTGTTCGTTAGAAGACTTGTAAAAAGCGTCAAGGTTAGGTTGACTATGAATATCTAAAACACCGTCAGGATGAGTAGAAGTATAAAGAGAGAAAGCCTCATTGAAATTATTTAAGTTCTCTCTGTGCGCCCCTTTCTCTCTCTTTCTCCCTCCCCCCTCTCTCTCTCTTATGAACCATATATTTGTTTCTTCTTCCAGTAACATCATACTGTAATATTATTTTCTGCTATCCATGTATAATACACAGTTTTCTGTAGGAAAAGGGCGTTTTCTAAGTTGTAAAACTTGTAGCCCAATCCCATTGTAACACTTACGGAAATAAAATATGTTTGAACTGAATCAAATAATAAATCGTGTTGCTGTTCCTGAAAGTCCTAAACTAGCAGCTACTATACCTATAACATCTTAAGCTGTTGCCATACTAACCTCTAGACGGTTAAAAAAAAATAAAAAAACAAACAAACAAAACAATTATTAGCTTTTATACACTTTCTTCTAACACCTCTGTAATGTTCTTCCTGATCAATATATTTGAAACTTCATAAATCTTTTTGCAACATAAAAGTATTGCCATTGTATGTTAGTGCAAGTTGATCACTGGAACTATTTTCCACCATTTATATGTATGAAATAGGCAGCTTAGACTTACATTTTTCTTTTATAGAATTTGTTCGTATTTTACTCACTATAGCTTTTATAGCTTTTATTATTTTCTTGCTAACGTATTCTCTTTTGTTAGCTTGATTTGCTCTATATAACTAGCAGCTTGATCGCTTTGCACTCTTTCGCTGGACCGTGTTCGCGGTTGCTCATTGCTATCACGATACCTTTTATCAATTCTACATTTCTAGGACCACTAACACTCATTTATTTACTTGATTTATATTTTTCTGGTAGTAAACACTGCCCTATCAGATAATCAGATGTAAACAGACTTAAAGAAATTGCAATACTCAATGTTATGATCTCTTCAAAACTCATGTCTGATGGTTAATCTATTTACATTTTAAATAAGCTCTCTAAAGCCATCCTGTGACCAACTGTAAGAATTGAATTTAATGCTGATTGGTAAATAGTGTCAACTATAACGTTTGTCTCACTAGCTGCCATTTATTTGCTAAAAACATAAGAACATTTCTGGACATGGATATACCAGTACAACAGTTTCGAATTTTTTAAACTTGTGAAAATATTCTCTTGGATTAAAGGTTTTGGCCAATATTGCACAGTTTTTTTAAAAAATTCAAGCTTTGAATAAATTACACATATTTATACAACAACAAGTAATCCAAAATTGTACAATTAATATAATCTGATTGTTCGTCTTTTCGTAAGTAGTTTTTACTTTTCTTTTCTTGCTCCTTTTTTAGCTTTTCTGGTTTGGCTTTTTAAAATTCTTCCGAACATTTCCATCGCCTGTCAAATTATACCTCTACATGTATATTTCTTCTTTTGTGAAGTTGCCTTATAAACTTGTGAACTTGTTCCCAACGCTCTCTCGCTTTCTATAGAAATTTCTTCAGTTTTTTATTGCACTGTTTTCCATTTAATTTACAAAAATTAGTAAGTAAAATAAATTATAATTTAAAGGTTAGTTGCAAATAAGAAAGGACTATTTGTAAAATATATAACAAGAACTTTAATTAACTTTTAATTCATCTTGAACACATCATAAGAACTGATTTATTCAGATTCCCTTTCCCTTCCACTTATCTTTTCTAAAGTTGTTATTTTCAAATATATTTTCATTTAGAAAATATTTTACTATATAGTAGACAGGAACTGTTGTAATAGTTACACAAGCTGTTAGTGGAAAATATGCGAATAGCATAAAGCATCCAGTGTACATTACGAAGTTCTGGCACATCTTAATTATTTTGGAATGATTACAATAACTTGAACTCTAGAACTATGCAACTTGTTCTCTTCGCTCACTAGCTCTGTCCTCTCTGGTTCACTCTTTTAAAAATTAATATGCTTACATGTTATTAAACTTGCACTTAACTCGGATAGAGGTAATGCTAACCAGTACCTGTGAAAGGGGTATTTTGCCCTCCCCCCCCCCCCCCGACACGCACCTCTAACCTGGCGCCATGAGCCCTGGTTTACTGGCAAGACTGCGGCTATGTCAAAGAAGATGTCAGTTTGCTTGATATCCCTAGATCTGGAAATAACTCGGTCTTCAACGCGCCCGCCAACACTTTCGTCAAAAGTCACATATATATTGTCTATAGTCCACAGGTGCAGCGACTGTTTGTTTTTCTGACCGATTGCTGTGATGCGGCAGAACGTTCCTTTCTTAACATAACTCTGTCTTTTCTGCTTGTGAGAAGAGTGATAGAAAACCCTACATCACACCGGATGGTGTCTCCAGCGACAAACATAGACGCAAAGCTAGTTGTAAAACTTTCATATGAGACGTTACTGAGTAACAGATCACTGCTGTCATTATGCCCCGTACGACTCCGTTTTCACAGATTGAAAGCGTTGCCTATTTTCCATTATCAAGATGCCCATGGCATGGAGATTAATGAAGTAAAATCCGGTGCCCGCAACGGTGATATTATCGTTGTTGTTGCTGTGGGTAAAACCACCAACATTCTGAAATATTTGCATTGAATGCCAGCGATAGTAACCAGACGCAATCATTGCTGTAATTCCGCTGACCGACTAGATGTTCTCTTCCGTTCAGTACACGACCTTCAAGGCAGCAACAGTTTTAACATGTGTTTGCCCATCACGTGACCGAGAGTTTCAGCATCCGGGGGATCTTCTGGGGCGGCGACGTTAATAATGCGGTTTTCGCCGGTACTAAATGGGGGCGATGGCTCGAAGGCCCTAGCAGCGCGGTTATTAAACCCGGACCACGTAGACTCCTAGTGTGCTAGCACTAATTTTAATCTCAAGGGTGATGGTTCACGCCATCATGGTAAACACACAGATAGAGTTGCTACTAGTAAAAGACTTTCCGAGATAAATAAACACCTTGGGGATTGGGAAAAAGCAGACGCCTCTCCAGCAGAGCAGCAGGAGGCGATACCAGCTTATGTTCTTTGGGTCGGCCTTACCTCTATAGTTGGCCTTCTTTACCTCACCTCCTCCGGTGCGCCAGGAGCACAAGTGCGAGTGCAAAAGCAGCCCAAAAGCAACGTCTGGGAACAAGCCAGCACTACAGACGACGGCAGCATCTATTAGACATACACCTGGCCCCTTTATATTGAATAGAAGTGAGAGCAAACAAACAATTGTTGTAAACCGTGCAAGATGTCTAGCCCACCGTACGCCAAGGACCTCGTAAACCTCCTTTACCGCGAAGCCTTACCCGGCAGTCTTTAAGTTGGGTATTCGGTAATTGCCATACGCGTGTTCAAAATGAAACTGGCCTACCTTGGTCGACTTGACTACGAAGACGCAGCAAAAGCAGTGGCCATCACAGCGCTGAGCATTTGGACGCAGTACATAGTAATTAAACAAGGCATAATTCCAGCTAATATCATTAATTCTGTCTAATCGCCACAGTTGCTCTTATGGTCTGGGGGGGGGGGGGGAGGCAATTGTCAACGCACTTGTATTCACTGACTTAAACTTCTTTTTTTCTGCACTGAACCCAATTGAGGCGGACGCTAAAAGCGCCCGCCACGACAAGGCGATGGAAGAAGTTCAAGCTGCCGTGGCCAAGTACGACCACGAGCACAGCGAGCATCTCGATTCCCTTAATGAAGCGCACGAGACGAACAGCGTGTAGAAGGGACTTACGCTGACGTCAGCGCTGCTGCCCGCGAGTACAACCTGGTGACCACAGAAAAACTGACGACGTTCCACAGATCGGCGACGAGCCCAAGCTTTCAGATTTTTACACGCCCTCGCCCACGCAGCAAAAATACGAAATGCTTGTTATGGTGGGGGGGGGGGGCGGAAGGGGAGGGGGGACTCGCCGCCGTCGGCTATAATGCCGGGGTGAGATCAGCAACCACCAACCACCGTGCGCAAGGCATTGTGGAGCGGTTCAACCGTACTTTAGCCCAACGGTTCTTTGGGCACTAATATGCACAGGAAAGGTTGCTTTCCGATGTCCAGCTCGAGAGCGAGACCGCAAAATCTCGTGCTAGCACTGAAGCGCGAAGTACTAAGTGGATTCGGCTGCTGCCGGCCGTTGTGGCGGCCCTGAAAAAAAACGAAGCAATGCGGCTTACAGATAAGACACGGATTGATACTATTTGTGTTACATCCGTGCTGTCTGGACAACGAACGTCACCGGTTGCCCTCAAGTGCCCTGGTGCGGTACATATATGCGTCGGGAGAGCTGAAAGGCGAGCAACGTCGCGCCACCGACCCTGTGTGACTGATCAAGACGTTCACCTTAGCTGGCAGATTTGACATCCCATACCAGCCATCTATATACCATTTTTAGGGTAGTGGTTCTCCGTGCAGAGAATGCATTCGTGAGGAACTAAAGATTGTACCTGAAAGTACTCAGCTACCATCTGATGGCATTCTTATTTGGTCAAAAGCTCGTTGAGGTACACCTCCACCATGGCGTGTTGCTCCTGTTTGGTGCGGTAGTGGCCGTATGCCTGCGTCGCGGTACCGGCCGGCGAAATCCACATTTTGGTGACCAGCGGACTTAGGCTTGTCTTGTTGATGCGGTACACCACCATTTTATGGCGGTCGGATTGGATGCTGAGTGACAAAACTCTTTTTTCTCTCAGAGGTACTCAAGGTAGAGGTGGTGACTAAGGTCGGCCTTTTCGGCTGTCCTCGAGATCTCTTTGGCCTTACCTTTCTCTGCGCTGTTGCCTTTCGGTATTGCGTACATCCTGGGCGAAGTCCAACAAACTCGGCGATGGGCTTTCAAGAACTCTCATCCTTGATCTTGATTACGACCTTTTTCTTCATCGTTTCGACTGTTTTGTAGAGAGGATGCTCTTTAGGGTACTTGCCAGTTATATGGCAGTGGTCTCGCACCATATCGTTACCTAGTTTCTTGCCACAGATGTAGCAGTCTGCAGCTTTCTGGAACGCCTTGCGGTCGTCTCCATCCATAGTAATCTCGGCTTTATTTCTAAACACCTCTCGGATCTCCTTCAGCTGGCGCTCGAGGCCCTGGATGAAAGTGTCCACAGCCTCCTTGCCGCGGTAAACCACTGGATCAGCGGACGAAAATGTAGCATAAGCTACACCTGACCTGGTCGGCGATTTTCTGTGTGTTGCTTTTTATCCGGATTTGCACTTGCGCACGGCTAAAGCGATGGAGAAACCGACTACAGACATGCTTTCTTTCCTTGCGGTCATTATGTTTGTATACCAGGCGGCTTAGGTTCTCTATCGTGGTTCTTTTCACACGTCAGTAAGCAGCAAAAGGTATATCTTATGTTGCCTTACTTTTTCGCTAGTGCGTAGCGGGTAAAGGACACTTTTCCAACCAAAGATACTAACTACGATTGTTGGGTTGCGGCGCTCGAACTTGTCAATATCACTAACCATCACATGAAAGTCAATGCCAGCAAAGTCGAGTTCGCTCAGGTGCTGGCGGTACTTGCCTGGCCGGTCAACGGGATCATTAGCCAAGTACTGAGCAGACAGGATTGTCCACTCAAGGCAGCGGTCGTCATTGTTCTTCACATTGATGACCGACCGTGGTGGCATACACTTTGGTGTTAGAATGTGTTACAATGTAGCTCCGGCCTCGAAACGGGCAGTACTGTGACACACCGAGGTCAAGCACTTGATAGCGAACAAATACCCAGCCGTCAATAAGAAACAAAGGATTTGTTACTTGATAAACGCTAATTAACAACTCTCACCGTTTATCTAATTCTTCACAAGGATCAATTATTATTGCATCATAGTCTTTATCTAACCATTTTCTATTAAAAGTCTTGTAAATAAATGTTGGGCAAATAATAAAAATAAACTAGAAAACCTTTATATTCAGTTTCTATTACACCTAGTGCACACTTTGTTTCTCTATTTAACTGTGCATCGAAAACAAAATAAATATACATCTAGTGTGCATCTACGTTTTCTTTTATGTTTATCTGTAAGTGCATACCTTGTTGAACATTTGATAATTTGTGTCCTGTTCCATGTAATCTGTTATCATGTGTGCTTCCTAGGTCGAACCATAAACAATGGCGATCTGTGCAAAAAGTATTCACAGAGATGTTTGCTTCATTAAGTTGGTTTCTTCATGTAACACCCCTGTGAATAAAACATGTTTGGTAATCCTTATTGAGTAATCACTATTTTATCTATTGCTAAATTTAAATACCTTTCATGATCAGTCTCTGTGTTTTCTTTACACAGTATCTACATAGTATCAAACCTCCTTTCAAATTCATTCTTGGTGAATCAAGTATGACATTTGTTCGGGTTGTATTAGCAGCTACATCAATAATTCTCTCTCTTCTAATGTAATCATCAGTGAAAGGAAGTCCAATTCTATACTTTTCCTTAACAGAGTTAGTAATTATATCCGAACTAATGAGGGATCGTAGCCAGTTATCTTCCCCTTAATTTGATAGGTGGCAGCATAAAACAAAGCGGTCCAAGATTACTTCCGGTTCACTTCCTGCTTGACAAACAAGCAGAGAATCGATAGCATCTTAATCTTGCTTTAAATCACATTTTCTCATATATGAATCAAAAATGGAATACACGTCATTTTCGCACAATTAACTTTGTGATTCTTTCTATAATTATTTTTCAACAGATGCATTTAACTCAAACTATATAATTCACCTACCATTCAATGATTTGTTATGAAGAATTCTTTAGATATTTAGTGGGCGGGGTAATTTAGTAAAAATTTTAGACTTCCTTACAAACGATTTTAGCTGTTTAGTTTGAAATATAAGAGATTCCCATTGAATATATATTGCATCAAACATATATTTTATATATTATTAAGCTAATATTATATATGCATTATAGTCATCTGTAAATGTTCTTTTTGTTCTCAGGTTAGAGACCTATGAAAATAAGTTTTTCAAAGATGTCATCCTTGAAAAGTACTTTTATAAGTCATTTAAATGAACCAAGTTTGCTATGTCACCGGTGTTCTCTTCCAGAAAATAATTTTGGGTTAAGACTGTCAGAGTATTATTATCTTTATTTTGAAGACTGTGTCTTCTTATTTAAAATGGGTTTATTAATTTAATATTAAGCCCATACATGTATGTATGCTCTTATATATATATATATATATATATATATATATATATATATATATATATATATATATATATATATACAGATGTACATGTGTGTGTGCAGATTTACTTTATCATGGAGTAGTCTACATAAAGTTGTGTGGTTATTGGTGTGTTTCCAGTTTTGCAACCGAAGTTTTCAAAATGTAATCAGAATTAGAAACTTGCATTGGATTTTGTCGCAATATGATGACATTTTTTAAAAGGGAATTGTTTCTGATTACCACACAAAAAATCTGTTCATATGTGTATTTATCATACAATGCCTGCATCTGTTCATAGATGTACTTATTATAAATTTATACCAAGTCTTTCTGCCTCTCCGTGACCATGTATTTCACATTTGTTCGCCAAATAAATGCAATTGTTTTCTGTATAAGGTTTAAAATACGAAACTGTTGTCACAGTTGCTTTGTATATATTTAATTGCCTTATAATGAGTGAATACAAATAATAAAGCAATCAGTTGCACTTGTTCCGTTTATTTATCAAGTTCTCTTTTCTATGTACTGAATTGTAAAATGCAGCATGTCATTTTTAACTTTTGTTATAGATTTTCACTAAGCCACACTTATCAGCAGATAAGAAAATGATGTTAATAGCATTAAGTTTTGATATATACTAATTTGGCGCTAAAGTTTGAACAGAAGGCGTCCAACATTATTAAGATATACTATTTTAATTAACTTTAAAAAAACAAGAAGACAAATGGCACTTTTAGTGTCTTCCTGTTCTAATCTACATTAAATCTTTTGATTCACCGAAAAGTAAAATAAGACAATATATGTAATCATTGATACATGTATTATTTTAGTTTCACGGCTGTTTATCGCTCGACAGATTAACAATAGATTGTGCTGGTGAACGATAAAACCCGACGGGTGACCAAATATCAGGACCGGGTTTTTCTGTGGCTCCACCTCCATATTTAGCACTACTAGGATTGTATGTAATGCAATCATGAATTGTATTAAGGTGTTTAACTTGCTTATGAGGAGTTGTGTATTTTCCGCATGTTGCCATTAATTAGTGAGATAATTGATGACTGATCGGAACTTGTTCACTTTGCTCACAGATATTTATCACTGCAGTAAATAAATATTCATAAGTCATCTGTTTATCAGAAGGCTGGTACAACTCATTAAGTTTAGGTTGCCTATGAACATGTAAAGCAGCATCTGGATGGGTAGAAAAATAAAGAGGAAAAACCTCATCCAAATTATTTAAGTTCTGAGTAATCAAACATTGCTCTCTTTCATTTAGGTTTTGCTCTATTTTCATAAAACTTGTTAGTTTTTGTTTTACAATTTCTCAATTGCCTTATCATGTCTTACTCTATCTTCATTTGCACCAGTTGGATCATATAATTAAAATAGAAAACTACTCCCTAAAGCGTTAACAGTTGTGATACACATCATAACTGCTGCTGTTGCCATTTAATTGTAACATATTTTGGTACTGTCTTCTATGTCACATGAGAATGTATATAAGAGACATTCTTTAATATCATCAACTCTTGACTTTAAAAAATAGAATATTGTTCTCTTGAAGTTAAATTGTTCTCGTTTCTTTTATTCTTTGATATTTTGATTAGGTTACTTCATTTGAAGTTTCTCTAGTGATAATCAATGAGCAAGAAACATTTTTAATAATTACATTTAATCCAGTATGAAATAGAATATCAGTTTGCGATTGAATGTCCAATTTTAATTTTTTTTTTATATAAACCTGTTTTATTTATTTTATTGGCATAATGCTGTAAATTACTTATTACTTTATTTAACTTGTATTCAGTAGAACGTGATGGAGCATAGTTAAATGCAAACGTAGCAACTATTGTTTGCGGTGTTGTATATCCAGACAATAAACAGAAGAAAGCATTTTCGCATTTTAAAACACCTTTTTCATATCTTCCAAAAGAATATGTTGGACTAACTATAGCAGCAATATTTGTTGTATTTTGAGAATCATAAAGTAATTTACAACCAGGTCTTAGTTTGTTATCTAATTTATTAAGAACTTGCTTGAACTTCTTCGCTTTGTTCCCGTTTCTCACTAAGTTGTTTTGAATTTCATCAATTGTACTATTTGTTGCAGTATTCCTTAATCCAGTTTCTGTGTTGAATTCAGTTGCTGTCTCCTTCTATTTCTTTCACTTAATGCTATAGTCTTCTTATCTACTTGAATATTATTTTGTTCTTTTTTTTTTTGTCTTTTTTTTGTTATCTTTTGTTAAACATCATTACAATCTTTCTTATTCGTTTAACCCTTTATCTAATTCGTCATTATATAGTTGTAGAACACCTATATTATTAAGAACTTCTCGATCAGAGTATTATTTGGTATCTGTGAGAGCTTGCTCACTTTTCTCTCTGACTTTTTTGTCCCAGCAGTAAGTTCATTTGTTATCATTTATCAATTTAATTTGTTACTAAAGTCAGTAATAGATAAATCGTAAGTAGTTCTAATAGATCTAATCATAGTATCACTCATGCCTATTTTCTTTTTGTTTCTTCTATCTTAATTGTTGTTTCTGTTAAATCATTCTCTGTTTGCAACTGCAATAAAGTATTAGTGATATGTTCCTTCGTTTAAAGACTGAACCTTGCAGGCCTCTAACATTTATTGATAATTTTTTTTAGTTTTTATCCATGAAAAAAGCAGAAATTTTACATACACATAAACATTCCTCAGGAATATATGAAGTCATTACCTCCTCGAAAATATCATACGCATGGCATTCACCATCACACAAAATACAAAACATACATTGATACAGTGAACAATAGATAACAAGTTTAAACTAATCCATCTTGGATAACTGGTAAGCATCTCTGGCAGACCTTTCCAGAGCTAAATCAGGTTAGTGAACCAATAGGCACAGAAAAACGAATATAAATTACACACGAATGAATGAAAGAAGGAGAAATGAAGAAAAAAGTATGAATGAGAGTATGCATTGATGTGGAGAGTGAGTTAATGAATAAGCGAGGATGGGGGACTGAACAATATATTGTGGATGAGTAGTGTTGAAAATGATGAGTGAATGACTGAGTAAATAAATGTGTGTATATGAGTGAAAGATGATTTCTGAATTAGTGAATTAATTGATTAAGGAAAGATAGGACACAATGGATGAGTGAATAATGAATCAATGGATTAATGACAGAGCTGACGAGGAAAGTATTGAATTGACCAAATTAATGAATTAATGAATTAACCAATAAAGAAATAAATATACCCCCGCCAACCTCCCAACCCCACATATTCCCACGAAACAAGTAACTAAACAAAATATATTAAACAAATTTGAGTAGAAAAGGGACGCAGCAGAATGTTAGTTCCACATACCTACATGACCAATTTCGTGAGTTCATAAAATTGCAAATTGCACTTACATTCTAATTTTATCATCAATTTCATCATAAATGTCAAATTTCATCCTCGTTCCTGATTTGGTTTTACCATACACAAAACCGTTAAAGTACCATGCACTGTAAAGCTTCTTATGTTTAGTTAATTTATTGACAAGTTCATTATTCATCCTGGTCACATCCTCTACCAGTCTAATTCCTTTGTTTTGCTTGAAATCCTCCCGCTTCCTGATAATTCGAAGATTAGAATCCAAACTCCAGAATTTGACAATCACTGGCCGTGGCTGTCCCTGTCGGCCGGAGATCCTATGCATCGCCACTATATTCCTGTTATCTAGGTTACTCATTGATACATCCTTCACCAATTTCGGAATTCTCTCTCTCGGATTTTCATTTTCCTCCTGTTTCAGCCCTTAAACTGTAATATTTAGCTTCCTTGAGAATTGCTCGATTTGGTTTGAAGCTGCACTTGCTTGCTTCAATCTCCTGTCAGTGTCTTTCAGGTCACTCCTCAGTTTGTCATTTTCCTTTTTTCCCCGTTTTTGTTTTTGTTACCTTGCAATTGGTGGTTCTCAAATTCCAGTGAATCGACCATATCCAGCAACTTTTCCGTGCTATCCTTTACTGCACTTGCACTTTCTACAACCATCTCCTTTCTCAGATCTTCCTTCACATTCTCTAACAATTCACTCACAATTGTTGAAACAATTTCCGTAAGTACAGACTGTACTTTGTTGCCAAATACTAAAGACTATCATGAATTCTCTAACTGGACATAATCAACTACATTAACAAAGAATTCTTTACAAAATAATGCAAATGTATTTTTAAGTGTATTTTTATTGCCCCAGACATATATATACATTCTAGGGTTGAGCCCTGTGTCTATCTCTTCACAAAATAATTTTAATTACTAAGAGAGAGAGAGAGAGAGAGAGAGAGAGAAATCAATGACTCATTGGAGACACAAGTATCATTACATAAGTAAATAAATAAAAATGATGAAAATATGTCTAGTTTTGTTTTCTTTTTCATACGAGGGAGGGATTAATAGCAAGAGAAAGAGAGAATATGTGCTACATTACTTAGTCAGAAATTACATTTATATTCCTATTGTATATAAAAATGATCTAATCATTAAACATTATTGATGTTATTCATTCCTAATACAAATATCCAATCAAGGGATTTACCAGAATAGATAAAGAGGTGGGAGAGAAAGAGGAAGATAATGTATAAATTATTTTCATAACTATTTACACACACACACACACACACACACATATATATATATATATATATATATATATATATATATATATATATATATATATATATATATCAGAACATTTCTCTATAAGCCAATGGCTCTGCTGAAACATATTTATATAAGGCATCCATTTCGGCAAAGAGGTTTCCCCTTTAAAGCACTTTAAAGTGTAGTTTTCTACTAAATAAGTGCCCTTTAATACTTGTTTAAATCATAATACCTGAGGATATAAGTGTTTACCAAACTTTAACTTGCGCATTAAAATAAAATTTAATTCAATATCTGCTTCCTGACTATTATGTATATGAAAGCAATTTTACTTCAGAGATATTACAATTTGTAGAGGAGTACATTCATTAGCTATCAGTTAAACAAAGTCTTCCAGAAACCTCTGAACAATGTTAGATTTCCCAAAAAGATGTCATATGGAACTTTGTCACAAAATAGAACATATTACTATTTATGAAGCCAATTGAAACAAAAATGTCTATATAGTGATAATTCTGGTAAACTATTTATCTGAAACCAACTGATTTGTAGACATTGCTTATAATATAGAAAGTATTTTACACATCATCATCTGCTGTTTTACCAACTTAACTGTGGCATTTGTATCTTGAAGTAGGAATGTCTCTATTTTTTGTAAATTTCTTGTAAATGCTTTTACAACCCCATTTGTTCACTGATTATGCATTATTGCTCTTATTAAGCCTTGCTATACTAGACCATCTGTTTGAATTGGCAAAAGCAAAACCCCTTTTTAAAAAAGCATGCTGGCTGAAACTGTCTCATACTGAGCCATTTTCCACCAGCATTCACTAAGTGATTAATTCTCCTAATTCCGTGTTTAAGCTAATTGTTGTCAAGAAAAAACACGTTTACCTCCTACTTAAATATAATATTTGTGCCATATGGGACTATAAAAACAAGAACAACAGAGCAAAGAAAAAAGACAAATCAGCTAGTATTTAAATTGAAAAATTATTGTCAAAATTGATCCATGCATAAAACACATCTCTCCAAAAACTACTAAGTACATACTGGATTCTAAATAAATGCAAATTAGTTGGATTTTTGCATGATGGCTCTCAAAAATGTTTCCATTTTGCATGCATTGTTTTTAAGTTGTCTAATCCAGGTGAGCTTTATTGCATCTAAAAACGCAAATGTATCATTTTCCAACTTCCCAAATCATAATCATTAAAATAGCAACTTTTCTTCGGATTTTTGGTAATGGTACAATTAGATTTTTTATCTGAGATGTATGTAATGCTAAACTTTTTAACACTGCGATCCTACCAAATAGTGTCAGAGATCTATTTGACCAGATTTAATAAATTTTGTATATCCCTTTTTTTTTAGAATTTATTTTTACCATTTCTAGAAGCTGAAATGAACATGTTAAACATGGTAATATATACTAATAATAATAATAATAATAATAATAATAATAATAATAATAATAATAATACTAACAATAATAATAATAATGGTGAAGATAGTGATGGAACATAACATCTGTATTTATTGAACAAAACAGGTAGCAGAGTAGGATACAATTGATGTATGTCATTTATGAATAACAGTGAATCTAGTTTCCATGTTGGCAAGATACACTATTTGAGACAATTTTACGTATATGAGAAATATTCGTCTCATCATATCACTCTAAAAAAAGAAATAATACATGTTTCCAACAGAAGATGGTGATGTTCTTGTTGGCACATGTTGTACATATTACGATGATGTGAGAAGTTGATTGTGACTGTCTGAATCATTATCATTAAGATTATTATAAGTGCAATAAAAAAATTTTCACAGATTTCCCTATTTTTTTAATAATCCTTTTCCTTGTAATTTATATACATAATTTGTCAATTTTAATCACCCAAATGCAAGATTGATGTGCAATGGAACAATGACATCTGCCCTTCATACGCAATAATGACATTAATAATAATAATAATAATAATAATAATAATAATAATAATATCTTAAATTGTTTAACACATCCATAACAGCTTCCCAATATTGATGTCCAGTAGGCAGAATGATGGCACATCAACTTTTGACTTCTTGGAGTATAAATAATCACTTTTGAAGTCAAGAATATAAAAATCAAATTTCCCATATATGTATATATATCTATCTATCTATCTATCTATCTATCTATATATATATATATATATATATATATATATATATATATATATATTATTATATATATATATATATATATATATATATATATATATATATATATATATATATATATACAATGTTTTAAGATTTAGAGGAGTTTTTGGTGGCAACATGATTTGTCAATTCTGATGTGTTGGTGTCATTTTTAATTAAAGTCATAATGCAAAGCTGTAAGTTGATGACAATGATGTTTGTTTACATACACCACGTGGGTCCGGAACATCCCGTCATCCCTTCTTCTAACATAGACTCTTCTGGCTTCCGTTAAACAACCAAAACTTTACCATTGCGTTCACCGTTGAGTGCCACTATTTTGGGAAACAACGCTGTAACCGCGGGCATTGAGAAAAATGAAGGATATTTTGAAGGTTTCGAAGAAACATAATATTCTAATCTGCATTTGAGATGTGACATGCAGTTAACTTCTAAGACTTAGCGCCGGGTACGATTCATAATCCATCTGCTCCAGACTATAGTCTTGGTATAAAGAAGAATTCGTACTAGACAGGTGTTACTATACACAATAAAATAAATAGTTGTATTGATTGATAGATGGAAGGACGACTAGACGACACACGGTCTGTCCTGCTATTGATAGTTTGGAATCATAAGGTGGACAAAATATGAAATTCTTTTAATTCCAATTCTCAAGAAGATGCAGGATTAAATATTTTTTGTTAGGGAATATCAAATTCATTTCGTTTTGGAGTGCAGTAAATTCTCCTTTGGAATGTGATTTCTCTTGGAAATGTAGTCTAGATTGGAGTGCAATTTCGCGCCGTGGATCAGAAAGTACATTTTGAAGAAATTCAAGATGCAGAAAGGTAAGTACATTTATTGTCATTCTTATTACCAGCTATAGATGACATATTTTTATGTACTGTCACTTGCATGATCTTTATTGGAGGGACCCCAGCTTCAAGATCTATATGACTTGTACTATAAATCCAAACATTTTCTCAAAAAATTAAAACCGGGAAAATTGCAAAGCGACTGGGGTGTGAGAGCCCATTTAGCCAGCGGAAAATAAGGCCTGTTCGTTATCTTGGCTTATTGGCTCCGAGGAACTTGCTTTGATACCAAAACCCGCCTTCTTTAGTTGTATTTTTTTCGCATTTAGTGCTTGGACTGACTTGTAAAATGGGCGGTCTCTGAGAGAGACAGAATATCCCTTGTCCTTAAGATACCTTTCTATGCTATTTTTTAAAGACTCTAAAGAGCTCTGTTTATAGCCTGCACCATAAGCTAAATACGTTTTTAAATGATCAGAATGATATTTTCAATATTGCTTGTCTCACGTTTGTTGTCATAAAAACGATAAAGCCACCGCTGGACATTGCGAATATCACGTTCAGTCGCTTGCTTGGTTAAAAGTTTCTTTTGTGACTCAATGAGCTCATCCACATTGTCAGCTATATCATCTCAACTTTCAAATGGCTCAAACAGCTTGCTTAGTTCATCCACAGACAAATCTAATAAAGCAAAAGCTCCGGTGTCTGCTACATGAGTGTACATTGTTTGTTTACAATAAAAAGTAGTTCCTAAACCGCGATACTATTTTTAGACACACGTGTCGTGCAGTATGGAGAAATACTGCACGATTCTGACAATGCAAAGTTAACAAAGAAACAAATGAGTATATAATAAGGTCTAGTTTGGTTTTGAGTTTTATAGCGCAGCAACACATGCAGGCTATATCGCGCCTTCTTCAGTGACACACTGCAGTAGCTGACCCTCGCTGATCCAATGGTATGATTTAAATCCGCACCTTTCTAATCGAGAGTAAGACGATATATCCCCTGAGATTCCGCAGCTCATCGCCTTGTGTGGAACCGACCCCCCCCCCTAAAAAAAAATTTTAAAAAAAAAATAAAAGTAAAAGTTGTACAAAATTAAATTAAAAAGAAAATAACTTAGATTACCGAAGGTTATTTGAGTAGCGTAAAATAAGCACGTTCTTTTACCGCAAGAAATAACAAACAGACTGACGGTCGAGAAGTCACCCGCCTCTACACGGTTTTGTATCATATTTTAAAGATCTTTGAGAAAGACAGCGAACTAGTTATATCTTAAATTCCGTCTTATACCCTTGTACACCAGTTACTTATTATTATGTCAATCTGCTGATTTTATGTAAGCTGATGTTATAATGTTTGAAATGATTTATAATTTAACAAGCCCGGCACAGGAAATTTGGAATGTTTTCCAACAGTTGACATTACAAATATTAAATCCACAGAATATTAAACATGAAAGGGACATTTGACCCCAGATATTCTATAAGAATGCGGTCTAAAATACAACATAGAAGGGACATGGACATTTGACCCCAAATATTCTATAAGAATGCAGTCTAAAATGCAACATAGAAGGGACATTTGACCACAAATATTCTATAAGAATGCAGTCTAAAATACAACATAGAAAACATAATAGAAATACGTATATTGTATGCCTAAATATCTGCAGATAATCCATAATTAGCCCAAAACACGTGACTATCTTGCTGTAGAACATTAAAAACAGTTACCCAGTTATTCATGAATTTATACTTATGGACGGTCTTTGAAAACTGCATTTATTGCATGATTAAATGCGTTACATGACAATATTACAGAAACTAAATACAAATATCCGTTTTAACCTTCTTTCCTTATTATGTAATTTGATGTTTTGGTAAAATGCATTTTATCATAGATAACAATATAACCATGTCCAGACGTACAGTATTCAATCCAATGCCTGCCTGTCGGTTTGCCTCTCTCTCTCTCTCTCTCGCTCTCTCTCTCTTTTATACAATGCCTTTGAACCGTCAGTTATTCCGATGGAAACGTAGATTGGTGAAACACTGTCTTGTAAATATGCATGCCATCATATAAATCGTATTTGTATGTATAAAAGCACATTTGTTATAAATTGATTCCGCATTTATCTGCAATTGACGCCTTCTTAGCTAACTTAAACTTTCGTAAAAAAAAAAAAAAAAAAAAAAAAAAAAAATTAAAAAAGCACCTGCATGTCACACCTACACTGACACTAGGTAACAAAATATTGCTGTACCAATATGTCAGTGTCTCACTTCTGTCAACCCGGTGTCCTTTATGGATTTCGGGTACACATGCCTCAAGACGACCAAATACCTTCCGAATTATTTTGTACTTCGTACATTGACGTGGTTAAATACGGGCTCGTCAATTGCGTTGTGAACAGTTTGACTGTATATGAACTTGTTGACCACATGACTAACACCCTGTAACTTCTGTCTTTGGATTTTTCTTGTGACCAATCTTTCTACAACCTCGTGTTATGTGTGATATTTATATACTTAATTTTTGTCAATGGTTATTGGAAAATACATACTTAACTTTTGTCTGTGTTTATAAGTTGTTGCGACAAACGTCAGGTATGATGTGTATACATACTTGGCTTTTGTCCTTTGTTTGCATAGCATTTCGCAACTAGACTGTTTATTTTCCATGTGCTGTTGAGAACAAAAAGTCACATAGGCCAGTATTTTACCATTAGAATTACTCATATTCTGATGTGACATAAGTCATGTAGGCATGTGAATGTATATATACAGTTTTGTAAATTTTCATTCCTGTTCTAGAATTCATATTCTAAAGATCACTTTTAGTAATCAGAGTTTACAGTTGTTGTTAAAATCAGATATAATTTGAGAGGAATTATTTATTTAAAATATTAATTGGAATTACTAAAATGCTCATTGACTTTTGGATTAATAAATGATTTTGGGATTTACGTGAACTAATTCAAATCTATTTTGGATTATATCTTTGTGGTACATCAAGACATTCAAGACTGTTGAAATTGATTCGGAACATTCTATAGTTTTGGACTTATGATTAGGACATTTAGGATTATTTGGAATTCAACTCACAAATTGTAAGTGTGTTTTGATTTCACTTTAATTGTCTGGAAATAAATTGCTGGTTGATTTTACCTGATTTTACTGGTTTCACTTTCTTTCTGTTACATATTTAAAGACTTAGAGTCGTAACACTCAACACTGAACGCCTAAACCTCTATCTCTCTCTCTCTTTGTTCCCTCTTATCCTTCTCTTCTGACTAAATTGAAATGTTCTATCTTGTTTTTGTTTCATTAGCTCTATTATGCCTTTCAGATGATTCAAGAGTTCGTGTGACTTTTTAGAAGCAGCAGCAGCAGTCGTGCTTGAGTGACTTTGTGTATTGTTTCCCTCTTGCATCATGATGTGTGATTTAAGATCATTCTCAACGGCCTCCCACTCTACTATAAATCTAATGGCCTCGTCAAATGATTAATTTTGCCTCCGATTTAACTTTGTATAGTGCACGCAAGAACTGATCATTTTCAAGTTGATCTTTAATGTTACTATATCGAAGTTCTAGTACCATTTCCTAACTCAAAAAAGCTGTCAGTGTAGTTTTTGCGTCTCGACATAAATTCTGTTTGATACAAAATATTGTCTCGATATTGTGTCTAACTTCCTCTCTCGTTCTGTTTCAGGACTGTTCAATTTCCTTTCTTTGTATCTTCAAGATCATCAGATACTTCTCTAGATTGGATCGTATGAGCACAACTGCACACTTGGTATTCTCATCCAATTATTGACACCTGCATTAGGTAAATTTTAAGAACATATTTACAATTCATAATTTCTTGACAAAGAGTTTTTGCTGTTAGAGAAGGCAACAAAATTAACTTTCAACATTGAAGTACAGATGATTGATACTTAGTAATATCCCAAATGGAAGTCCTCATTATTACAATTCAATAGAGAAAACACAAAATGATGTTAGCTGAAAGGATATATATTGTTACGACTCTATGGTAAAAGAAAAATGTAACAGAAAGGAAGTGAAACCAACAAATCAAGTAAAAATCAACAAGCAATTTATTTCTAGATAATTAAAATGAAAATCAAAAAGACACTTACAGTAATGTGAACTAAAATCCAAATAATTCAATAAGTCTAAGTGTCCTAAGTACAAGTCTTAAATATAGAATGTTCCGAATGAATGGCTGTATTTTTGAAAGTGTTGATGTGCCAATGGTCTTTAATGTCATGATGTGTCAGTAGTCTTTAATGTGTTGATATGCCAAAATGAAGTAATCCAAAATTTCTTTGAATAAGTTCTATAAATCCCAAAATCATCAATTAAAAATCAAAAATCCAAAAGTCTATGAGCACTTTTATAATCCAATGAATATTTTAAATAATTACTCTCTCAGAATTTGGAATGATTTTCCACAACTGAAATGGCTCTTTAAAAGACTGATGGTTATGTCGAAACTGAAAAACTGTCCACTAAACATGGTATATATAAAGATAGGTCACACGACAGAACATTCTAGAATAATAAATGTGTGTGTGACTATTGACACATAACTCTTAAGGGAATTCCAGTTTTATCTGTAAACAAAATCAACCCTGACCTCAAACTGAATAAACATCTTGTTTATCAAAACTATCATTAGACTCAAATAATAAGTAAACAACGTAATTCAAGAACACTAGTTAAACATGTTTTCCTGATAAACAACATTAATTTTTAAGAAAATATTAAAGTCAAGAAACATTTATAATTTCCTAAAATATTTAGAATATTATATAAACATCATACCTAACAATATATATATATATATATATATATATATATATATATATATATATATATATATATATATATATATATATATATATATATATATATATAACCTTGCTATGGTTGGACAGCCTTTAAACATATAAATATAGATACATGCGTCCATCTATCTATCCATTCATACATATGCTAAATGTGTGTACGGTGATATAACCTGAAGGGATTAAGTGTTTTTATTTGTATTGCTCCAGAAATATATCGTGTCAAAGGTAGGGAAACCTTGAAATAAACGTAACAAAAAGGTATTCGTAATCTAGATTAAGCTTTTGCAACACTCATTTTTTGTGTGCAACACTCATTTTATCAAAGAAATGTATATATAAGAATACTGTAAGATATATGGGGAGCTTATATTGGTACCTGCAATATATTTCTATAAAAAGTACAGGTAAACCAATAATTAGAATATATATGCATATGATGTCAATAAGTGTATGCTTTGTATGTGAAACGTACAGTAATATAGACTGAAGGCATATAATCTTCATCGAGATTATTTTCTATCCATCTTCAAACAAGGTAAATCTTTCATAAAACATCCCTTTCTTATTTTTTTTAAACCCTCCCAGCTGAGATTGACAAGGTAGACTACTTTTCTGATAAAACTTCTAGCTTAATTTCCTTCTTCAAATTTAGCATTCACTGAAAAGATTCTACATGTGAACATATACTGCTCTATGTATGCAATCAAGAAATCTTTATATCATCCGCTTGTTTGTATAAACAGCATTTAAATGATGATATGTGTTCTAAATTCTAACGAGAGACTGGTCAGTTTTATATCTTGAGATTGTAACAAATTCATCAACAACTGTAAACAAATTATTTCATTCAGAAAAAGTTGAAACCTGATCGTTAAGGTATACTATGTGCGATCAGAAATAACAAATCAAAATATCTCAGTTGTTAAATATAATTCTTGGAATCTTTGCAGTACAACATATCTTACAACACCTCTTGTTATTGAACAATTTCGGTTGTTTGAAAAGAAGTCGAATATGCTCAGGATATGCCTGGCGTATATATGTAGGTCAAGTGTGGCAAAACGGTATAGCCTTCAGTTATAAAACAATACTACCCGTGAACTTTATCGAAGGAATGTGTTGAACTGGTAATCATCTAGTTGCTGTTGTGTTGACAGATTTGTGTCCTTCAACAATTTTCTGAAACTACTGATCAACCTTTTCAAGATAATTACAAAATCATATGTATTTTTGTGCATGTCCATCTTCTTCTTTCTTATTGATAAGCCTTGATGCGAATGCCATCCTCGGGTATTCTGGCGTACATTTCATAAACATGCTAAAGGCCATTTCCTGAAAGGCAAATTTAGCCCTTGTAGATTAACAGATGAATTTAACAAGTAGATTACTCCTATTATTGTCACAATGAGATAGATAAGATATGCAGAATATGCCATCATCAAATTAGCTATGCATTTATTCATTATGAGTCCTCTTTTAATTTAAAGATGTTAATGAATTAAAAGCTATCACACAAGTCATAGATTAGTTAATTAATTGATAATACACGTTATTTGCTACTAACATTTCTGCGAAATTCACATTGACGATTGCCCATTACATAAACGATAGTTGAGTAGATATCGTCATATGTGTACGAGTGTATAGTCATATTAGGTAGGCTAAATAATGAATGGGTATATATATATATATATATATATATATATATATATATATATATATATATATATATATATATATAGTGTTCAAGTTCTAATATTTCGGGCTCTATAATGATAATAAGCAGATACTGTTTCGGCACATTAAAGAGCACACATTTCACCAAGTCCACTGGAATTAAGAGTCTTGGATTCAACGCACTTAGCAACATTAATATATGTTTCTTTTAGTCATTTGGCATTAAGGTCGATGGATGACCTTTCCACTGTCATGCGTCATCCTTCAGCAATTGATCATTTAAGGCTCTTCTCGTAAAATTAGCTATATGCAACATTTACACAGAGCATTCGGGTATATAGAGCTTCAAACGTATAAAAATGATACCCATGTACCATCAGATATGGACCTAGTTATACAAAAATAGCAACTTTCAAATGACTTCTTTTCACCAACTGCTTAACAGATTTGGCGTAAATTGAACAGAAAGAATCCAATACGCAAGTTCTTTTCTTAACGCTCCAAAAGTATGTTTTTCACAGATGCCATGTGTAACTTAACTATCCTCAAGATATATTCAGGAAGTCTGCTTTGTCTTGCATGTTGGTTTCATTCAGTTACAACTATAACTACTAATGTATCAATTGTATATCATCTGCAATATGGAAAACATAAAGTTTTACTCAAATATCAGCTGGACGCTCATACATTTCTTAACATTAGGAAACCTGATATCCTAATGATGTAGCCTGATTGTTATAATCTATACCACATACATTTTAGGTATCAAGCAATCTGATATACCAAAACTGTTGGTATATTAAATTGTGATTCGTCCATGGCGTATAAGTACGCATATAATTATGGTTTCAATAATTGACTATTGATTCTGTACAATATCGATGAGTGATATATTTCCAATTATTGATTATAATAAAATAGGAACATAACGAGAAAGAAATAATAATTCCCCTTTTGTAATGAGTTAAGCATTTTATACAATACTATCAAATTTCTCCAATCTCTCTCTCTCTCTCTCTCTCTCTCTCTCTCTCTCTCTCTCTAATGCCGTAAGGGCACAACATACGTGGAAATATGTGGAGTGAGAGAGAAAAAAATTTGAGCTCAATGAAAACCTTGAACTTTAACTTACACCAAGTAACCTAGAGGAACCAGAGTCCTTATAATTGTATGTGTACACTTTCCATGGGATTTTTCCACATTGCTGCGCTGTACCAATGATACAAAGTTGCTAGAGCCTGAGGAGACGAGTTGGCCGAACGATTGATTCCTTGGCATACACATGCTGTAATCAACTTGATGCTTTTCTTTTTTAAACCAATACTAAGGTTCCAAAACAGATCATTTTAAAAATATTAAAATATCATAAAGTTTCCATCCCTCTCTCTTTCTCTCTCAGTATGTGCTGGTTACTCAGTCAGCATGTTAAATTTACCTGAAAATCATGCTCACGCTCTCCGCCTTCCCCCCCCTCCATCTCTCTCTCTCTCTCTCTCTCTCTCTCTCTCTCTCTCTCTCTCTCTCTCTCTCTGGACCTATGTTTTTAAAACTGACAGACTAATCTGTCAAAAGAGAAACGGAGAGAGGGACAACGTAAACAATATTATAGTCAGTCCACATTCTCCACTGGACTGGTCAGCCATCATGTCAGTTTGATAACAATGGACCCAGCTCTCTCTCTCTCTCACACACACACACACTCACTCTCTCTCTCGTTCTCTCTGGACTATCGTCGCAAACCACGGGTGAAAATTCGTGAAAATGGAGTGTGGCAGATTTGTTCCCATGGCTTGCAACAATGTCTATGGTACTATGATTGTAAAACTGATTGCAAATCCGGATTAAGGTTATGCAAGGCCTAAGGCTAATTGGAGGTAAGGACCAGCGTGTATATTAAATATTGACAAAAAAAAACATTAAGGAGGGCCTACAAAACATGAGGGACTAAGGGTACGCTCTTCCTAACCTATTGGCAGAGAGAGAGAGAGAGAGAGAGAGAGAGAGAGAGAGAGAGAGAGAGAGAGAGAGAGAGAGAGAGAGAGAGAGAGATGCAATGTTTATAGTGTTCAACATTTGTTCATTAAATTAACTTTCATGTTTAAATCCTAAGCGTCTGTTTAATTTACTTAATCAATATAAACGGAAATATAAGCTCAAAAAGAAAGATTTCCAAAAGGACTGTGAATGGCTAATATATATTCAGAACTACACTTTGTAGCGTGTCGCACTGGTAAGGGATGTGAAGAATTCACTCTCTCCGTCAAGACACATTTTCTTGTAGTCAATCTTAAACTCCAATGGAACAAAGGTATGTGCGTTTGTATGTGGCATAACAAATATATGCATAGTATATACGCCTTATCTTTGATATACCACTTGTATACATTTTTTATTACAAATAACTTGACAAGTATCGTTACCTCTAAATGAAAATTTGATACAAATCGTGATATATCAAAGATACAATATACATAGTATGTATGTATGTATGTATGTATGTATGTATGTATGTATGTATGTATGTATGTATGTATGTATGTATGTATGTATGTATGTATGTATACACTGATTTCAATTTTATTCGTGGATTACCAATGTTTGTGGTCATTTTTGCGGCCATAATGCTGGCAATGAACAATGTAATAAAATCCCCTAACATATTCTATCTGCATAGATAATTGGACCCCATCCTGATTAGAGTCATACCTCCTATTGTATGTGTTGACGAAAATATCATTTATTCCAAGCCAGGAAAATTAGTAACCACAAATATACAGGAATTCACAATATCATCATCTTAATCAAATTATCATGTTGCAATATTCTTGCAATTTGCCATTTGCTTGTGCTTGAAAGAAAACAAAACTTGCCCTAAAATATTAGCTATCGGCTTATAGAAAGGCAGCGTAAATAGTTCATTTTTAACAAATATTTATTGAAAATATTCGCACAAAATAAAATAAAAATGTACATTAGTACTCGCAAATACTGCAACGAATATTGGATAGGTAAATATAGTGACGTGCAAGCACGTTTACATCCGAAGATTAAAATGCTAAGTATGTCTATACATTGCATTCTCTGGTTTGATTAATTAAACGTTCAAGTCTCATTCATACGTTTGATGTTGCTGCAGATTATGATTGCCTGAAAGAAAATATCTTGTATCTCCACCTGATCTGAAATAGATATTTGACTTAGTTTTGCAGAATAAGGAAATAAGATATATGAATTCTATCGAAAATGCTGTATCAATCATGAATAAAATACTCGTAAGATTAAATATCCAAGTTTATCTTATCTTGCACCCATTTCAAGTTTTGATTTGTTAAACTTTCAGAGCAGATAACCATATGGGCGAGTTGTAAATCTCAGCTCTTTCTCCCTTCTTGTGGAAACCTCTTTGTTTCTTTTTCAAGGAAAAAAGTGCATTGACATCTTTAAACTTTCCTTAATATGAATAGAATTGGCTCAGTTAGATACATTCTGATACAGTGTTTGTAAATATTTACATTCGGTTCGTTGATTTTCTTAAACGTATCCCTTCCAACCCATCATCTCTATCCTTTTTTGTACTTTTCATTTTCTGCTCAACTACTTGCCACATAACTAATCTCTTAGAAAAATTAATTTCGAGAGCGCTGTCCACCAGTTATATTGCTTGCCAAATTTATATTTGTGTTATGTTCACGTTCAATCATTCACTACATTATAAAAATGTCATAATAGATTACTTATTCACTTCCGGCGTCTCGTCCATAGCCGCTTAACGGAGAAGGGGTTCATGGTTAACTTCTCCTGCATCAATGAAAATTTCTTCGAGCTGAATGTTGTCCTATACAAATAACATTATCGATTATGAGGGATGTAATATCATTTGTTTAGGAAAACATGTTCATTTCAATATACATTTTTGACCATTTTCGTTTAGGCAAAATTTACTTCATCAATGTAAGTATAATGTATTGTTCCAGATTATATTTCCCGAACAAGTCACCTTTGTCATACTCATTCGCAAATGCAAATACTAGTAACTGAGGTCTGTATTTGTGTTAATATTTGGAGTATTTATGTGTAATATTTTCTCTCATTACCGTAGAAATTGATCTAACATAAATTTTGCGCGCAATCAAATGCTAACACAAAGAGGGGATGAGGAGCTGATTCAACAACCAAATTTATAAAATTGAGGAATGGGGGATGAGAGAGCGATAATTAATACAAAGAAAAAACGTACAGGCATGCAGAAGGTTTAACACTTTGCATCGTCTCTACATTGCTTACTTTTTTCCTATGGATATTTACTTTTCTTTTCCAAGGTCTCTTGAATGCTAAAACAGAAGCGGAGATGAATTGCTAAATCAAAACCAAATTTATAAATTCATGAGTAGGGGATGCAAGAGTGATAATTTGGAAAACGTTTAGGCGCGCCAAAGGTTGGCACCTTGCATCGTCCTTCCTTTACATACTTTTATCTATGGATATTTTCCTTTCTTGTCTAAGGTCGCTAGAATTTTATACACTTGCTTGAATCTCAGACCTGCAGGGATGTTGTACACTTGGCAGAACCTCAAATCCCTTACGCTACGAGCGCCTTACTTTACTTTTAGATCAATGACGCCTGCTCCATCCTGACTACTCATGTTTCATTGCAATCAGAACATCTACTCTTTTAGATCTGAATTCGCCTATGTTCCGTAGACTCTCCTGACTACTCATATTTCCTCGCATTTGGAACATCTTAAGCTCTTCCATATTAGATACCTATATATTTGTCTCTCCCAAACACAGAGGTCACACGAGAGTTCTCGAAATTGGTCGAGGATGTTCTAACTGATGCTGTAGCAATTTAAACAGTCTTGCCTAACATGAGTGAGAAATATACAAGAAGTTCGTAGTCTCTAAAGATCAATTATGAAAATGAATAGGATATGTAACAGTCTGCTTGAATCGGGCTATGGACACAAATATGCAATTATTGGAGAAAATAAAGGTGAAATTAAGACTTAGACATTATTATAGAAATCAAGAGAAGAAAAACATTTTGAGTAATAAAAGCGGTACTATAAATGTAAACTTTGAAATGTCGTCCTCGATAGCGAGTACGGCATGGCTACATGTATTTCTACTGTTATATGACATATGACAAGTGAACGGATTACTATACGCTTTATTTCTGGGACAAAAGAAACTGAATGAAACAAATTATGATGATTTTCTTGAGACGATTATTGTTATCTCTGTTCAAACAAATCGTTACTTAGTTGTTGCTGTAACTACTATCAGGTGTAATGACAGTCATTTTAAAGACGTGTTTAAAGTAACACTAAATTCATGATTATATTTTGTTTCATTGCTGTTGTAAATTGCCGTCAATTAATGCTCTTTACAGTCCATTTTTGTTTTTAGACATTGTCCATTATTGATCCTAAATGAACATTAATCACATTAATTGATTAAATGTGTATTGAAGTTCATAAACACAACACAATATACATATTGACATATTGTATGACAATACTGATTAACATATTGATGTAAGTGGGACAAATGAGGTTCAATACATGGTCGATTGTAACTGTTTTGTTTTTAACGCTGTAGATGGGGATATTTCAGTTGACACACCGTTGACTGGCAGCAAATACCATAAACAGTATTTCAATGATAGCGAAGATGTCTTTTTGCAAATTGTCCCATCTAATCACAAAACAGAGCAGTTCAAATGTGATGAGTATCCAACATATATATATATATATATATATATATATATATATATATATATATATATATATATATATATGTGTGTGTGTGTGTGTGTGTGTGTGTGTGTGTGTGTGTGTAGACATTGTGCAGGATATGCACTCTAATAAACATTTATTTGTATTCGCTTATTCGATAACCCCACATTAAGGACTGAATGCCTTTACCATAACTTGGCCACCAACCAGGCCATCATCTCTCAATGTGCAGACAAAATGGTTCGTGTCCTTTAATCCTTCACAAACTGAATCCCTGATTATCTAGAAAAATGAGCAAACTATTGCCCCTGCGTCTATATATGCTTAGCCATCGTTTTGAAAACGAAGATTCACATACACATTTTGGAGTTTTCCTTTGGATTGACTGTACATGACATACACATTTAGACTATATAAAGCGAAGGCTTGGTCAGGAATAAATGTAATACGTGCACAAAGGTTTCAGCTAGACAGGAAACCTCTCCAAATTATATACACTACTTTTATCCAGCTTACTTTGCAATACTTGAATGTGGCTCGGTATATCTGCACGCAATAAGAAAAAGCTCAACGTGTGAAAACACAATATGAAACAGCAAGAATTGTGATCGGAAAAAAACAAGCTAGTATCAGTTCATCATTATATGGAGAAATAGGTTGGAAAACCTTCAAAGCCAGAAGAAGGAAATACAAATGTATCCTCTTTGAAAAAAGACAAATGACCTAAATGCTTTCTGGCTTTTAGTTTTTGGTTCCTTCATCCATCCGTGACATCGCGTGATATAGCTTACGTAAAGTAAATGACTTTGAAACAATACACGATAGAACTGATCTGTGTTTGAATTCATTTCCCCTGTGTCAATCGTGAATATAGCACTCTATCAGCATAATCTCGTCAAGATAACTCCATTAACAACTTTGAAAACATTTTGAATTATAATAACGCACACACACACACACACACACACACACACACACACACACACACACACATATATATATATATATATATATATATATATATATATATATATATATATATATATATATATATATATATATATAGTACGAATTAAAATTCTCTAACCAGTGTGATAATATCATGTATTCGTATTAAAAAAAGTATGTGTTATCAAGCATTCTCCTGTTGAATCCAGGGATAGCACTGTCCGCTCTGTTTGGTGTATACTTGTAATTCTCTATAATAACCCCTATATACCTTGATTTCTGTCGTAGGAATCCGGGGTTTAGATGAGAATTAATTACTGGGTTGACATGCTGGTGTGTCCGCTACGCACGAATGTCTATGCCAGCGACTTTGCAACATCTTTTTTGGTGTGTATAAGGGTTGATGCTGACAGGCAAGGTGATGGGTGCTGCAACCCACGGACCCGGGTTCGAGTCTCAGCAGACTATGAATTCAAATTCTCTAACCAATGTGACGATATCATTTATTCGTATTTAAAAGATTCTGTTATTGTTATCAAGCATTATCCTGTAGGATCCAGGGATTGCACTGTCCGCTTTGTTTGGGTGCATATTTGTAATTCTCTCTCTCTCTCTCTCTCTCTCTCTCTCTCTCTCTCTATATATATATATATATATATATATATATATATACATATATATATATATATATATATATATATATATATATATATATATATATATATATATATATATATATATATATACATTTGTGTGTGTGTGTGTGTTTATTATGTGGACACTAGGATACCCCAGATTTGTTCACTCTCGACTTCGGACAAATTGCAATTCACTTAGCCAGTACTTATTCCTGAAATGATGAAATTTTTGATTCTCCATTATGTAAACGTGGTCTTCTGGAAAACTTGCAACAATGTTTCTTCTCTGAAGCGTACTATTTGTAAAAGCGTCATGCCATGTCCCAACCCTAAGACTGATATGTTATTTAAAGCAGTATACTCTCTTATATGGGGTGCATCGTTATCAAATGAAGTTAGTACTCGTATTTTGGACGCCGCATATAAATATATTGAAAACAAATAAGATTTACTCTCAAACAAGGGTCAATGGCCTTGGTTGATTTCAAAAACAATATTATCTTTATTATAAACCACGTAGCAATCGTACTGATTAATTTTATGCAAAGGTTGTATAAAATACGTATATCCCATGATCTCTAGTCATTTGCTTATTTTTCTTTCGTTTCGTCTCTTATTCGCACTTTACACTGTTCCTTCTTCATATTTAATACTTTTTCTTGCCATTATTCAAATATCTGGCTTAATGTACTTACTGTAAACTTTGATATTGGTAGTACAAAACTTCTAAACTATTGTATTATGATATAATTTACTCCTCTGCTTTGTTTATAATTGTCTGTATTTTGAAAGAAGAAGACAAAAATAAGCAGTTGATTTATATTCTAATCCCTATTTATACTAATTAGGAGATAAATATTGTGAAAAAGGGTGCGAAAATTTAGAAATACTTGAGTTCGTCTTGAGTTTAATTATAAAATACAGGATGTAAAGAGTTTGATATCATAGACGATCATTTCCCACTTGATTAATTTCATTCAGGTCAAAAATTATTTTTACACGGCGTATTTGCTTTTACTCGCGGAGAAAATTATGAAAAGAATTAGCTTTAATTATCCTCGTCATGGTTTAGAGTACCATCCAGTGGCAGCAGTATAATACAATATAGAACATAAGTAATATAAACAGCTTTAATACAGTCAATACAAATCAGCATATATAATAATAATTTGCAAGCGTATAGTTGCGTACGAGACAGAGATAGAAAATAAGAGAGAGAGAGAGAGAAATTCCTTTATTACAAGACCAAGTATCGTTATTTTTACCACCTTGAAATAATTATATAGTGAGAGCTGTAATACACTTATTCCACATTACTATACAAACTGTATACCTACACAGCCTTCGATGACAAAGGATCAAACACTATGTATGCGTACAATGCCCTTGATAACAAATGATCAAACAATATGTATACGTACAAAGCCCTTGATGACAAAGGATCAAACACTATGTATACGTACAAAGCCCTTGATAACAAAGGATCAGATGATATAAACTTTAAATCATTAAAACTTTCACATTTGTTTCTATTTGATCCAGTTTCGTCAAAGGCACGGTACTTATACAAATAAAATTTAGCGAGACGTCTTCACAAAAGGAACGCAACACATGCAAGTTTCTCTGTATAATATTCAGTCACCCTTCAAAATTTTTATCCAGTTCCATATCGGCATTTTTGCCAGATTGTACGTCATGCTTATTATTATTATTATTATTATTATTATTATTATTTGTAGTAGTAGTATTGTTGTTATTACTATTATTATTATAATTATTATTATTATTATTATTATTATTATTATTATTATTATTTACAATGTTATCAGCGGCGACAGAGATCTTTGAGAACCATGAGTGGTTGTTGTTGATGATGTTATTCTTGTTTTTCTTCTTGATATTTCAATGTGGCGCGAGGAATCCCAATTAAAATCACATATTGTGTGCGTGTGAATTCCATCCCGCGACTTCAGGGTTTTAGAGGTCCTTTACAAGACTGATGGCTCCCATGGCTTCTCAGAGAGTGTTTTTGGTCTCATGCCATCTATGCATTTTTACATATGCACCGACTTCTCTGTGTAAATTGAAAATGAAAAACCTGACTATCAGAAAACATATATCCTTCTCTTTACTCGGCACTTTATAGCCAGGGTTACACCCTATACATAATATATACATGTTGTCTGTGAGAGAGACAGGTTTCATTAAAGTTCAATTTGTCCAAATTTTCGTGGAAAAATACCAAGCCTTTTGCTACAAAACTATATCATTCAAAATCAGAGTTACAAAGAAGCGAGAGCTGGGAATATTTTGTTGGAGGAAGTTAGCCAGATGTTAACATCTGAATGCACCTATCATCAGTGGTTTCTAAGATATTTCATATTAAAGTTTTGTTTAATTTCTCGTTTGTTCATAATTAGACCGAATGCATGTAGCTTCACACGTTTCTCATGTGGGTAGAAATAAGATCTCTTTTCATTGAATATATCTCGGTTTCTATCTATCATAAATTAAATAAAAAATATAAAAATATGTTATATCAGATGAGGGAATTATTATATTCTTTTGGTATAAATTTACTTCAAAGTTATGATTGTGCTTTAGAATGGAAGTTGTTGAAGGTGTAGGTTCCCTTTATTATTACAATTATTATATTATTACATTTTTACAATGTCATAAAACTAATGCGAAACTCTAACCTAGACACCTGGGATTTAAGGTTTCTTACCATTTCTTTGATCTCATGGTTAAACGGACCACTGGCAACCTGAGTTGCATATCACAAGGGAACGATGATAGCTGGGGAGTTTTATATCTCGATAATCATATATAGCAGAGATGTGGTGTCGGTGGTAGTAGAAGTAGCAACAGCTGTAAACATCAGTTCTGACTGATATGCCATCTATTATTGATATGATTGATAACAGCCAGTTTAAGGGCCTTCTGTCATGAATAAAAAAGAAAGACATTATATTCTGCCTATGAACCAAATACATTCATACAAAATATTAAGATCGCAATATTGTACCAAAATATTGCACACATATTAGTAATGCGTTGATTTTACAGCTGACCATTATTTCTTCAAGAGTTAAATTTGTATAGTATTTCACATTAAAAAATAAGCAGTTGATCTAACAAACAAACCATTAACAGTAAAAAAAAATATTCACAGATTTTGCCTTACTTGGCTCATTATACAAAAATCAAAGTGTTGAAAACATTTCTAATTTGGAGGGTTGACAAGATAACTTGTTAAAAAATTAGCTGGATGAACTTAACTTGAGATATTGATATTCATGGTCCTTTTTATTATTGTAAACAGACAGTTCTAAATAATCTTTATAGTATTCTAAATTTTCTTTAATTCATATATCATTCGAGAATTTATATTAACATTTTAAACGTTACTGGTGGAGTTATTGTTATTTTAAAAACAATAAACAGTTTCTCGTATTGTTTCAAGTATTTCCATCAGAAGTGCGGTAAACAAGGGACATAACTACTATAAACTCTTGTCGTTTACCTAAATCTGAGTTGCTTCTCTTGACATGACAAATATGGAAGCAAAGGTGCTTGTAAAGCTTTCGTGTGATACGTTATCGAGTGACTGCTTACTGCTGCCATTATGTGCGCGTACAACTCCGTTTGCACGGATTGAAAACGTTGCCTACGTTCCGTTACTACGATTGTCATGGGATTTAATAAGTTTAAATCCGGCTCTCGCAACGGTGATAATGCGCTGCTGTTGCCGAGGGTAAACACATCAACGTTCTGAAAGGTTTGCGTTGAATTCCAGCGATACACGCGTGCATTGCTGTAATCCCTCTGCCCAAGGTTACCTTGTCGGTCGTTAAGTACACGACCTTCAAGGCAACACAAGTACCTGATCTTGCGCTGGCCGTGCTCGCACTGTTCGCCATATGGCCGTGAGTTTCAGCATCTGAGGCGGCATCAGTAAACAACCGCCATAGCCCGAACACGCTTGCAGCGCAATTACTAAAAACACACAGGACCTGGTTGACTAATAGCATACAAGCAGCACATGTGCGGATTTTTAATCTCAAGGGTGATAGAATACATAAGCATATTAACCAACAGTTTCTTTCATCTAAAATGTTATCGAAAGCTAATCGATGTTGCCTTCACCAATGCTGTTTTTCAGATGAGAGAGTACGCATTTTCCAGTAGCACGCACCACCCACACAAATGACTTGTAGCAGGATACTGTTTTTTTCATCAGGAATACTCCCAGTTGTGTTTGTTTGATCGAAGTAGACATATGCCGCTGGACGCTAATAAACTCTGGAGTAGTGTGTGCCGTGTGCATTCCATCTCCGTAAAACACAGTAATTTGAATCCAAAGACGGAGCAAGTGAGTGGAAATATAGCTGATAGTTTGCCTCAGCGTGATCTTGACACACCAGGTAATCCGCTTTGTAGTCTGCATTTATTGCAGGAATGACAGCCTGCATTACATTTACGAGTGTATTCATGCCGTATTACCCATCTTAAATGTTGACGTCTACCGTCGGGTTGGTTGAGTTTCAACTCACAACAAATGTGCTGTTGCCAAGCGCAGCCAAAACGTTGTATCATCCTGAGCTGAACGACATCTCATCGAGCCCTACACGGATACCAGGAAATGTACGTGTCACCTGTTCTAGAGATACCGACCACAACTTGAGGATTGGTTAATACGACATACATTGTTTGTACTTGTTAACTACACGGATGGGGTAAGAGCAAAAGTCAGCAGAGTGTTGCTTATCCCCACGAGTTTGCTTGAGAGTCATTTCGTTTGAAATAAAATTAATCGACATAACCGAAAAGTATGTCCGGCGTTCTGTCAAGCCAAAGGAGGTCGTAGACTGAACTTTGTCATCTGGTGCGTGACCATCGATTGAGGTGTTAATGTGTCCTACCATCTCTTCGTTCCAACAGCCTATTCACGGAAGAGTGTTTGCAGCCGCTCGGCGAGGGTTGTATTCTCGTTGAGATTGTTGTTGATCCAAGGCGTTTGTCTGCGAAAGACTGCTCGGTTAGCGCTGGCAGCCTCTAGCCGCAGTTCGCGTTGCTCCTTCGGCTGTTAAACGCGATCTTGTATCTCCTTGAAACGTTTCGTCTTCCATTTCAGTCAGCTTTCTCTCTTTTGGAATGATATGGTTATCGAGCTCTGCAAGCTTCGAGATGCTATATACAAGCTTGCCACGAATCCTGTAAAGCGCCGCATTGAGGCCAGGATTTCTCTTTTTGGGAGGCTTTCGTGTGCCTTTCGTCTCGCTTCTTTGATTGCCTTGTCTAAAGATGCTAACACATTCAGCTCGATATCTGACATACCACTTTAGTCACCGCGAGCCGCCTGTGCCCTGCAACGATAACCGCTTATCATTGACAAACCATTTGGTGAAACTCAGCGTTCCCCACCCCCACCCCCACCCACACCCACCCAGCAGTGTGGATGGGGCCAAAACTTTACTGGGGGAGTTTTGTGCGTTAGCAGAATCCATCCCCCCTCCCAACATTGGCGTCGATCGTAAAGTCGTGAAAAACCTCGGTCGCACTATAAGACCAGTATTACAGTATTTGCCTTGAGGTGAACAAAGTGGACTGTGTTGACGATGACGATGTTTGCGGCGTCTACAGGGACCTTTAGCTGACAGACAAAGAACTGCGTAACGAAGCCTATCAGAGCATACAAAACACAAACGTGTAGGCACTGACAATAGCGTTGCTAATACCCAGCCCGACGCGTCTGTTGCTGTCACATTTGGGAACCGCTTCTACATAACGCTTGACTTCGAGCTGCAGAACGATCACACGCCATACTACCAGTCGGACTTTCACACGCCTTTCCTTGGATCTGACGTTTAATGGCAGGGTAATCGACAACATGAATCAGGGGCGAGCTAGACCATCACTGTCATTTCCCGGGAGTTGATGTAGTGGCCCAATCAGAACTCGCACGTATGATTATGCAGCGGCGTATGGGGAAAAGTGGCATCCGAGTGCTGCGCCATCACAAGACTGCGTTGAACAAGAGTTACCCTGTGTGGAAAATCGACGACTACACGCTGGCACCAAGCAAGAAAGTTTTTTCTCTTTAATCATGCCCAGAGTATGATACGTAGAAGTTCTACAAAGCACTTATTAGCAAGGTATTGGTGACGATTGAGGGCGACCCAAACTAGGACTATAGTAGCTGAGGTACCAGCAGTGGGAAGAGGACATAAATAGAATGGCCAGAGAGTCTCTCAAAGACGCGAACGTCGTTGCTTGAAGTTGGCACTGTTTACCAACACAGGTTTGCCCTTGCCCTAGGCATGAGATTGACCGAAGACCACAAGCTATACGGATCGGGAAGACGCATAGATAACGCGAACGAAAGATAAAAAGGACAGTCAGGAGGCAGGTGTGTTACAGTAGTACATATGTGTCGTCATGAATGCTTAGTGTAGTATACAAAATGCCAAATTCATATAGGCCATTTACCAGCCAGCACAAATGCGACACTGAACGTAACTGCGGTGATAGCACGCAAATCCTTGATAACATTCAGTGACACTGCGCCATGGTTGTCGGTCGCCCCAGCTGCAACAAGAACGTGTTTGCCTGTTTGAATATCACGCTGGATGAATATTATATAGTTGAACTCGAGCGGCGAAGAGAGGGCTATGCGTTTCCCATAAAGGAGAGCTTTGTCAAGGTACTCCTGCGCTCAGACCCACCAGTGTCCCACCAGTCTGTCCACGTCCCCGCTACTCACTTTTGCTGGCTCGCGAAACGCAGGTAATGTGGTGACTACATAGTTTGTATGCCACTAGCAACACTATAAAACTTGGGACCTTAGCCTATATTATCTATAAGCTACTTAGAGTTAAACACTCAGACAACCATATCCAGAACTTCATAAGAACGATTGCTGTTGCAATAAGTGACACTGAAGTTGACAAGATACTATATGGGTTGTCAGCTCAAAAGCTAAAAACGGACAAGCCAGCAGTAGCGAAACGCCGAAAGAAGGTCACTCACGTCGTGGTTCCCATACCCGAAGTATGCCGCGCCAAATCAACGCTAGCACAGCCCAGTGACCATCTTTACGAGTTAGTGGTTTCTAGCACAGCAAATGAATACATAGGCAAACCTCTTACCATTGCGGGCTTTATGACCACATGCGATGAAGAAGTAGCAATGTATTATACGAGGCTAAACTTGAGGCTTGGATGACTGTTTCCCTGGCATCGTCTCTGCTCGGATTTTACACAGCAGTTGTAATCAATCGCGAACGTCGTGCGAGTCACTTGGAAAAGGATGCAATCATCGAGACATCTTTGTTGAACCTTTACTTTACATACGCTGCGGTGCTAGCACCAATATGCTTTTCCACCATTTGTCTCTAAATGCTTATTTTCACGTATCGTTTTTTCTAAAAGTGGATATATCTGAGTGCACATTTGTATCCTCCAAATATTGTATTATATGTACGCACACATCAATAAGGGCAAGCCACAGAAAATTCATCATACTATTGAGCTGTGTTCTTCCTATAAACGAGAGACCTAAATGCGTCCGACACTAATGTCTTGCAAAGTGCATATTTAGCCTTATCGCCAAATCCACATTCTCTCCATGCGTATGTACCATTTATCTCCCGTTTTTATTTTCTGTGACTGCTCTAACAGAGCTCATTTATGCAACTCTCTCCGCACTTTTCCATAGTAATCCAAGTACAATTTTTTTTCCTATGCACATTTTATAATATGTTTTTTAGATAAGGCATGTCTAATCACTTTATTTATTACATTTAAATAGATAAAACCCACCTTCTGGGTCGGTTTCAATTGGGTCTTGGCCGGCCTAGCAACCAAAAGTGTTTTTTTGCCATTTACTTTCCGCTAGTAAACGTTCCGTTCTAAGCCGATCTGAAGGGCGGTGGTGGGAGATCGGCCCACCTAACAACAACTGATTTTGCATTGGATGCCAAAATGGCCTCCAACCGGCTGACACTCTGCCTGAGTCCCTATATCATCTGCCCCCACTGGTAGAAAAGTTCCATTCCCCATCTTCTGTTCTGATCGCAGCCTAGGCTGACCCTGCAGTCCCGCGTCGACATTACCCAGTTGAGGTTGAGGCAGAAAACCCCTTTAACATCTACTTCCTAACATATTAGTCTTGGGAATCAGTGTAAATTGCAGGATCAATGATGTCCCGGAATTCACATAATTATCATTGTCTCAAAGTTATCTTACACAAATGAATTTATCTGGTGTATGTGTGTACAGGGTTTAAGACAAATCAGTACAGTCCTGGGTATAAAGTGTCAAGCAAGTTTAGAAATCCCCCAAAAGGCATACAAAACTGCAGAAAAGTGCAAAATCCTTTAAATATAAAGTCAATTTTCTAAATAAACCAAACTCTTGTAGAAAGCAAAATCTTGGTGTGAACATCATCCTGGGACGCATTCCAGGGTGCTGCCAATTTATGCTTCGTATAAGATGCAAGAGGACACATTGGATCTATTCTACATCTATGATCCTGGAGGAGGACAATAACTCTGGTACTGGGGATCAACGACAATGTTTGCAATGATCTATCAATGATCTAAATAAACATGATGGGAATCGATGAAGTAAATGTGTTAAAAGTGTAAAGAAATAATGCATCTTAAAGAACACTTAAATTGTCTATAACCGATTATTGAAAATCATTTTCACATGCTTGGTTGCTTGGCATTTCCGACCAAACTTCGATTATATTGATAAACTATTACATAAGCTAATTAAGCATTGGTTATACTTAGAGAGGATTTTTTTTTATACCTGTATGTTGATCCTGCATGTGAGGTGGATATGATTACATTTCCTAAGAAAATTGCCCTAAGTTGTTTATAAACTGTTACAATGGTTTCTGATGTGGGGTATATGAATTAGGTGAATTACTCTCATTTTGTATTTATCGGTATTCACAAATTGTACGTGCGTTATAGAACGTGACCTTCCTGATAAGACAACTTTATAGGTAGGTGCATATTTAGTAGACATAGTTTATTTGCTTACTTTTCGGGACACTTGGATCCATTTTAAGACACACACACACATATGTGTGTGTATGTGTGTGCGAATGTGTGTTTGTGTGTTCATTGCTTGCTTGCCTTGATAAGGAAGACTGGGTTGATTATAAGAATTTGACCTCCATTGGGGCGTATTGTATAGAAATAATCTGTTTGGATTAGGTGACGTTAACAGCTATCAGTCATATCATCTTTTAAATACTTGGTTTATTTTAATAAACAAATAGGATATGGGGGAGAAAGTTCTAGTAAATGTGTTCAGGATCAGCAGGTCTGGGAGAAGGGTGAAAGGGCAAGGGAAAGGAAAGCAGAAAGCAAACAAAGCAACGAAAATTGAAAGGAAAAAGATAGAATTAGAAAGGCAAGGAGAAAAAAGATAGATACAATTAGAAAAACGTGCAAGATTAGAGATCAGGAAGACAGAAGATAGAAATAAGAAGAGAGATTATAAAAGGCAGGTTGAGTTGTTAGCAGCTAGAAGAGGAGAAACTTGTGCTACTTCTAGCAAATTAAAATGTTCCAAATTACCCCCCTTTGACGAAGTAAAATATAACATGCATATTTATCTACATCGGTTCGAGCGATATGCTGTGATTCAGAAGTGGAAACGAGATTTATTGGGCTCTACATATCAGTGTTTTATGTAAAGGTAAAGCGCTGGATGTATACTCGCGACTTACCAACGATGATGTGCGTGACGTACTTTTGAAAAGGTACGAGATAACTGAACAAGTACAAGCCTGAGAAGGGACAAACCTTTGTCCAGTTCGTCGACAGAATAGCAAATTATTTTCAACTATGGATTTCTTGCTCATAGACCAATTGTTAGGTACGCTTGGCAGGGAATTGAACCAGTTTCGGAAAGATGTACAGGACATTTCGATGGAGGCAGATTACTTTGCCGAAGTTCATTGGTTAAACTCAGAGCGTGGTTTCAAAAGATTACAAGTCCTTTGAAAACCCCATAGCTCTTATCCTATAAATTCACATTTGTTAGTGGTTACCGATTGCCAGCGGGTTGACCCAGCGAGCAAGGATCCTTCCTTGGAAGAAACAACTCCATTTCCCCAAACCACGCATTTAAATTCCTACCAAAATGAATTTTTTGTTTATTTTTGAAAAACAACAACTACTGATACCATGAAAAGGATGAAATTACCCGTAAAAGTAAAAACAACAAGTATCGATTAACAAAGAATTTATTGTAAAAAGATGTCCATCGTCTCAGATCTTTTTTCTGTCTCACTGACGAGGGTGAGAATTTGTTGAGGACGGCGATCACATTGGCGATAGTCGAGAGGTGATTGACGCCATAGCCTTGACCTGCTTCAGTAGTCTGTAGTACTAGTACTTTACTGGTCAACTGTTTGATATCGAGAAGTTTACAAAGGCAGGGCATGTTATTGTATGTCGATCAATATTCTTATCCATAACTATGTATCATATAAGTATAGTCGTATCGACATTTATGGGCGTCAGCCTATTCTGTGAAACGATATATCAATTTCGTAAACGTACACTGATATGTTTTCTTTGAGATTAATCCTAGTTGTAAAGAGAAAGACAAAATCAGCATTGAATAAAGATATCCAAAAAGTAAATATTCAGAAATGTTCTCGAAAAAACATTGAACAGATTCTATGTTTAATGCATTTGCGGATATATAGCGTGCCTTCGAACTCTTAACTATAAATGAACTCCCCTTAACCTTGTTGAACTCTGACGCCATTTCATCATAGGCTATATATAAATGCCAGAAACTTACTGCAGATCTAACAACTGGATGTTTCTTTAAAATAAATTTGCAGTGACACTAATAATTGGTCAACAATAAGTACAGAATTGGATGTTATTGAAAATAGCTTTGACAGCATGTGACAACTAGACCAATGCCTCTTGCTGTACTGTGGACATTCAACACATAGCAGACTGAATATGCTTGAAAAGGCTCGACCAAAACAATATTCAGCTGTTTGTTTGGCCACCCTACATCAGTCGTTACTTACGACCATTCGATGTTGGGGTTTTCGTTCTTTCAAGACCACTTTATCTTCAGCGCGTCGCATATGACATAAAATATCTCGTTCATTAGTGGGGTTTTATGTCACTAAGCAAATTCAGGTGCTAACTTGTCGGCTAAAACTGCTCCAAACCTAATGAGTGCCTTTCGGAAAACAGGAATAGTCATGTTAAGCTAGATTTGTCATAAAATCCATGGAAATAACACATAAGAAATCTCTAAGTCTAGCAAAGACAGGAGAGAATGTCTGAAGTATAAATCTACTCTTTAACAACATTAAGGAGAAAGTGAGTAATTGTTTGCATGTATGGCGTGAGGGAGTAAGGATGTATATTGTCGCAGCTAGTGACAATGTAGTAACTGAAACATACTTTACAGTTAAGAAAAGTGAGCCCCAATCTGCACAAAAAGCAAAGTCAAAATGTAAGGAACCACGAAATGTAAGGGAGCTAAGGCAAAACAGCCTAAACAGTCTAACTAAGAGAAATAGGAAATAACCATAATAAAAAAAGATTAAATCAGATTGAAAGAAATCATTGGTGAATAGAAGGAATAGAAATGCCAGACATTCGCTAGAATCAAGTTGCCAATGCTTCAAGTAGAGTCTTTTTCTGTTTAATTTCAGTATTATAATATGTTGAACTTCAACTAAAATTTATTTCATTCATCAATGTAGTCCAGATAACACTTCTTACTACTTAGCTGCATTATTACTCGGACACTTTGAGACACATACTATAGCCTCGATATACAACTGCATCGACCTATTTTTCAGGAATGCATCATAGCTGGTGTAATTATTTACATAACCAGAAGCATTTTTAAAGAGAGCTGTTTGCAAGTCAGAAGGAAAAACTCCCGGGTCTTTACTTCGGTACAGTGTTTCGGTCCAGAAAGGAGCATTATGTTAGTTATGAATTTTTGTAACAAAGCCGACCGTCTGTTAATTTGCCGAACTCCGTAAATAGTGTGTGCCCTTATTAATGATATAAAGCGCAGACAGTTCTCTTTTATTTGAAGTACATGGTGCTGATTCAGTCGCTGGAGCAGGTTTCATAGCTTTTTGAGCATCTTGTGGTACGTACAAGATGGATGCAATGATCACAAAAAGTTCATTTACCAATAATTTTGACATAACATAGTGTCATTTAAATTTGTATATTTACAAAGCAACTAACAAAGGATAGAAAATTATTTCATACAACAAATTGTGCAAACACTTGTGAAAAAAAACAGGGGAAACTTCCATAAACGAACCTTCTGTAAACTTGCAAAATGTTGAATTTTAAATTTAGTTTCCTTTAAAACATTTAGAGACAAAACATTATTTTCCAATGTCTGTAAAATACTTATATTGCCAAAGACCTTTAAGCAGGCATGCACAAGTTTGCAGTATATCCATTAAACCTTTGGCTAATATTATATTGTCCAAATGATGATTAATTATTTTTGTATAATCGGTTTATTTGGGTTCTCGTTGACATGCATACAAATAATTTCAAATCATATATACTCTAAAATTAGTTCCGATTAAAATGTTGGATACATTTAAATAGCCAGCTGTGACCTTATTTCAATGTGTGCGTTAATAATTCAATTTCATTCATGAAAGTGTTTTATTATCTTTATCACTCCCATAATGATTCATAGGTACAGTTTTGTAAACGGTAAGCTACAGAGACAAAGACACATACTGGAATGGATCGTTAGCTATTTAGATAAGAGCAAGATATATACAGTTTATACATATATGGATTGGTTGCTTTGTAGTCAGATTGCATCTATTGTGAACCACAACATAAAAGTACTGCATCTTGATGTTACGTTAAAATATTAGAATCTGATAAGTTCTGAACGAATAAGTGGACTACACTCAAATATATTAAATATACACAAAAATGAGCACCTCAAGACAAAGGTCGAATATGCTTCACTAACACTGTCATATATTAATGTCTCAGAGTACAATTGGACATCCGTCTATACATTATTGTTTGCAATATGTTCACCAAATATGACTATAGCCTATCTAGTTTTCTAATATTATTGAGGTGGAATGAATTATACCATTAAACGATGGACCGATGAATGGATGGAGATAGGCATACATATATGTTTAATACTGTATAACACTTCCATAGAATATGACAGGGACTATAACATACTTTTGGGCGATTTATAATACTATTTCAGAATCATCAAGATGTCAATTATATATGCTATAAACTACATACACTTTCACTTTCAACCATGCTTTAAGACTTCAAGTCACGCTAAGTCATCAGACGATTTATGTGTACTAGCTAGAAACAGCTGATAAATCAAAACTTTTAGAAGCTTTAAATCTCTACTTAAGCAGAGAGGAAGCAAAAACCTTGTTGGTTTGGCTAGCAAAATTATGGGAAAGAATTTTAAATATGATATTAAAAACCAAAACGTGAACTGGATGAGAACTGAAGTTCTGTACCATGTACATACTGATATGGCATATACAAATGTTAAAATAAATAATAAAAGAATAATTAACAAACATTGTTCCACAAATATGATAACATTGTCAAGAGATCTCAAATAGTTGAAGGAAACAAGTACTATTAACAAAGGCTTCTTCTCATAGAAAACAAAATTTGTCATATATATTGTAATGAGTGTCAAGATCTATCTATTGTCAAGATCTATCTATTGTTTAAAGCAACCATACAGCAAATTATGATATCATTAAAGGTATTCGTACGTTTATTTCTGCAGTATGTTAAGGATGAGGTAATTTCACACATGAAGGCGTACTTCAATATATTTTGTCAGAATTAATATATACATTTATAATCTCAGGGATATTAGGAAACTGACTGACATTAGCAATGAATCATATTCCAAAATAATATGTTTTTATAATAGCACGGATGCTTTAAGGTTGTAACTGGCTTAATGTATCTCTGTATTCATCGTTCAATATACCGATCCCTATATACATGGGCTGTTTGTAACCTTGCCTCTCCTTGCATCAGTATTCAATCTGTAAATCCATTTCATTATGTTTTTGTTTGCTGCTTTGTCTTTATTTATAAACATGTCTCGCTGCCTATCGACTATACATAGATACATACTTATCCATCTGTCTCAATAGTTTTCTCAGTCTACCAGTAACAATCAAACAGAAAAGACGCAACGTTCGGACAAATGAATAAATTGCTATGTTTTCATAATCATTTGAAATATATCATTTATCCAATTATTTACCCTATTAGATACTACCAATGAATCCCAATCTTACATAATTTCACAACAATGTTTCATAAGTAAGTATGAAGCAGTTTAAACCAAACAAAATTCCAAAATATAATGGATATTTGCTATAGTTTTATTTATTAATTTATAATGTTTGTAGGTCCAAGGACATTTCTGAATTTTAGCAAGTGTGGTGGTATTCTGGATTCAGTTTATTTTTGTACAATATATAAATAGTTTTCTTAGGGTAAAATTAAAAATATACCAATAAAATAAAATACAGCCACAATTTGGGATGTTTATATAATCGTTTGAAATATATACATTTTCAAGTTATTTGCCTATTAGAGAACACTAATGAACCCAAATCTTACATAAGTTCACAAAAATGTTTCATACATACGCATACAGTAGTTTAACAGAACACAGTACCAAAATACAATCGACCATGGAGGTATTTGCCATACCTTTGCTTCTTTATAATATTTGCAGGTCAATAAACATTTCTGAATTTTAGCATGTGCGATGGTGTTCTGGATTTAGTGTACTTTTGCCAATATATAAATAATGTTCTTCGGGTAAAATTGAATAAGATACACAAATATAATACTGCCTTTTTCAGACAGATTAAAATAACGGCTCGAGGCCTTCTGACTTTGCATCATATAATTAAGTAATTAACATGTTTAGTTATAATGCAACCGCTTTCTACTCAATGCCAGGCTTTATAACATTTGTAAGAAAAACAGGAAAACTAACAATGGCAAAGCGGTCTTGTAGAACATGGAAAATCACGAGTACATGGCACTGGGAGATTATCCTCCACCTTGGAATAATGGAATAGCTAGAAAATAAGGTATCTTAACAATTATTAGAAAACGTCTTCTTTAGATACTCTAAAGAATCAACAAATAATATTTTCTTAAAATATTTGTATTTGTTTTTCTTATGGACGTATATTAAAAAGATCATTGGTAAGGTTTGAAAAACGTTCGGTAAAGGATACTAAGCAGACACTATCAACAATATTTTTGAACAACACCTCCTCCTATTTTCATTACCCTGAGATTGCTTTCAATAATGGAAAGTGATATATGGATGTGAAACGTATACTATGTTACATTCATTGAATCAATCATTATCCTGAAGACGTTAATGAATGAATGTGTCCACAAGGGGACGAGGCCTGTTCAAAAGACAGTTTTCTAGTTCATATATATATATATATATATATATATATATATATATATATATATATATATATATATATAGATTTTAACAATATTTCCCGTATGTGAAGTACAAAATCTATCCACAGATTTGCATTATACAAATGATCGTTTGCTAATGTATTGTAATATAGTATCTTTACCATGAAATCTCTACAGTAATATGGAATGTCACAAGTTAAATTCATTGGCTAATGTAGACTCAGCTATAACTTCTTGGCGAAGCTACACCCACACAATCAACCCCGAAAACTATTTGAATCGATAAAATGAGCATTTTCATTTTATCTAGTGTCTATTAAATAATATCATTCGAATTCAACCTTGATCGTTCACTATAGTCTCTACAGTCTCTACGTTAAGAAATATGTTAATATTTTACAACTGTTTGTAATTAATTGTGCTATCTTTTGATATCATGTCAATGTATTTTCGATTGTTCATACAATTTCTGTGATATTCGTAGACATTTATCCTTATTCCATCCTACAGTTACTGCATACTGAATCGATACAAGACGATAGTGTACAAGGAGCGCTCGAATTTACTTTATCCATTCTCAAATGCTTCGAAGGGATTTAACTCCTGCAAACATAAAGTTAGGTCTATGTATCCGCTATTACACGACCGTCGTGAAGAGAATATAGGCGCTGATCAAAAGTGAACAAACAAACGTGTTTCAGATTCAAAGCTACTCTATAACACTGAGTATAGAAATATATGTTTTTTTTTTCCTTTAAAACATTGAAAAGCTAAACAAAAGAGTGTCATGTGGGAAGACGTTACAATGAAATAAAAGATTTCAAAATGCTAATTTTGTCCGAAAACTGTACATTTTGTTGACAAATGTAACCTTAAGTAATGAACGCTTAGAGAGAGCATTAATGGAGAAACACAGCGTGATATCTATTTAATCTCTCTCGTATACTTGATATTTAAATATCAATTGTTCGACCTTACTTTAATGCAACAGTTTATGCAAGAAAGAATATATAGACGAGAAACATTTTCTTGTATTTCTGATCTAAGATATTGTAGAGAAAGCTTGCCAGTTGATTACAGGATATTATTGAATAAATGTAAAAGAGATCTAAGGAGATTGGAGAAAAATGAATATTTGTAATCATGTCATACAATCTTAAATATTGCAGTCTGGGACAACTGAGATATATTTTTGTAGTAGTTATGTTTAATTCTCAAATATAAGTATCACAAACATTCCATTTTAAACCGTTTCCAATAATAATAATAATAATAATAATAACAAAAACAATTAAAGAAGAAGAATTATAAAAAGAGGAAGAGGAAGAATTGCACATTTTAAGTCACTGTCAAACATCATGTTCATTATCATTATCATTTGTCATACAGGCTTTATTCTTCTTCCCCATATTCTCCTCTATCCCTCCTCCTTCATTTTCTTATTTCTTTCTCTTCATCTTAAAAGTAGACACTGTCAGTTTTATTTTTTCAGTTCAAAGTCTTGAAACTGTTTTTGACCAAAAAATCGAAATCCTACACATCACAACTTTCGCAGTAGCAATTCATTTATTAAACTTTACACTTAACAAAACTAGGTGAAAATAAAACAAACAAAACTACAGAAAGGAAAGAGTGCATCTGTAAAATTAGGGGAAGAACTTTAAATAGACGAATAGATGAATTGGTGTTTAACAGCTCATTTCCTTTCCTAAATAATTGTTCCGTAAGATTGTGACTAGTTAGCCGGAATCGATAGGTATGAACATAAACATCTTCAAAAAGGCAACATGCGCTGGGCGATTAAAAAAAAAAAAAAAAAAAAAGACAAGTTCTGTTTGTGTTTGTACTCAGTAAAAGGATTGTCGGGACGTGATCCGTAGTCCATAATAGTTTCTAGCATAATTCAAAGGTAACTAGTATTTTAAATGCCTTTGTACTAGAACACCCAAACCCACCACTACGTAAAACAAAGACGTATTGTTTTGTTTAGTGGAGGGATTTCTTTCCACCGCCGATATTATCTCACCGCTTATAATAATCAATACCGTGCTTCTAATACTTAAAATCAACACGCAACCAGCAACAACAAAGGGTTTAAAAATATTAAAACAGGACCTTTTGCACGAGTAATTATAAATGTAGCTTTTGGACCTGTTACGACAAAAGAAAATGACATATACTATAAATGTTATCATATCTCCGACCAATATTTGTCGGTCATACGAACAATGGTGTTTTGAGCATAATAATGTTACAACAAGGTACATGTACACGCCTCGCAATACCGCCTAACACAGGAAGATATTGAAACCTTTATGACATTAAGAAATAACCAATGGTGGAAGACACAAATATAGAAAACATAATTTCTTATCAGTGTTCATTTTATAAATGTGTATCCTATGAAACTCTGTCATTATTGATAAAGTTGTCTATCTACATTAATATATGTCTGCATGTATGTGCTAATTATACAAATTCAGTTGCAGCTATTTACACAATTACAAACAAATTTAAATATTAATCTCCCTATTACAACTACTGCTCTATGAATGAACAAGTATTGTACTGTGCTGATAGTCACCAATGTAAAATTATAAAGACCAAAGTGTAGTAATTGCAGCCTCTATTACACAAAACATGTTGCATTATGGGGTGATATGCATCTTCACTACTGCAACATCAACCCTTCATGATAGTACAGTATACTTGCAACCTCACATGAGTGGTGGGGTTATGTATGATGTGTGGTTTCTATTATGTGCTGAATGGATTTTCAAATTATTTTTCCTAATCTTTTTTTTTAACTTCTACTTAACAGTCTCGTAAAAACCGCACAAGGTGAACTTATTTTACACTCTTCTAATTCTTACCCAGAACAGAGAGAACATGCCAATTGATTGCAGGATATTTTTGGATAAATGTCAAAGAGATCTACGGAGATTCTGGAAAATGAATATTTGTAACCATATCTTATTATCTTCAACAAGGCTGTCGGCAACGACTGATATATTTTCGTGTAGTAGTTATATTTAATTGTCAAATAGAAGCATCACAGGTACTCCATATAAAAGCCTTTCCAAGAAAAAAATAATAATGATAGTAATTATAATAATAAGAAGATGATGAAGAAGAAGAAAAAAAGAAGAAGAATGGCACCTTTTATAACATAGGCAAACACTTCATTGTCATTAGTATTATCATATCTCATACAGGTTTTTTTCTTCTTCATTTTATTCTCCTTTATTCCTCCTCCTTCATTTTCTTATTTTTTTCTCTTCATCATAAAAGTCGGCATTGACATTTTTTTGTTTCAGCTGAAAGTGTTGAAGTTGCTTTTACCAACAAATCGAAATCCTACACATCAAAAATTTCACGGTAGCAGTTCATTTATTAAACTTTTCCCTAGACAAACAAGGTACAAATAAAACAGACCCAACTAAGAAAAGGAATGACTGCATGTGTATAATTAGGGCAAATACTTTAGTCAAGTCGATGTAGTGACGTTTAACAACTCCTTCCCTGTTCTAAAAACTCGTCCCGTAAGCGCGTGACTAATTAGCCGGAATCGATAGATATAAATACAAACATATCCAAAAAGAAAGTTGCACTGAGCGATTTAAAAAATAGGCAAGTTCTGTTTGTACTGAGTAAAATGGTTGATGGGCTGTGATCCATAGTCCATAATGGCTCCAAGTGTGCTTCAAAGATAACTTATATTTTAAATGATTTGTAAGAGAACACCCAAACCCACCCCTGTTTTTGTTCAGTGGAGGTTTCTTGTTCCACCTCAGATATTATCTCATCGCTTAGAATCCATCACGTGCTTCTAATATCTAAAATTAACACGCAACGAGCAACAACAAAGAGTTTAGAAATATTAAAACAGTACTTTATTGCACGAGTAATTATGAATGTAGCTTTTAGACCTGTTACGACAAAAGAAAATGACATATGATATAAATAATGTCATATCTCGCACCAATATTTGCCGGTCGTATTAACTACGGTGTTTGAGGGCAATTATACAAATTCAGTTGCAGCTATTTGCACAATTACAAACAAATGTAAATATTGTTCTCGCTACTACAACTACTGCTCTATGAATGAACAATCATTATACAGTGCTGACAGTCACCAATGCAAATTATAAATACCAAAGTGTAGTAATTGCAGCTTCCTAAGACACATAAAAACCTGCTGCATTATAGGGTGGTATGCATCTTCACTACTGAAACATCAACTCTTCATGATAGGATATTATACATACAAGGTCACCTGGTGGAGGGGTTATGTATGCTGTGTGTTTTATATTATGTGCTGAATGGATTTTCAAATTAATTTCCCTTTTTTGACTTCAACTTAACAGTCCCTTGGAAACCCCACAACCTGTACTTTTTTACACTCTTCTAGTTTTTACCAAATTTTACACATTGATTCCTTTCTGAAACAATGAACATTTAAGATATGCTATGTAGTTATAATTCGCTTTTTCTGGATCCATTAAACAAATGTAAAATATAAAGAAACTAGTTAAAAATTGAATCATTAATTTCTATTTCCCAAAACTTGACAGCGGTTAATACAGTTAACTAACAATATTATAGATACATGTCGCAATTTTCGCTGTCGAATCGGAAAACAAAAGATTTTTTATACAATAGTAAGTAGTATGGAACTGTGAAGTACTGGAGCAGATACGAACAACTGCTAAAGTAGTTCACATTTGTTGTATTGATCTCCCCAACCCCTCCACAAACAAACCTACAAACAAGCAAGCAAACAAAGAAACAAAAAAAGACCCACATAAAATATAGCAGAATGATTCACTTATTATATTTTAACAAAAGATATGTCAAGTCCCAACTATATATATAATGGAAGATATAATATGCTGTCATTTCTTGAGTGTACATAATAACAACGCACAAAAGGTTTACAATATTTTTCACTTGAATAGTCCATCCGGTTTACCTCATGATGTCAATTAAGAAATATCTAATGTTGATTTATAACTCGTGACATATTATAACCTGTTTCTTATGACTAAGAGAGCAATTGGAGCTGAACTATGACCTGTTGCTGGTGACTAAAAGAGTACTTAGAGATGGAATTAGCATAATACCCTCTAGGTACGTTACAACAAATATCGAATACTTCAGGGCATAGATAGCAAGTACAAACTGATAGAGACTACAAAAGATCATTGTCAAGGTAACTTATTCTGTACCTATTTTTCTTACAAACTTTATAGATGGGCTATGAGCCAGTACATTCCATTTTGAAACGTTCAATGGGCAAAGGATAAAAAAAAATAAAGCGGGTTTTATAAACTATGATTTAAATGCTTCACAGTAGTGATAACGGTTGCATTTTAGAAAAGGAATTGGAGGTTATCTTACATGTGCACGACCATTTTACGGATTTCCCGCTAGTAATAAGGACAATAGTTCCAGACGAAAACAATTTGTGTCCATTGCCAAAGATAATCATACATGATTGGATAGTTACAAACCTAAAATTGTCCAAACAATTGCGTACATTTAAAAATAAAAACAGGTACGTTAGTTACAATATAAATGTGCTCTACGTGCAATTTGTTTTGAAATAAAAGATACACAGAGTTATCAACAGAAACCTTGGCTAAATACATGCATTCATCTCGATACCAGTTTGAGACAACAAACTAATAATGGCTATTGTAAAGACTTCTTCAAACTGACGAACAGTTAAATATTTGTGAAGCATATAAAACCTCCAGTAAAGAGGATAACAGTTAATATATGTGCAAATGCAAATATGTATTTTTCTTTTAAATTGAAAGCATGATATGTCAGTTACCAGTAGAACAATTGAAGATGAAGCTTTTGGGCTAGAAATTCTCCAAAACAAAAAGATGAAAGTAACCAAGGTGACCTATGTTGCATTAGAGCTCTCCAGCTGGTTGATATCACTTTTACAATAAAATGAAAAACAAGAAGTAACAGAATGAGACTACTGGCAAGAGACAGAGATTATTTATACATTTGTGTTGAAACAGAAACATTTTACAGCGGCACCCCCCAACTATCCCAAGAATAACGTGTTTAACATGAATAATACAGTTCCGAGACTTTTCAAAGATGAAATAGCATTGAATGAATCAGGGAATTAGTGGGTTAACGTCAAAACTTTATTCACTTAAGAAGGACAGCGACAAACAACAAATAATATGATAAAACAAATTTGAGATATTCTATTGCAGTCGTCTTGAACAGAAAAGTTGGATAGATGGTAACGATGTATTTGAGACAGTTTTTGCATTCACTCTCCATCTGGTTAAGTGTCAACAATGTTTTCTCACAATTAGTCACCTCACAAATTATTATGTAATGAGGCTCTTCCAATTCCATGTATATGTATGTAAAATATATTTTGTTTATTAATGACTCATCGCTTTTAATGATTAATTGTCCATCAGGAAGAACAATCTACAGCTTTAGGTTTAAAATGCAGGTGGGACGAAATTGCATATACGCCTGTTCAAATTTGCATAACCATCTGTATCTCCGTATTTCAATTTATTCAAAACGAGTATGAGAACTAGATGACTTTATTTCTAACGAAAGCGGCATTTTAATTACAACATTGAATGTATTGCCCTCTGGATACTCGTGAGATCGGCACTTGGCAAAAATAGTAAAGTAATACACTTTAAGTCATTATGTTCGTTGTTCATTGAACTCCTTTTTGTTGATACCACTTTCATTTTTAAATGTTATGGTTCTATTAAAAAAGGCAATATTATTTATTCCCATTTCTTTGTTTTTGTTTATTTTAGCTTTAACTTTAACAATGCTGCACATAATACTAAAGTCGTTTAATTTACTTCAAATTCAAATCTATCTGTATCTGTTGTAAACGTTTACTCCAAATCAGTTAAATTTTGTTTATTATTTTCATCTTTTTGTCTATATTATCAATACTGCCTTGTACCACATCCATATTATTCATCACTTCGGGATTAACATATTATTTCGTACCTCCTTTAGCGCATTTTAAACTCAGAATGCAAATTGTTGTAAAACTCGTGAGTGTAGCTTCTTCAATCGTTTTCAGCTGAACACTTGCATCTGCCATGGGTATATCGCAAGCTGTTTGCTTAGATCGGTTCGTGATCACATTAAAATACATATTGGTTTGACATCCTCTATGGTAATGTTATGTCTGTTAAATCATTACTTTACCGCAACTCTAACAATGTATAAGCGTTAGCTGTTGTCTTGTTCTTCAGGCAAGTGATTTGTGTAGCAAAAGCATTCACCAATTGTCTCTGTTGTATTTACTTACTCAATGCTCGATGTGACTGTTCTTGTTGAGAATGCAAAATATTATGCCCCCTCCCTGCCTATGTTATTCTACACGGTATATATCTGAGTGGTTATCTACTCTTCTGCTCAATCGGTTGTATAAATTACATTGCCTAACGTTATGTAACTCATTGGCTTTATCCATAGCTGTTTATGGGTCTTGAGTAGCAATAGATACGTTTGTCCACATCTAGCACATCTAATTATTTTTTTTACTATTTTTGTCTCATCAATCTGTTTATGTAGTCCTGAGAATTTGCTAACTTGTTTTAGTAGCACTATTTTCAACAGATGACAACTTATTCTCAACTTGATCACATTACATTTTAATATCGTTCAAACTTCTCTCTCTCTCCTCTCTCTCTCTCTCTCTCTCTCTCTCTTTAATATGTATTGCATTTTGTTATCAATGACATTAGTGCAAAGTATTTTTTGCTGTATTAGGTAATTTCTTATGGTCACGTAAATTTGTGATCCATTTTTTTCTCACATGTTTATATCACTGTGAATTGTCTGACGTGGAATTTTTCATTTTATTAAGTGGTTAACGGTAGTAAAACTTTGGGACGCCTAAGTGATATGTATCCAATCATTATGTATCTGCGTGAAAAACATACGTTAAATGCATAACATGCAAATCATTTCTTCTTCTCACTCACTCTTTGCAACTGTATCCCTCTGTAATTGCTTATAGTTTCAACTGATATTTTATGAATTAAAGTCTCCATACAAAACATTTTTAACTAGCACAGACTCTATCAGACACGGACAAAAGCCATTTAAATAATTGTCGTGTTACTGTTTTGGTCTAGGAAAATATATAACTATTTTGGTTTAAAAAGCCATAAAACTGTCTTTTATTCAGTAAATGTTATGTCTAGCGAATCCTAGCAATTTTTAATTGTTGGTTATGTATACCGTGTTATATTTACTCGTATTTATTTTAATTTTTAAGTTCTCTTCCACATATTAGACATCAACAGTTTCTTCGTTATCCACATTTGCAGATATTCCCCAGTAGTTTTTCCTGTATATTTTAAGGTTGTATAATCCGTCAGAATTTAAAACAGTACTTGCTTCATTCTCCTGTTTGATGTACGCGAATGAGCAGATTTTGAGATAACCTTAATACTGAAGTAACCAACAACATCTATTCTCTGTTCTGTAATGAAGTGGATAGTTTGCTATTGATATTGTCAATTGGATTGGAAAAATAGTTTCTTTTTCGCAGTATCATCCTTGATTGTAATACAGCTCACTTCATTTGAGATGTTCTTTTATATGTCAATGTATTCCCTTCAGTGTGTTTTCTGATTAACTGTTTGTATCTGGTTTATTCCATTATTATAAAAGTAAACTCTTCATACCTGATATCGTTTGCAGTGATCTCTTTGCTTACGATGTTATCAATACTGTTCAACTTGACATTTTATTATTTCATTATGTTTTAAAGCATTTCTACGAAAAACCTTTTTTTAGAATCTTCTAAAACAACTTTTGTAACTGCTTTGATAAATTATCTGCACGTTAGTGGTACAATTATATCCGTATATATTCTCGATAAACACAATCAAGTGTTGAAAATTCCAACAAAAGCTGGAACTATTTCCGTAACTATCAAAACATTTCGTACCATTCTGTATTTTTTCTCATCCGATTAAATTGGCCAATCTCAAATCAAATCATTTTTAATTCGTTAACTTTTTTGGCAGACGCCGATGCGGCATACTTGATGTCTGATAACTCATTCTTCTTCAAAGAAGCTATTTATCTGAAATACAAGTTATGTTGTTTTGCTGATTAAAAATTCTAGCAAGATAAAGCCTCTATTCTGACAGTTACCCCAAGACTAGTTGTATTCACAAGACTGTGTGATGGAAGGAAAGAAGGATGGATGGATGGATGGGGGAGGAAAATGAAGATTCTTGATATTTATTCCAGCACCTATAGAGACAGGGGTATAACAAATTCATGCAATGATCGGACTCAACTGTACATCAAGTAGGCTTGCTGTCATCCTTATGGCAATATATGTTAAAGCAAGATGCTGTCCATTGCCTGAATTTTGAGCCCACCCATGAGCTTTGAAAGGAAATATAGATCATAGTGACCTACATTTGGTGGAAAGTTGTTGTACCCACTAAAACATGAGATAAATTTCCATGACTATGTGGCCAATAGTACCCAAGAAACTGACCAAATTGCAAAACTGAAAGTTATTGAAGCATGAAATCTTTGTCAAAATGGCCTACTTCTGGAATGATCATCAAGATGCATCCCCAAAAAAGTTTCATGATTCTAGACAGGATAGTATATAGCACGCAAAAAAACTACAAGGTCATGGATCCTAAGCCTGTGAAATGTACCGGTAGTCGATTCGGAACAGGTTAAAAAGAATTAGCTTCTCAACGTGTTCAATATCCATTGCTGGTGGTGGAGAACTGCAAAAAAAGCAATGTTTAGGGGTGGGGTTTTTTTGTTTTTGTTTTTGTTCGACATTTTATTTATTGTCAAAAACGGTTAGCAATATAAGTGTCATTGTGCCTTGCCCTTCATTGCATTAGCACAATTTTGCATTAGGTTGTGCGACATTACAAATTTTGTAAGATAAAAGTCCATTTGCTGTCATGTACTCAGTTGTGAATGCATCTTTTCCTATTGCCATGTTTGATGGTGGATATATTACAATATTAAACAGATTGTATAAACGTATTGTGCACATGACTGTGAGAAACGATTTAAATGTTGCATAGTAAACAGAGTTAATAATGTTTATTTTATTTCAGACAACATGAATTTGTTATTTAAAATTTAAAGCATATATGGAGTTGGATTGTATAATAATATCGTATATATTCTGTTCTTGTGCTTTGGTTGATTGCTCTTTGTTTTTTTCAACACCGTTTACCACTTTATGTTGACGAAAATGTGAAGAAGCAATCTTAATTTTTTACCAAATGAACAAAATTTCAAAACCACTACACTGCCTATTAAATAGGCGTTGTTGTTTGAGTTTGCTTTTTTCTTTCACGTTATGTGATTTATGATTCCAGCATTTTGTATCTCATGCTTTTTTTAAAATCCTTGTGAATCTTGGTCAAGTTTCCCACAAAGTTCAAATAAATGAGAATACGTGTCCCTCGTGAGATTATTTTTTCATGCATTGGTTCAGGTCCATTTCAAGACTTGTTTTTGTCTTGCTTTTCTCTTGTTCACTATTTATTTATTTGACAACGAAATTCGGAAAGTTAACAAGACACTATTTAACGACATTATCAAGGTTAGACGCAAGAAGTTAATATAAATTTAAGCCTAATTAGGGAAATAATGGGAAGGGCTTCCATTCATCTTCACGATGTGGTGAAGAGAAATACATAACCGCATTTGGTCAAAATGAAAGTAAATGTAAACCGTGCGAAAGAGTATAAAAAGGTGGTATGGAGAAAACACAGAAAAAAAAGAAAATGGGAACAGAAGTCGAAAGGAAAGCAGATATTACTGGAATAAGTAACACAAAATATGCACGAAACAATGGTACCTTACAAAATATGCACAAGCACTAAACAAAGCATTCAGTAAGACATGACTTTGAAAACTTTACAAAATCTGACGGTGTCAATGAGGTGACCTTCAGATTCATCATGTAATACCACATCGATGTTTTTGATCCGGAGTTGCAGAAACAAAAATGCTTTTTACTGGTCAAACAAAAGATACATACATGCAGAAACTTTAGTTTTTATTTAAGTCCACAAGGAGCATTTTGTTTACCAAAATAACATATAAGAAATAAATTACAGTGTCATGTCCAGTATATTTTCTTTAAGGGTACATAATTGAGAAATCATGATTAGACATTTTATCCTCATGAAATTGCTTATTTGCTCCCAAACTATGAAATTTTATCCTCAGGAATATTTATAACTTTGCACCAACTTAAAGTCATCATAATTGCAAAACTAAAATATTTGTGTGATCTGCTGAATAAAAATACACATACACCTCTCCCTTGATAAGTCATGTACGATGGGGTCCAAAAACATAGACCTCAATATAAGCGAGGGTGCAAGTTACCAGAGGACCTTTGAAAAACTTAGAAAGGGATGGAGATCGACAGAGAGAGGAAGCAGATTGGTCGGGGGGGGGGGGGAAGGGGGGGGGGGGGCAGGTTACATTGTTGAATACTCATTTTATAACCATGTTGAGAATAATTGTGAATAAATAAGTTTTAGAATGAAGTTGTTTGTTTTTCTTTATAAATTACCTTTAAGTTTAGGATAAATGATTGTTAAAGACAGTTGTTACGACTCTAGGGGTAATGTAACAAGATAAAAGACACAAACAAGCTTTCAAGATTAAAATGCAAATCTTTAATTTTCTAAAGTATTAAAGGTATTAAAATAGTTCAACAAACAATCCAAGTGAAAGAATTAAAAATAACTTACAGTATAGAATATCCTAAAGAGTCCTAAAATGTTTTAAAGTTCACTTCCGGATGTTAATCCAAGTAATCCGGATGTAGTATTCCGAATGAAATAGCCTTTGATGTGCTAATGTGTTGATAAGTTACAAGTAAATCCAAATAATCCTTGTAAGTCTGGAATCTCACAAGTATTAGAAATGTTCCCGATAATTCCATGAACTGTATATTAATTCAGATGAAGAACAATACTGACTTCTAAATGTATTGTATTAATAATGAATCTTCAAAGTAATTCCTACACTGAACTGCAAATTCAATTATGACCTCTCTTCTCTATGTAACTGTAACAGAATGATTTAATATAGGATTATTTCCTATATATACTTTACTAAGTGCGCAGTATCGAATTGAAAAACCCTTACTCCGTCTCCAATAACAGAATATTACAAAAAAATTCAACCCTCTACGAACCAATCAGGAACTAGGTTATGCGTCATAATGTTTACGTTCCCACGTTCTTAAGATCTTAACCAGTAAACATCATGTTGATTCAGAATGGGAATGTGACCATGCAATGTTAATTTCTAAAGGTATAGGAACTAGGTCGACATCTTTTTTGTGCACAATTGGTCATGTGACCATTTATTGATTGAAAGGTCGTCGTATGTATACTCATATGGTAACCTTAGTTTAGACTAAGAACAGAGATCATAAACTAATAAATTAAATCATTATAAAAAGGAAAAAGAGGTATGATTCCGTAGCACAGTATTCAAAGAGATTTCAGTACACTTTGCATGTGTACTGCTGAACACATTGTGTATTACATTTATTTCAAAAAAATCAATCAAACTCGGCCAAGATCTCATAAATAGCAAGCATCATTGAAGAATTTGTTTTAAATGCAATAATGAATCATGGAGTCATTGTTTGGTAATCGATCTAGCACTATAATGTGTGCAGTTGGGTGCAGGTTACCAAGGTACATTATTTAATCAGTGGCAACTCTACAAGAAAAATACAGTTTCTCTCCAGTGTAATGTCTAATCGCATGGTAAGTACTAAAGTGAAAAGAAAATGGCATATTTGGTTTTGAAATAAAGATCAGTTTAGGGTTCAAATTTCTTTATTTACATGATGCATTTTATATGATTACTAGCAAGTCCTAGATGATTTTGTGCTTTGCTTTTACCATCAGTGTTATAGTCATTGGCTGACCATTTAAAGGTGAAAAGAGGAAACTTTGATTAAAGCTAAACTGACTTTACTGCAATGAGAAATTTTACAACATAATGAATAATACGACACAAGTATTTTAACATACATGTTTGGTTGTGAAACAAAGATGCATATCAAGTTCAGATCTCCTTATTTACATGATACAGTACAATCTGGATAGAAATTAAGTGAAAATAAACGTACACGGAAAATAAGTGCATTCAGACCTTCCAGTCTTTTTATATCAAATATATGCACACATATTTGTGTAATATACCACAGAAAATGTATGTACATCTAACATTTAATGAGACTGAGAAACAGTCAATATTTTGAGATATAGCCTGAAAATCTATTTTTAGAGGCAAAGGCACTAAAACAAGGAATATGGATCACAGTATGCTACATTTCCACAGTAGTGTATTGCTTTGCTTGTAGAAACAAATGCATGTATTAAGTTACATAGGTGTATGGCCTCTAGTGTCAAAGGTATGAGGTGAAATACCTTTAAGTGAAAAGGTTAATCAAGTGTAAAGAAATAGGTCACAGTGACCTTTTATATAATAAATCGTTACTTCTAAAGATGTATACACATACAAAATGTGATATGATGTATGCTATGGGTGTTTTAAATAAAAAAAGCATCAAACAACAAATATCTCTCAAGCATGAGAAATAGGGTTCGTTTTGTTTGATTTGATGCTTCATGGTACAGCAACATAAATAGGTTGTTTAGCATTAAGGCATTTGGGATAAAGTGTCTTGTACATGAACATACCCTGCTGGCTGACTGTAATGTTATTTGTTATTTAGTCTGGTGTTATTGAATTAATATTGTATGATGTTATTGAATTAATATTGTATAAAGCATACTAAAATGTAGTTGTCCTCCTTCTAAATATTTAAATTGCTTGTCAGAATTTTATCGTCTAATAAGTGCATTCTCTTGGTTACCATGTACATCTCACATGTACAATCTTAATTATTGGTAGATATAATGATTTATTCACACTCCAATTACATACATGTTTACAATAATGATTCGGCAATGCAGATCACAATTTGTGACTAATTTATTTTGAGTTAAAACGTACAATTACGCTGTCAGTATTGAAGGAATTTTGTAAGGTCAATAATTATAAAATAAATTTAAACTCAGATGTGTGATAAATCGATTAAAGTACATTATTAGTTGGCTTTAAATGCCACTTTGAGTATATTATTGGCTTTATCATACTGAGATATTGGAAACTAAGTGCCCGTCCTAAGGACATGCGGATGCAACCTACATGAGCTGGCCTGAATTAGTATCAAACCTGTGACCCTTGGGTTATAAGTCCAACACTCTACCAACTGAACTACCAAGTCTCCCTCTATAACGGTACATGTGAGATAACTGAGGTATAGTCTCAAACAGCTTATTGACCATAGGAATGACTTTTAAACTTGCAATTTATTGCTGAGTTGCCACTGCGCAGGAATCCGTGGTTTGAAATCCATCCTGCCTTCCTTTGAAGTCCCAAATTTAGAAATGGCATGTAGCAACATAGCATATAACAGGAGCACCTACAATATAATATTTTTGATAATTACCCGAGTTTTTAGAATAAATAAGAACAAAGGCAATTTCTGGCGTAAGAAACAATTTTGCAATTACATTAACAGGTCTGACAGTGTTTTTCAACCAGTGTATATACCCGCTTTTAAGTCTAGTCCAACTGCAAACTGCTCAGACCCAGATCTACCGTCGCATAATGTGCCGGCAGATCTGGGTCGATGCAGTTTGTTAGAAGTAATTGGTAGAACAAACAACATAGACCCTGATCTGCTGGCACATTATACAACGGCAGATCAGGGTTTATGTTGTTTGCAGTTGGACTCGTCTTTTAAGTAAGTATATGCGGTACATTCAAAATACCAAAAATGAATAATATAGAGTTAGCATGCCTTGGAATTCAGATAGTTCTACATGGTTTAAACACTTGAAAAGATTGTAGCTCTGATGGAATTCAAATAGTTCTACATGGTTTAAACCCTTGAAAAGATTGTAGTCCTGATGGAATTCAAATAGTTCTACATGGTTTAAACCCTTGAAAAGATTGTAGTCCTGATGGAATTCAAATAGTTCTGCATGGTTTAAACACTTGAAAAGATTGTAGTCCTGATGGAATTCAAATAGTTCTGCATGGTTTAAACCCTTGAAAAGATTGTAGTCCTGATGGAATTCAAATAGTTCTGCATGTTTAAACTCTTGAAAATATTGTAGTCCTAATGGCATTCAAATAGTTCTGCATGGTTTAAACCCTTGAAAAGATTGTAGTCCTGATGGAATTGAAATAGTTCTACATGGTTTAAAGCCTTGAAAAGATTGTAGTCCTGATGGAATACACCGCAAAAAAAAAAAAACTTTAAGAACTGTCTTCAGAATCAGCATCAGTGCTTACACACTTTTTCAACAATCTTTGAAAATGTGCAAAATTCCAAAGGATTGGTCTTCGGCAAATATACGTCTGTTGTTCAAGAAAGGTGGTCGTGCATTAGCCAGTAATTGCCGTCGAGTTTCGCTCAACCGAGTTCTTTGACAAAACGCCTGAGCTTATTGTCTGCTCTAACACCATAGATCATTTAGAAGATTATTTCATTATATATTACAAACAACAATTCTTCCGAAAATTTCACACGCACAGTTCTGAAACTGTGTTGTATTATTGTTGATTGGGCTAAACATTTGGAAAAGGGTGACGAAGTACATGTATATATTTTTTAACTGGACTTTGAAAAAGCTTTTGACATTGTTTCCCATGAATTATTGGTGGTGGGGGGCTGGGATTTTCTTTCGAAACCGGATATATTGTGTGTCGTATACTTGATCATTTTTTTCGACTAATAATGGATATAATTAGTTATTTCCATCCAAAAATCAGAACAAGAACATTTTTTTTTTTCAAGTTTTTCGTGGACCGGATATTTTCTGCAACAAAATTCACAATAATCACAGCCCTTCACCACCCACCCGCCGCCCTCTATAAATTAAATGGTCGGTCTCTAAATGGTTCCAATTCTGTTTGGTCTAAGGTAGCTTCTGGAGTACCCATCATGATTAAAATATACATGAATATCGATTTTCTTATTAAACAACAGGATAGGCGTGTTCGCCACGTGATATTTGGGATCTATGTACCTTACAACATATTTGTTAACTTCAAATCTTGGCATAATATAAATTAATTCATGTTTAAACACTCGTGGGTCTTTCTTGCATTAGACGCCAGAACGATGAGTATCATGAACTGAATTTAAATTCGGTTACTTCTGGTTAGTCGATTTACTGTAATTACGTCCTGGATTTACCTTACCATTTACCCCAACCACCGTAGATAACGCTAACACGGGATGTTCAGATGCAAACTACCACATCACCGAGTTGCACAAGTTTTATCCAAAAATCCTGCTTTCCATAAAAACGTACTCCCATTGTTCGAAGCTATAATTGAGAACCTATATAAAAATGAAGCAGCCATGGTACCTTTCAATCTACTATAGAACGCTCGCCCCACTGGAAAATAGATAGTTTTCTATGAAGATCTAGGCAGTAATGATGATTATAATGTAAATTGTTTTCATGTTAAACAAAGCTCATCAGGTGATTCTTCACCACTCAAATCCATCTTCACAGAAGTATCAATCACAGAATATAATGACAATCCACTGTTATACAGAGTTAGTGTATTTAGTAAAACGGGTACCATTCAGGTACAAGGTCGACAATACTCGCTGTTTGTAAAGAGAACACTTCCCACATGTTTTTGCTGGTGATTGTGGCACAGGGTTTGATGGTGCATCGTCGGATGATACCTACCACAAGGCTTTAGTATGGGCAGCCGTCACCGCCAAAATTACATTAATCAAATAACGTAGTATGAAATGAAATGATTTAACCCAAGAAATGAAATGATGAATTCAGATTCCAAAAGAAACACTTATCTTATAGGTTTCTCTTGGTATCGATAACTAAACGTATCTTGGCCGTCCGAGTGTCGTCTGCAAAAATCTCAGCCGAATGCTGTAAACGCGCCTGTAGATTATAAAGTAGGGCGTGCTGACACCATATGTCATGGATAACAGCGCCACCTTGTGTATGTTTGGTTCTTCGCTAAATGATTTTCAGTTTGACCCTAAATTGTATTACTGTTCTCAACCAGACTTTGCTAAACCGATTATTTTCCATACATTTCATTTAACACCACGTCATTTGCAATCTGAATTCATCATTCCGTTTTGTTCTTCAAATCATTTCATTTAATACCGCGTCATTTGGAATCTGAATTCATCATTTCATTTGTTGGGTAAAATCATTTCATTTCATATCATTTCATTTAATACCACGTCATTTGGAATATGAATTCAGCATTTCATTTGTTGGGTTCAATCATTTCATTTCATATCATTTAATTTAATACCACGTCATTTTTGTTCTTCAAATCATTTCATTTCATACAATGTCATTTGAAATCTAAATTCATCATTTCATTTGTTGGGTTAAATCATTTCATTTCATACTACGTCATTTCATTTAATACCACGTCATTTAGAATCTGAATTCATCATTCCGTCTTATTCTTCAAATCATTTCATTTAATACAACATCATTTGAAATCTGAATTCATCATTTCATTTCTTGGGTTAAATCATTTCATTTCATTCTACGTCATTTGATTAATGTAATTTTGGGGGTGACGGCTGCCCATTTTTTTAGCTACAGTAGACGACACCGATCCACTATCAACCACTGAAAGCTTTAGACCTGAAGCTCTTGCAACCGCAGCAAATCTCCCCACCACCCCACCCCCCCATCAACAATCAAAGTTTATTGTAGAACAACACAGAAGAAATTCTAAGTTCTATCTCTAAGCTGTAGACCAACTTCATTGTCAACTTAGAAAAAAATTAGACTTGGCAGGTTGTCCTAAATTGGTCAACTAAAATTTATCATTTGGAACATCACAGAATGAGAAAAAATCAACAGACAAAAGATTAATATCGATACTTACCGAAATCCTTTCTCGTTTTATTCATTGTTGTATGTTTTATTATATCCGCACTTTTGAGGTGTTATATCCGCACTTTTTCTGCTGCATTGTAATAGGTTATATCTATCATCCGTGCGTGCGTGCGTGCGCCCATCCGTCCGTCCATCATTGTTTTCCTTGTAAATCTGAACTCCATATAGACTGATAGCGGGAAAACGATCACATTTAGTATGATGTTTTAGGAAGATGAATAGACGACAACGAAGATTTCGGATTCTGGATGGAACCCCAGGTGGTGGGGGTGGGTCAAAGGTCACATTTTGATAGGTAATACGGACTCTTCCATGTAGCTTGAACACCATCTAAGTCGATTAAAGTAGGATGATCATATTTGGTATGATGTTTCAGGAGGATGAGTAAATGACAACAAAGAATTTAAATCATAAATGTAGCCAGAGGGATTGGGGTGGGAGTGTGACATGGGGAGGGGGCAGAAATAACGATGTGCTGATATTTGTGACGGATTCCATCTGAGCGTCTCAGGTTATATTTTTTCTCAGATTCACAGTATGTCTTGTAAGAACCTACTTCCTATTAAATCAGTGGTAATTAATATCAGTTGCAATCGAAAATGTCTGACAATGATCTCCTGAAAAGGATCTGTTGGGGGCCCATGCAAGGCAGATATTAACATAAATTAGGTATTAATTGTAAGGCATGAGCATAAAAGCTACATTCCTTCCGAAACCTAATTTTGAAAACACACCTCGAGCGTGTGTTTTATAGCTTATAACTCCCCACTGAAATCCACCCAGAGGGTCCAGTTGGGGTTCCTTAGTTCTGGGAAATTCCGGTGTTACGGACTAGAAAATTACTGAAATATTACGCTTTGTGACACAAAACAAATTGACTCGCCTTTCCACATTGTAAGCATGCGATGTGTTTAGATGTTATGGTTTTTGATAGAGTCTATTATATTTCTTTTTGGGACGGAACAGATTTTAGATCCGGCACATATCGTTTGATGACGACACTGGGCCAGTGCAAGCACGTGATCTAACCTTGCTTTGAAAACCCTTGAGTTAATCACATATAGACTTTGTCATTGTGATATCTGTAAGCGACGAACAAAGTCCTGGAAATCAGTCTTGCCTATATTTACATCTACACCCTGACGATTAGGGTCTTCCTTCGTAATCCTCCCATTATTCTTGACTCTCTACATTTTTGCAAAATATTTATCCATTTTTGTTATTGATTGAACCACAAAATCATGTCCTGCCATTATCTTAGTCTACGAATTTTACGAGCTAATGCAGCTTTAACGTATGGAGGGGGATCTTCGCCATAATTATATGTATATATTTTTTATTAGTACACGATGTATATTCTATGTTGCATTATTTTCTGTTTGCATTTTCTATATATGTATATAGGATGTACATTCTGTGTTGCATCTTTACCACTGCCAATATTTATTGCTGAATTTGTTAAGAATGTTATTACAATACTGCAATTTCGTGTCTTCAGTGTCCATGTGAGTGATTCTATGTGCATTTTGTTAACATTCTTAATTGCGTCTTTCTGACTCTAAATTCCCTCTTTTCAATTGACAGATTTCATTTGATAACACTCTGACATTAGGTGTGACACTGGTAAAACGTTCTCTCTCTCTCTCTCTCTCTCTCTCTCTCTCTCTCTCTCAGACAAACACCCCTGTTAAGATACACAGCATCGGTGAACTTTTATGTCACTATATTTATCAAGCAAAACAAACTACAGCATGCCATTTAGAGGGCAGACAAACTCACATTTTCCCCCAAACACTTCAGTAGTAGAGGGGAGGGGGGGGTACTGGGGGTCATAGGGTCATCCCATGTTAAACAGGGAAAAGGAATATAGGGTCTAGGGGAATTTAACATGGGGCACTTGGGGATCATACGAGAAAGAGGAACAGGCGTGGAACACTTGGGGGTCATACGAGAAAGAGGAACAGGCGTGGGGCACTTGGGGGAAATACACACACACACACACAAACACCATACCATCCAACACGCCGTGTGTAGTGACGAATACAACGTCATCTACTATCCAAACACCCCACACTATACCATCAACACGCCGTGTGTAGTGACGAATACAACGTCATCTACTATCCAAATACCCAACACTACACTATCCAACACGCCGTGTGTAGTGACCATTATTCCGTCATCTACTATCCAACACCCCACACTATACCATCAACACACCGTGTGTAGCGACCAATATCCCGTAATATATGCTATTCAAAACCCAACATATACTGTCCAACACGCCATGTGTAGTGACCTTCTGCCTAATGGCTATATCTATATAGCCTAGTGTTATATATAAAGCATTACCTATACCTCAGATCATGTTGGAGGTGTCAGTAAATTTGCATATATTGTACCTGTTTTAAATAGCTTTAATCAACGGAACCAACTCATAATAACACTAAAATGGACGTGACTAAAAGTTGTACTAAACTTCGGGAACCGTCACGGACTTTAGCGTCGACTAGAAAAAATCCGGAACATTAGATTATAATGGCCTAGACTAAAAGTAACACTAAAATTACAAAATTGTACCGGACGTTAGCGGAAACTGAAAATAATCCGGAATTTTTATTTAAAAAAATGGCCTAGACTAAAAGTAGCACTAAAAATCCGAAATTGTACCGGACATTAGCGGAGACTGAAAACAATCCGGATTTTTTTTTAAGCTTGACCTAGACTAAAAGTAACACTAAACTTCCGAAATTGTACCGGACGTTAGCAGAAACTGAAAATAATCCGGATTTTTAAAAAAAATTAACTGAGACTAAAAGTCTCGCTAAAATTCCAATACCCCATACACACTATCCCAAACGCCGTGTGTGCTGTCTAAAAACCCCAAACCTACAATCAGACGAAAAGGGTATGACGAAGGGAAGAAATCACAAAAAACATACTATCCAACACACACCTTTCTGAATACTATCCAACACCCACTTTTTGAATACTATCCAATACCCCATACACACTATCCCAAACACAACCATTTTTTTTAGAAAAGTTTTTTATCTTTCTTCTTTATAAAACACAAACACACACCACACAATCCTTTTATTAAAATTTAAAAAAAAAATTTTTTTTTATCAAACACAAACACACACCACACAACACTTTTTTTTATAAAACACAAACACACACCACACAACCATTTTTAAATTTTTTTTATTTTTTATTTTTTACAAAACACAAAAACACACCACACACAAATATTTTAAAATTGTTTTTATTTTGTATTTTTTATAAAACACAAGCACACTACACAATTCTTTTTAAAAAAAATTTATTTTTATGTTTATCAAACACAAACACAATACATACGACATTTTATATTTTTTTATTATTTATAAAACACAAACGCACCGCACAACCATTCTTTAAAAAAAAATTATTTTTATTTTTTATCAAACACAAACTTTATACAAACAGACACCACACAACCATTTTTTGAGAATTTTTTTTTTATTTTTATTTTTTAATCAAACACAAACACACACCACACAACCATTTTTTAAAAAAAATACATTTTTATTTTTAATCACACAAACACACACCACACCACCTTTTTTAAAAAAAATTGATTTTTATTTTTTATAAACACAAACACACCACACAAACATTTTAAATTTTTTTTTATAAAACACAAACACACACCACACAACCATTTTTTAAAAAAAAATTTTTTTTATTTTTTTATCAAACACAAACTTTATACACACGCACCACACAACCATTTTTTTTATTTTTTATTTTTTATCAAACACAAAAACACCACACAACCATTTTTTCAGAAAAGTTTTTTATTTTTATTTTTTAATCAAACACAAACACACACCACACAACCTTTTTATTAAAAATGTTTTTTTTATTTTTTATAAACACAAACCACAAACATTTTTAATTTTTTTGTTATTAAACACAAACACACACCACACAACCATTTAAAAAAATATATTTTTATTTTTTTATCAAACAAACTTTATAGAAACACACACCACACAATCTTTTTTTTAAAAAATTTTAATTTTATTTTTTATAAAACACACCACACCACAACCAATATTTTTTTTTTTTTTTTTTTTCATAAAACACAGACACAAACCACACAATCATTTTTAAAAAAAACTATTTTTATTTTTTATCAAACACGAACACACTCTACATATAACATTTTTTTAATTTTTTTAATTTTTTTAAATAAACAAACACACTCAATACAAACACACACCACACTTACATTTTTTAGAAGAAAAAGTTTTTTTTTTTTTTTGGAGTGGGGAAGACAAAGACAAACACAAATACTAAACATACGCAAAAATATTTTGTTTAGGCAATCTGAGAGTTGTTATCTTTTTTTAGAGATCTTTCTAGTAGCAGTAGCAGCTGCAGCAGCAGGGCGGCCACGTTTCGCCACTGGTCTCACTACTGCAAGACAAGGTCGCTTTCTCGAGAAAGAGAAGGCAAACTCCTCACAATCCATTCTGCAACTGACTTCTCCGTCTGGTAGTTTCATCGGCTGCAAGAGTTGTAGCTGCTCTTGTTGTTGTCTTTGCTGCTGCAGTTGCTGCAGTCTTTGTCTCTCCTATCATTCTGTTCTGTCCCTGATGATTTCTTCTCTCAGGACTTCTTCCACCAGATCTTGAACCATTTGCAGGAAGATCATCGTCTTTCTCTCAGGGTTGTTCTGAAGCAAATGATGCCTCACCCTCTGCATGTTCACCATCGCTTCGTTCATTTTACTAATCTTGACGGTCATGTTGTTGAGATCTTGACGAGTCAACGAGAGTGACTGCACTGGCCAACGCACCGATGTATATGCACGAAGCGCGGACGCGATGGAAAACATGGTTCAGATCGATAGTGAGAAATGGATAGAGTTGGTGACCTCAGATCGATAGAAAGAGAGAGATAGAGTCTATACATTTTTCATTTTTTCAAATCCATAAACCACACAACACCATTTTTTTCAAAATCAACATTTTTAATAACAAGAAGCTTCTCTCACATAAAATGCAAACCAACAACGAACAAGATTAAACATGAACGTATTTACAGGATTGACAACGTTGGGAAGGCAAACTGAACTTCCACTCATTAGGCCCTCGATGCACACTACGTTTCTGAGCTAAAGGCAAGAGATAACCATAATATTCACAAAACCATCGTTCTACTTTAGCATCGTTTCGAGCATACTCCCTATCAAAACAAGTCACTAAATGTTCTAAGGAATATCCCAGACTGCGTTGATGAAGAAAATGTACACAATATTGTCCACACACCATAGAATCCGATCCTTGTAATCGGGCATTATTGAATCGAGTGGTGACTGCATTTCTTCTCATAAAGTCGATGATGTCGTCTTCCAAAGGAGGTAATCCATAAGAATCAAAATATTCCACACTGTGATCGTTGGGAAAGTACACGGCCACCCAATGGGTTCCTGGTCGATGACTGTCGTCGGTATTGATGACATAGGCAGCTAATTCCACAGCAAAACAGGAGACTAAATGTTGTTCTTGTTCTGGCCATCGAAATCCAGCAAACTCGGGAACAGTAATTTTCTTTTCTTCTTCTTTTCGGGGTTCTGAATGAATCACCTCGTCATCACTGGTGGTTTGAGACTGCTGTGGTTCACATCCCTCATCTTCTTCTATTGTCATAGGTTCTTCGTGTTGCATCTTTTATCTTTTTCTTCTAATAGTCTCGAATCACTTCTCTAAAACTGTTGATCTCTAGAGTATTATCAAATTCTGCATACAAGAAGACGTTCACCGTGTGAGGTAAAGGTTCTGTGAACTGAAGTTCCACACGAAGTTGGTCTGATTTTATAGGTGGAAATGTCCTTCGTCGCTGCCTTGGTCAGGAGTGAAATCAAATCCCCACAACGCATATCCTACTGCATATTCCTCGTACGAAAGGCCGTGGCTGCTGTTGGTGCCTAACTGTCCCGTGGCTTCAAACAGGGCCAAGTAAGATCGTAAGTAATTGTTCACGTTGCCAAAGTTAGGTTCGAATGGTCTGGTACATGATGTCTTGCCATCTCGACTGACTTCTATCTTGGAGACGTTGTAGTGAATGAAGTTGAACGGATTTTCATTGTGGACTCCGTTGAAGGCTGCATTACTGACGATGCCAATCAGCAAACGTTTGGGGAGCTGTCCTTGGAAGACGTGATCTTCGACTTTGGATCGGAGTCCCGTGGCAATGGTAAACGTTTTCACTTCCACTCGTCGCACAGGATACTTGGCGGTGGTTCTGCTCAAAGTTTGACTGATGTCGTTGGCTACTTTAGGTAAGACTTCCACACGGCGCACGTAAAGTCTGGCTTCTTCGATGATGGTTTTGTACTCGTTGGCATTGGCCATCAAATGGAAGACGGCACTACTGCGATTCAGTCTCAGGCGTACATCCACTCCGTTCAACAAATACTTGTCTTGCAACCACATGTCCATTGTCTTGCAACCACATGTCCAAATGCAAACGATCCATCAGTTCTAAACTGCGCCCTTGTAAGATTTTCTTTCGACGCTTGTTAAATCCCTCATTATGCGGGTCTGCTGGATCATCACCAGCCGCCGCTACAGCCAAGTCTGTGTCGTTGAACTTTTCCGAGGTGTCAGGTTTCCAAACCACGCAAGCATCCAGATGGGTGTTCTTGGCTTCTTTTCCGTACGACAAGAGATTTTCCAAGTAAGCACGGTAAGGGTAAGTATCCATGCTGCTGCTGACCAGTTTGTTATTCAAGTACAAATCCACTTCGCTGAACAAGGAATGCATGAAATTGTTGACGGGTGCCACTCTGGCATCGGCCAGAGGATTGCTGTTGTCCGTCTTGATCACTTTGAGATTCAAGTACAAGTGGCTGCTATTCAGATCGATGTAATCTTCGGTTTGTCCTTTGATTTCAAATTCGATAGGAGCTGAAGCTGTCAAAGACGATACAGGATGAAATTCCACCCATTGGGATTCTTGCATCGTCATCATGGTTGGGGGCTACCCCATCGAATTGAACGAAGGTTTGAATTTATTGTTTGTGTACTCCGATGTGGTGGAGTACATAGTGGTGGGAAACACGTTTTTTGTCCCCTTGTTCAAACTCAAATTGGCAATGGCTACTCCGATGACACAATACACTACAAAGATTTGGCAGAAAAAGACGATTTGATTTTTAGGCACACGTTCTACGCACCACACCCACAAAGGTTGTTTTTGTAATTCTTGAAGAGACAAACTCTGCGAAGGAGTCGAGGTCGTTTCTGTGTTGAACTGCATGTTGGTTACTTCTTCTTTTTATAGTCAAAGACTTGGGAAGCGGCAATCCAAGAATCAAAACTAGGGGGATATCCTTTCCAACGTACTTTGACTTCTTGCCGACTTCGCGTGTTCTTCGTTCGAGAATGTTTTCGATGTCGTACAAGTCGTCTTCTTTTTTGGTCACTCGTTGTAACTCAGGCAAGTAAAAAGTTCCTTTTAACACTTCTCGGAGTATGTCTTCCAATTTATAGACGGGAGGATCACGTCCACGCACGGGTCCAGTGACACGAAGCAATTCGATGGTCCAGTTGGGTAAATAACCTTTGTCAAAAGTGCGCATGGTTTTTCCGATGCGAACCCAATCTCCCGTCTTAAGCACCAGGGCTTACTTCTGGTGTCTCCTCTGGGGTGTACCAAACAATCGATCAAACACCTTCACTTCGTTTTCAGGGGTGACCTCTTCAGGGGCACACCCGATGCTTCGATGGTACGATTGATTGTACGCTTTGACCAAACGTGGTAACAGGTCGATGTACTTGAGAGTGTGTTGATGTGTAAAATATTTCCACATGCGTTCTTTCCAAGTTCTTTGAAAACGTTCCACGACACTAGCTTTGGTTTCAGGATTTTCGGTGGTAAAAAATGAATGTGTCTTTGTTTCAATTCTTTTTGAAAAGCTTGGTTTAGAAATTCGCTGCCTTTAACGGTTTGCCATCGTAAAGGGTGACGAACACTTTGTTTCAACACCAGTTTTAAGGCACGTACCAATTCGGTACTGCTTTTAGAAGTCAAAGGCACGACCCAAGCGAATTTGGAAAACACGTCGATGACACAAAACAAATATTTGTGACCACGATTGTTGGCTGCCAAATGAGAGACGTCGGCTAAATCGGCTTGCCATTGATGATCGATGCCCTCCACTTTGGTTTGACTTCTAGAAAATTTTCGTCGAATGGGTTTGTGTAACGTGTACGTCGATTGTTCTTGTAACCATTGTCGTACTTCTGGCAAACGTACACTTTTCAATTTACTTTTAGCAGCTCGATACAATTTTTGAACTCCTCCGTAACCAGCAGCATGGCCAGGATTGTAGTAGAGACTTGCTAAAAGTTTCTCCATGGTTTGACTTCTCAATAAGTTACCCACTGTTTGATGCTACTACTTTGGGTGTCGTGAGGTTTGGACGAAGTGGCTTGATGTCTTCGACGAGCCACAGGAGTGGGTAGTGAAGAAGTGGTGATGGCAGGTTTCTTCTTGGTTGTGGTGTCTTTTTTCACTTCAGTCTTGCTTTCTTTCTTTTTTGCTTCTGCTGAAGAAGGAGTGGACATTCTTTTATTAACCCAATCTTTCATTTTTTCTCGATGAGGGGTAGGTAAGGGTGTCAACAAGGCCGCGGCAATCTTACTACAGATGGAAGGAGCAGACGGAGTTTGAAACACTTCTCGAGGCTCGTCGTCTTCTGCTGTCATCCCCGTGGCGGTGTCTGTTTTGCTGGTGGCAGTGACTTTAGGTTGGCTTTTCATCAGGGCTTTGAAATCTCTCAGAGTGGGTTGAGCTGTTTCGTCTACAGCTTTCTGGTGAAAGAGTTGAAGACGTTGCAAGAGTTGGCCGTACCGTTGCGATTTTTCTGTTTCTGACAAATCGCTTCGATCCATCAGCGCTTGTAATTCTTGTCGTAACTGTGACATCTCTTGGAGATTGGGATTGGGAGGTAAATGAGGTATCCGTTGTTCGTTCCAACGATGGAATTCCATCCGTCGTTTGTAAGGAGCTAAATTCAGTTTTTGTCCTTCCATTTCATCCAAAGGTACATGTGTGTGGCCTTTCCAGAGAAGCATGACTCCTCCCAAAAGCGGTCCAGCAATCGTTCCGAACAAAGGAGCCGCTATTTTTAACAACGGTCCTATCAGCATAGGTAGAAATCCTCCTCGTTGCACCAACATTTTTTTCTTTTGGTGGAGAGGTATTTACTTTTTGACCATTTGGCGAAGAACATTCCGATGTTTACCTAATTTTTGTTTCTGTATCTTGGACAAAGGTAGCGTTCCTTTCAAGACGTTCAAACAACATTCACACACGGTATCGATGATTTCTTTGGGGGTTGTTTGAATGAGTTGTTTTCGCTTGGGAGGATTGTTTTTTTTCAGGACAGAAAAGACGTCCCAATGTTTCGCCAAACAAGGTGGAAGTCCTTTTTTGGTTTTTCCTTTCTTCTTTTGGTCTTGTGCACGTTTGGGAGTCATCTTAGATGTCAGGAGCAAAAAATAGAACAGTGGTATCTGGAAGGTCACACTTCTATTTTATACTGGAACACGTCTCCACTGATTGTCTGCACGGCGTACCATCTTCATCACAGGCATCACTCGACGTTGAGGTGTTTTCAACGGACTAAATCGTCTCAGTTCTTCTTTGGATAAATCCACTAAACTTTGTAACATGCCGGTTCTCTCTTGAACTTTGGTTTTAGTGGACGGTACTTTGTTAGCGGTCGCTGCAGTGGCCAGATCAGCCGAAGTCGAGGGTCCCGGAGTGGTGATTTTCGAAATGGGTTTCCATTTTTGCATCAAATTAGGAAACACTTGTCTTAAGTCCGGTTTGGCAGGCATCATCACGAAGGAGGACGAAAACAAAGAAGAAGAAGTGGACGGAGGAGAAGGAGCCACCGTCACTGCTGCCTGTCGTGGCTTGCGGGTGTACGTTTGCGTCCTCGCAGCAGTACCTCTCTTGAGGGTCGCAGTGGTTGGTGTTTTCTTGGAAGGGCTTTTCTTTTTCTTTTTCTGTGAGGCTTTCTTCTTCTTAGGGCTTTTCTTCTTGGGGCTTTTCTTTTTGTTTTTTGTTTTTTTTGGCTTGGGCATTAGGATTCCATTTCAAAAGTGAACGAATCATGACACCTCCTAAAGAACCGCTACCTCCAGGAGTCAGAATGATTTGTTTTTTAGTCCGTGGATCGATTCTAGGATCGGCCAGTTGTGACAACGCCACTTTATGTTTTTGAAACAAACGTTGAGTTTGATGAGGGATGTGAATGATGCCTTGCAGTAATTGACGTGCCGTCAAACTAATCCATCGTAACACTTCTTTGAGACTAGCTTCTAACAAACGGGCACGAATCAATTTGGCAGAAGGATGAGCTTGAAAGGAAGTCATCTCGAAGACTCTGAGAAAGAAATGACGCAGTAGATGTTTTTATAGTTTTTTTCCTTTCAGAGAGTAGCCGAAGGGGACGTGTAAATGACGGGACCTCCTTCTTGGCACCAATGGTGAAACAATTGGGTACGAAATCTCAAATAGTCGGGAGTGGTAGGTTTTAAGTCGATGAGTAAATACGCATGAGGTGTTTGAGTGGCATCGTCGTACGCATTATTCAGCCAAGGAGTGCCTAACTGTTTGGCTAACACTTGCACTTGAGATTTGTCTCTGGGGCTTTTAAACAACACCACGTAATGAACGTTGAGACTGATGTTCCGATGGGCTTTACTTTTTTTGAAATAAATTTTGAGTAATGTAAATGATGCTGGCATTCCGACGATGTCCTTTTCGTGTAAACCAAAGTTAAATTTCTTCTTCGTCTTCTCCTAACATGTCGTCGAAGATGACCAGATGTGTTTGACTCACGTCAGGCACGATCCCATCGTCTTCGCGAGGGATGCCTTCCACAAACGAAATGGCCTCTCCTTGACTTTCACGAAGTAAGGTGTAAGACGATTGCCACTCTTTGTAACACCACACGATGAGTTGAGGTGGACGATCGAACAGATGAGATTTGTGTTCGATCAAACGTTTGACAAATTCGGTTTTGCCTGAACCACTCTGTCCAGCAATCAACATGTTAAAAAGATCACGCAGATACAAAGCTTCTCGACTGGGACGATCTAACTTTTCGTCAATCACTTTGACCTCAGAAGAAGCAGAAGAGGCAGACGAGGCAGAGGAAGAAGATGGAGCCATGACTGAGGTAGGAAGAACTTTGAGAAGAAGACGAAAGACACAAGACATTTTATGCGTTTCATACACGTTTAATGTTTTGTTTTTATAAAAATGTGAACACAACAAACAAAAACATATTTACAAGTCATGAAGTACGAAAACGCATACAGCAAAAACGAGGACAGAATGAAGTAGATCAGTGGAAGGTTCAGTTTGCCTTCCCAACGTTGTCAACCATGTAAATACGTTCATGTTTAATCTTGTTCGTTGTTGGTTTGCATTTTATGTGGAGAGAGGCTTCTTGTTATTAAAAATGTTGATTTTTTGAAAAAAAATGGTGTTGTTGTGGTTTATGGATTTGAAAAAATAAAAAATGTATAGACTCTATCTCTCTCTTTCTATCGATCTGAGGTCCACCAACTCTATCCATTTCTCACTATCGATCTGAACCCATGTTTTCCATCGCGTCCGCATTTCCAGCATATAAAGCGGTGCGTTGGCCAGTGCAGTCACTCTCGTTGACTCGTCAAGATCTCAACAACATGACCGCCAAGATTAGTAAACTGAACGAAGCAGATGGTGAACATGCAGAGGGTGAGGCATCATTTGCTTCAGAACAACCCTGAGAGAAAGACGATGATCTTCCTGCAAATGGTTCAAGATCTGGTGGGAAGAGTCCTGAGAGAAGAAATCATCAGGGACAGAACAGAATGATAGGAGAGACAAAGACTGCAGCAACTGCAGCAGCAAAGACAACAACAACAAAAGCAGCTACAACTCTTGCAGCCGATGAAACTACCAGACGGAGAAGTCAGTTGCAGAATGGATTGTGAGGAGTTTGCCTTCTCTTTCTCCAGAAAGCGACCTTGTCCTGCAGTAGTGAGACCAAGTGGCGAAACGTGGCCGGCCTGCTGCAGCTGCTACTGCTACTAGAAAGATCTCTAGAAAAGATAACCACTCTCAGATTGCCTAAACAAAATATTTTTGTGTATGTTTAGTATTTGTGTTTGTCTTTGTCTTCCCCACTCCAAAAAAAAAAAAATAAAAAAAAATAACTTTCCCTTCTAAAAAATGTAAGTGTGGTGTGTGTTTGTATAGAGCGTGTTTGTGTATTTTAAAAAATAAAAAAATATAAAAATGTTATATCTAGGTTGTGTTTGTGTTTGATTAAAAAAATAAAAATAATTTTTTTTTTAAAATGGTTGTTGGTGTGTGTTTGTGTTTTATAAAAAAAAAATTAAAATTTTTTAAAAAAGGTTGTGTGGTGCGTGTTTGTGTTTGATTAAAAAATATAAATAAAAAACTTTTCTGAAAAAATGGTTGTGTGGTGTGTTTGTGTTTTATAAAAAATAAAAAAAAAAAATTTTTAAAAATGGTTGTGTGGTGTGTTTTTATAAAGTTTGTGTTTGATAAAAAATTAAAAAAGTTTTTTTTTAAATAGTTGTGTGGTGTATGTTTGTGTTTTATAAAAAAAAATAAAAAATGTTGGTGTGGCGTGTTTATAAAAAATAAAAATAAAATTGAAAAAAAAAAGATTGTGGTGTGTGTTTGTGTTTGATTAAAAAATAAAAATAAAAATCTTTACTGAAAAAATGGTTGTGTGGTGTGTGTTTGTGTTTTATAAAAAATGAAAAATAAAAAAAAATGAAAAATGTTTGTGTGGGTGTGTGTTTGTGGTTATAAAAATAAAAATAAAATTTGTGAAAAAAAGATTGTGAGGTGTTTGTTTGATTAAAAAATACAAATATTTTTTTAAAATGGTTGTGTGGTGTGTTTGTGTTTGATTAAAAAAATAAAATTAAAAAAAAATTTCTGTAAAAATGGTTGTGTGGTGTGTATTTGTATAAAATTTGTTTTTGATAAAAAATAAAAATATTTTTTTTAAAAATGGTTGTGGTGTGTTTGTGTTTTATAAAAAATAAAATAATAAAAAATGTTTGTATGTAGGGTGTGCTTGTGTTTGATAAAAATAAAAATAATTTTTTTTAAAACAAAGTGTGTGTGGTGTGTTTGTGTTTTCTAAAAAATAAAAAATATAAAAAAAATATAAAATGCTTGTCTGGTGTGTGTTTGTGTTTTCTAAAAAATAAAAAATATAAAAAAAATTTAAAAATGCTTGTCTGGTGTGTTTTGTATAGAAGTTTGTGTTGATAAAAAAATAACAAATATTTTTTTTTACAAAAATGGTTGTGTGGTGTGTGTTTGTGTTTGATTGCAAAAATAAAAATAAAATAACTTTTTCAAAAAATGGTTGTGTGGTGTGTGTTTGTGTTTGATTAAAAAATAAAAATAAAAAAACACAAAGCATTTCTATTTCTCAAAAAATGGTTGTGTGTTTGGTGAGTAATGGATATAAAGTTTTGTTTTGTTGATAAAAATAAAAATAAAAAAAAAAATATATCTAATTTTTTAAAAAAAATGGTTTTCGGTGTGTTTTGATTTTTTTATCAAAAAAAAAAAACAATATAAACAAATTTATTGTATGTATACTAGAGGTGTTTGTGTTTGATATAAAATAAAATAATTTTTTAAAAATAAAACTAACGCAATTTGTTTAAAAACCAAACACGATGTTGTGTGGTTTTTTTGATCTAAAACATAAAAAAATATAAAAAAAAAATTTTAAAAAACATAAAAAAAATACAAAACAAAAAACTTTAACAAGCAAGTCTATGTCTGGGTGTGTTTGTGTTTTTCTAAAAAATAAAAAATATAAAAACACATTTAAAAATGCTTGTCTGGTGTGTGTTTGTGTAAAAATGTTTTGTAGTTTGATAAAAAAAGATCAAATACATTTTTTTTTTAACCAAAAACTGGATGTTATTGTGAGGGTGTGTGTTTGTTGTTTGATGAAAAAAAAAAAAACTGCCAAAAAAAAAAAATAAAAAAAAAGCATTTTCAAAAAAAAAATGGTTGTGTGTGGTTGTTTGTGTACTTGATTAAAAAGTAAAAATAACAAACAAAACTACTCTGAAAAACAATGGTTGTGTGTTGTGTGGTTTGTGTTTGTGTCAACCAATAAAAATTAAAAAACTTTCTCAACAATAAAAATTAAAAAACGTTCTGATGTGTGGTGTCGTGTTTGTGTGTTTGATAAAAAAAAGGTATTAAAAAAGGGTGTTCTGTGGTGTGTTTGTATATGATTAAAAACAAATATTTAAAAAATTTAAAATAAAAGGATTTGCGTTGTGTGTGTTTTAGTTGTGTTTTATAAAAAATAAAAGATAAAAAACCTTCTTAAAAACAAATAAAAAATTCTTCTAAACAAAATGGGTATGTGTGTTTGGGAGGGATAATGTGTATGGGGTATATGGATAGTATTATAAAAAAGTGGGTGTATGGTGATAGTAATTCCAAAAGGTGGGTGTGTTTGGATAGTATGTTTTTTGTGATGGTTCTTGCCACTTCGTCTGCATACCGCTTTTCGTCTGGATTGTAGGTTTGGGTTTTATTACGACCAGCAGACCAAGGTTTTTGGGATCATGTGTATGGGGTATTGGAGTTTTTAGCGAGACTTTTAGTCTCAGCACATTTATATTTAAAAACAATCCCGGATTATTGTCCAGTCTCCGCTCCGCTAACGGTCCGTACAATTTCGGCAAAATAAAACTAGTTTAGTGCTACCTAATAGTCTAGGTCAAGTTTTTAAAAAAAAAAAAAATCCGCGGATTACGAGTTATTTTCAGTCTCCGCAGAATGTCGCGGTACTATTTCGGATTTATTTTTCATGTCTACCTAATGTCTAAGGCCAAATTTAATCTAATGTATCCGGAATTTTTTCTAGTCGCGAACGCTTTAGTCTAGGCACGAGACCGGTTCTCCCTCAGATGATTATAGTATAACTAATCACTTTTAGAGTTTCACGTCCATTTTCGTTAGTTATTAAATGGGATATGTGACGGTTTCCGAAGTGTTCATACAAAGCTATTTTGAATAAACAGTCCATTTTAGTGTTAATTGATATGGGGGTTCCCTTCATTCAAGACACCCTCCAACATGATCGCAGGTTTATGAAATGCATTATCATAAACACTAGGGCAAATAGATCTAGGCCACGTTAGGCCAGAAAAGTTCACTAAAAAACCACCTGGCGTGTTCATTGTCAATACATCTATAATGTGGGGGTATTTGCTGACACCTAGCATAATAGAGATTAGCGAGGTAAATGGTCGCTACATAGGTAAACACGGTGACTTAATCCAGGTATAGTGTGTTGGCTATTATATGATAGTAGATAGCGGAGATCAATTAGGCAGAAGGTCTACACACGGGCGTGTTGTTTCGATGACAGTATATGTAGGGGTTTTTGTCGTGTACATTGCGATTACGCGGTCGATAGACGTTGTATTTCTACCCTAAAATTGGTTGATGGTATAGTGTTGGGGGTGGTTGTTGGATAGTAGATGACGGAAAAATGGTCACTAACACACGGTCGTGTTGGTGGAGGGGGTGTTTGGGTCTTGGATAGTAGACTGATGTTAGTTTATCAACCCCGTCACCTCCACAAAACACTGCGTGTTGATGGTATAGTGTTGGGGTGTTTGGCTAGTAGATGACGTTGTATTACGTCACTATAAGCGGAGTCGTGTTGGATTGTACTAGCGTTTGTGTGTGTATGTGTGTGTGTGTGTGTTGTGTGTTGTTCTTAACCCCCCACCACCAACAGGGGTATTTAGCCGAGGTGTGGTCCCCCCCCCGCCTGCATTGTTTTCCTCTTCTCTCAAGTTGACCCCCACCCCCCAGGTGTCCCTATGTTTTAAATTTCCCTTCCATCTATTACTCCTAGTATTCCATATCCCTTCCCTGCTTTAACATGGTGGATGCCCTTCTGACCCAATGTTACCCCCCTCTACTACTCACATCTAACATGCTAAACTGTTAAAAAACACATCAAACATGTTTACAAACATACAAACTCAATACACACAATAAACCTATCGACGTTACAACGTTAACAACAACAAACTCAATACACACACGCTAAACCTAAAATGACGTAGCAAAACGGGCATCCATTCGCGACCCGTGACTGCCGGCAATTGTTTACCACATGTTTGTTACAAATAAATATATCAAAAATGGCGGCCTAATGTTAATATGCCGTTATTTGGGTACTAGAAACATTTTCATCCTGTTCAACAATCAGTTGTTCTGTCTTGATACACAGTCTCAAGTGCCGCACATATACTTACTTTCCAAGGTGGCTTAACTAAATAGAGAGGACCCACATTGCCTAAAGAGAGCAAAAGACGATTCATTTCATATGGCTGACAGAGAATTACGGCTTGCACCAATGGATAACACTTTGGTGTCGCCTCGATCCATGGATAGACAAACTTGTTAAAAGAAGAGAATATCCAATCGTCAGGCAAATCACTACAGCAATTATTTCCATTAGTAACCCGTAAATTGTAGACGGGGCAATACCGCGTCACTCCGCACGAGGAATTTAGATCCAATTGATAAGATATGTGTTTTAATGTTCTGTGAATAAACAAGAAACAGGTAACGATAACTTGTACGACAACTTGGGATTGTTAGGTCGTTTTGTTCTTCAAAAACTAGACCACCACTTTTTGATACTCAGACTGGTATTGGATGGCCATTTTAGGGCCCCACTTCTCTTCCATGGAATATGAACACTGATGGTTATTAGTCTTGCGAGTGAGAGAGAAGAACGTCATAAAATCAAATGTTCAAAATTTATAACGAAGTTAAAAAGCGGGATAATAAACTCCGGATTGACCCAGTCGAATCTCTTAACGACTTACTAACAACTTCAGAGATGATATTTGTCCGGGAGAGCCAATGTCTTAAAAATGCGGTATCTCCCAGAAGTCCAATAACTGCATCCTACTAATCAAGTATATCCGTATCACATTTTCTAGACACGTTTTTCTGTCGCAATTCTTTTTTTTTTTAAAGAAATGTTTGAAAATTTAACGCATTTAGGTTGAAGACTAATGAAGCAATAAATCAATAAAATATTACATGTATGTAATGTAAACCATGCAGGTTCTAACCATTTGTTCGGCGCACGTCTTGTCACTCAGACAACCGCAGCACATCGCCCTGAACAACTGAAATTACTTATGCCTGGCGTCATTCCCTAGGTGGATTTCATATCGCCTTGGACAATCGTAAACTATCGGGGCCTATGGTGTCATTACCTAGGCGGATCACACATTCCCCTGGACCACACCGTAAATAAATATGGCCTGGTGTCATTATCTAGGCGGCATCACATGTTGCCCATGGTCAAGTTTCCCAAGCGGCCATCCAGAATTATAATAAAACCACATTGGTTGATATCTTGTGGTAGATAGGTGGAGTTTCGAGATTTGTCAATAGATCTATATCCGAAATTTGCTCTAAACCCCCTACCACGCTTATTTACATAAGGAATATCATTTACTAATGCACCACAAACTTTAAATTGTACAGATATACTTTACATTCACTGAGCGCAAAGACAAAGTTACAAAGTTTGAACCCCTCAAAGCAGTAGATTCAGTTACTACCAATAATCTGGATTTGATTGCCTACACAGTCTATGTTTCTGATAAATATTAGTCCAATGTATGTGGGAACATTTCTCAAACGTGTTGACCTAAATTTATGTAACATGATGCACTACTTACTCACCACCAGGACTATAGCTGATAGCCGTCCCCGTTTGGCCAAACAGGCAGTTTAACCTTAGCGCAGAAGGACCTTTATCTCCTCCTACATTCATTAAGCATGAACTTTGTTAAACATTTGCTGATTAAATATTAAATGTTTGTCAGTACTTATGGTAAAATGTTTAATGACAAAATTTCGGCCTATTAAATTATGTAGATATTGATGTTCAACCTCAGTTACTATAAAATTCAACTAAAAATCACGGGTCAGTTGTCTAAGTGTCTAATCTGTGTACGGTTAATTGGGGTTTTAATACATCATCACAACAGACAAATCCAACGATAGACATGTCAATGGTCAGTTCTTAGGTTGTGGCAAGACTGTGGTGAATGTTATCTTTATCAATATTGTTTACAATATTCAAAACAGAGAACACGAAAACGAAGACATAACCGGAAAAACGATATACCCCTTTTTTGCAATCAAGAGCAGTGCGAACGTGGGAACAAGAATTGCACATATACGCAATTCAATTCATTATTTTCCCTAGAACAATCCAATAAAAAAAAAGTGTTGATAGGAAAGGTTCTTCAGTTTGGTGATTGTTTAACTCGTGCAGTCCTGGCTGAGGACTGTCCTGTGCAGTTGGAACATCATGGACATCTTTCTGGTCTTTATTGTGTATACTCGAACTCAAACACGTAAACATGATTCATCTACTACTTTTGGCTCCTTTTTTGGCACAGGTTATGTTCCATAAATACCTTAGTCAGAACAATGTAAACATTCTGTCAGCTGCACAAAATAATTTTCATTTTAGCGAACGACTTAGACAACATTTATAAAAATTTTCAAGTGCCAAAATGTTGTAAGCGAGATACCATTCACATATATAAAACTCCAGAACGCCATTTACCAACTGTGTAAAAAGTGATTTAAAATTCACAGGAATTGCCAACATCCAGTAAGTCATTTACCAACTATCAGTGATTCATCCATTCGACACAAGTTACTACACTCCAGAAACGCCATTTACCAAGCAAATACTATCTTACTTCCAATTCACAGATACCAGCTCCAGAACGACAGATCAACCAAACTCCAGAACGTCATTTACCGAAATGAATTAAATGAAAAAAATGTAATAACATGGTTCCAATTCCTGATAGTGAAGAAATTAGGATTTTGGTCCAGGGATTATAATTCATCTGAAAATGGATAGGGTTTGCCAGACATGTTTTTCTGAACCGAATAAGCAACATATCAACAACTTCTTCAGACTGGCCCTTTAAAAAAAACTCAAACAAACACACAGACAAACATGATATCTCAAATGGAATGAACGTATCAGGTTTATCTCTACATACAAACTTTGTTGTCAAGTCTTTTCCTTAACAAGGTATGTCTTTCAAAAATGTGATCCACTATGCAGAAATTTCAGTATTAAAGAAATAACAATCAAGGTGGCGTTTCGCAAGCGATTTCGCAATCGCAGAAATATGGCTGCAGAAGAGAATCAGATGTTGCCACTTGCTTTAAAAGACCTTTATAGAACAATACCCACTTCAATACAAAATTTACCAGCGAGACAGACCCAAAGTATCCGCTCTTCCATTTGCCATCCTCGTCCTGGAAAACCGGGTGCGCTTGAAAAGTGCACTGTGATCCAGATCTTAGAGAGAAAACAGAGAACTTTGCAGTTATGTACACTTACCAGCTCCAATAAAAGGGCTTTTTCAAGAGTCCTTGAAGACATATAATGTTGACATGATCGGCAGCTGTTGAAGCAGAGATCTTGAATGTTATTGTCTGGAAAGCATAAGATTAAAAAAACGGTAAATTTGCTATTCAAAATCATCTGACAAGGTAGCACAAAAGCCCAGTAAAAAAATTATGTCTGGAATACAAATATTTTGGAAGCAATACTAAAAGTTTTTAAATGTCTGTGTCTCTAGACAAGACTGTTAAGGAGCAGCAAAGACGATTATATTTCTGAGTTGGACCCAAAGCTTGATGTCCATCCAGTTATAAGATTGGAAACAAGATGAACTCCATATTACTTTAAACATCTATGCAGCTTGAAGTAAATGCAGATGATGATAAATTTGATTGTATGCCATGGGATTAATACAGATAGAAATGTTTTTATCCTCTGACGAAAATCTCTCACGATGAATTGGGGGAGGATTTGGCGTATGATTTACCCTCTGATGTCAAGACAAGCCAGTTAGGGCATCAATGCAGATCTGGTAGAAAAGAACAGTGGTGGAGATTCCTGTTCTGAAAAGAAAGTGACAACGAACAAGCCCTCTTACTATCTGAATCCAATGTTGATATTAACATCCTATAGGCAACCAGACAAAATTGATTTCTTTCTTGCAGATCTCCAGATCTCATATGTGGACATAATACACCCTATCGTTTGACCGATGATGATGTACGCAGAAGTAGCAGAGAGATATTCGATTTCACGCTTCAACACGCAATAGTCAATGAAAAAAAATCGCATTATATATTTGCTCCCTCACCATAAACTAGAACAGACTTATTAAAGATAATGATGGATGATAGTCAGTAAGCGTTTGTCAGTCTAAATTCCCCCTTTTTCATTTACCGCAAATAAAAATTATAAATCTCTCTTACAACATAAGAATAAGCCAGATTACTTCACCTTTTAAAGTTTATGAGGGACAATAAACAGAAGAAGGATTAAACGAAACTTACCCTGCCAACATCTTGAAACAGCACCTAGAAATGTGCGCAGTAATTGCTGTAACTTTGAGAACAACCTTCTTGATCCAAATATATGGAGACACAGCCTACTGTACTTGAAAAGAACTGGGGCAGCATTACATGGAATGTATAACAACAAGCTCCTCACAAAATGTCAACATGATGATATTCTACATCCCTGTGAAGACATTTGTGCACTGGAGCGAACTTGGCGGCCTTGGTGAATTAAAACATATTGGGTAGTCAATATCAATCATCTCTTCAATTTCCTTTGTGAGTGGTGCAATAGCATATGCAACCTTTTGTGTGGAACTGTTTTTACGAACATTATACGTCAGTACTGTTCGATCAAAACCATGAAAGCAACTCCATTTTCAACACCCTTTTGAGGACTAGATTTTGCGAACATGCCCCTTGATTCACGGAGAGAGAAATTACACACATAGATGCACTTACCGTATTTAGCCCTAAGATCAACGGATTGATACTGTAGATCATAGAATGATTTGTAGGGGACACGGTTCCTTGATGTTCGTAAAGCCATATCAAGATTTACCGAAAATTGAATTTCATCCAGATAAAAGTGTACTCCACATGTCAAGCCTCGGATGTGAGCACTATAACGGAGAATAGTGGAATGTGTCTCTTACATTTTTGAAACACTGACATGGACAAAAACTGACCCGAGGCTTGTTTTACCGGATGCACATTTAATCCTTCGTATAAATTACCAGTTGTGGAGAAAAAGAGAAGACAAATTATGTCATGATTTGCTGAGGGGAAGCAGCTGCAAGAGTGAGTACAACTCACATGACTGCTTCTCAATCTGCAATTAACCACTTGTCAAGCAGTGGCTCAAGCCAGATTGTGTGAAAAGCAAATGTAGAGAAATCTTTTTGAATAAAAAAGGGCACTTAATTCCTTTTCACTTCTTTTTCTCGTGTGTGCCAGTAGGCAAAGAATATGTGTATCTTGAGGAGGGAAAAAGGCCTTATTCAAGTTGCAATCAAATTATTCTAGAAAACAAATTGAAACATCTGTGAAAGTGTTTGTTACAGTACACTTTTGCTTGGTATAAAATTCAAAACACATGCTGCCATTAGGTCAAAATTACTTGATGCATATTCAGGAATGGGGTTCACAATCCGCATTTGCAAAAAAAAAAAAAAAAACAAAAAAAAAACCTTCCTCCAAATATGAAATGGAATGCTATCTGCAAAGGAAAAACGAACCCAGTTTTATCCCTGCTCCTAACGAAGAACAAAGAAATAGAGACAGAGACGAAAGATCAATGGCTAAAATTATGTGAAGAAATTCCGAGACCAGACAAGACATTTTCAAAGTCATAAACTGTGTCGACGTTTGAAGAAAGATCATCAGTTTTGGGAATTTGTCATGCCGTACGTGCTGAAAAAGGAAAGGATAGTAGAGTCCTGATTGACGGTTCTATTGATCGTCAGTGTATAAGTTAACATTGTTAAAAGACTGTACTGTCCATTCTTCCTTGATCAGTCAAAATTATATCTGGAAGATGTGTGCCAGATGTCAATAAGGCATCATGGCAAGGATATCAGGCACTCAAAACATTGTTGGATGCCTCCTGAGTCTGCTCTAGAGGATATAACAGCCTTGATAGACCTGCAGATAGACTGTATGTTCATCCTTTGGAAGCCAGATGCTGAACTTCTGGACTTATTAGGTCCAAAATCTGTCTGCAAAAGGGATGTTAATGACAATATATCCTATACTTATGGAGACTATATTAATGTCGATTATATGAAGCAGTGTGCTCCCAATAGCAGAGGACGAGCTGAAGAGTAATTTTGTTGACAGCAAGAATTGGAATTCGATGATCTAACAAAAACTTGATTTCAACTCACACAAAAGACCACTGCAGATTACAAGCGTGCGCTACTACCATCTTTACAGTACTCCAAGGTTACTACTATACATTCCTTGGTTCAATATATGGGTGATTCTTTTCAACAAAAACAAAAAAAGTAATTGCCACGGCATCCTTGTTGCATCAAAGCAGCAATTCATACATACTAAAGATTGTGCTGACGTTTAAATGCTTTTCCTTCCATAACTGAGTATATACCTCAGTAAAAAGAGTACATATCTGTGTATAAAGTCACATGTTTTTATTTTAAATAGTACTCTAAAATATTTCTCGAAAAAGACGAAAAAGTGAATTTCCTGTACCACACGCAGAATTTGATAGATTTTCAAAAGTATATTGTTTATAGCTGTGAAACAACTTTGTAGAAAAATGTTTATATTTAGGCATGTTGGTCTCAGCATTTTGATTTTTTCTTTCCTACGGAACACCAACATACGCGGACTGCCAACTGCACACATCATGATCATGTGGGTCCTCACTTGTAAATTCACAATGATACGTGATTATAACAAAACGCCAAAATTACAGTGTGGTTTGTTCTATGCTTTGTACTACATCAATGGAATTTTTTAGCATCAAACTTTCTACATCCTGGACAAGTCCTGGAGAGTTCTTTTTTTTTTATTCTGACAAAACTGTACGTCTAATTGGCGATGTATCAACAAAGTACAATATCACTGTGCAATATACACGTTACATGCTGTCCTTCAAGTTCTTGAATTTATTCAATGAAAGCTTTCTAGCCAGATGTTACTAGCAATAAGTTTACTTTGCAAATTGTATTCTTCTCACAATAAAGACTAACATTCAGGGAAGGATTCAGCTTCCTATGAAATTTAATACGTAATGTCCATGTGTATTAACATTACCAGACATTACATTTGATGATATTCATCACAATAAAATGACCACTGTAGTTCCCTCGTCTCAGCCATACATCGTCGTTCCTAGCGTAATTTCTGTGTCATGATCTTCATTATTAATTACGAGTACCGCTGTTCTGATAGTGTGCGATCATTAACACAATGAAGGAGTATTCTTTGATATGTAACACACCTATGTATAAACGTTTCATTATAAGGAAACTAGGCATTGCGCCATATACTACGTACATATACTTTAAATCTGGATTGGCACATACAAATCCACATATTTACATTTACCAGTGGAGGTTAAGTATTGATTAAAATATTAATTCTGCCGTTATTGTCAGAGAGAGAGGAAGTTTTTTTGTCATGCCTGACCAGAGTTTCGTCTGCTATCAAATATAAGTTCTGCAACACTATTGATCTAGCAATTAACATCTTCTTTTGGAGAAATTGTTTTAAAAACTTTGGATATCCATTTGTGCAGCTAGCTGTTTGTACTTATGTCCATGTATAGGGAAATAAATAAAAGAAGAGGTTTTAGGATTTTTTAGAGGGTTGAGAAAGTTGGTTTTTGTCTAAATAGAGGAAAGTAAAGCAATTAGAAGTATCATTATCATGGTTGATCCTCCGTCTGGAACACTAACCACGCCAGCCAGTCAATCACCTGCGAGTAGTACAGTGGGGCAAGATACGGCTAGGGCAATAATGATGAGACCATGAGCAAAGAAGGTAAGTTCAAATATCTTATAAGCGTTTTGTTGTGACAGTTGAGTCTATGGTCGTTTATAATTCTTTTACTATAACATTATACCTACTGAACTCATAAGACAAGTATTGTTTGTTTTGATTCTTGCCATTTATCTGCTCTCCGCTTGGTGATTCTTACTCTATCGCATTGTATAGTTCTCTTTGACTCCCTCTTTCTGATTCTCAGAGTCCTCGTTAGTCGGTTGTTGCATCGCTGAGCTGACGTTTCTGCTTTTACCAATTATAGGTGTCACAGACACCATCGCGCAAACTAGCCACTCAGAAATATAAGACAAAAATACCCGCTGCAGCTCCAACTTTTCCACATGACATGTTCTCCCTCATTGATACTAGCGACGATGGTTCAAGAAGAGAATGAGAGAGAAGATGAGAGATTAACTGTAAGGAGATGAGAGATTAGAGTGACGTTGAGATGCTAGAAGTAATCCTGATGAGAATCCCGACGACCACGAGAGAGAGAGACGAGAGAGACGAGAGAGACAGCACGCGAAGACTAGAGAGAATCCTGTATTCAGTCACTGAGTCTTGAGCTATTTTTGGCTTGTTATCGCATTTGTCAGTCCACCCATTCTTCCCCACCACGCGTTATGCTCATACACACTTCTATGCATCACATCTACACCTAAAATATAATGCCCACACACCTGCCTTATTCAGATACAATTCCTAAACAAAATATAATATACACGATACACTGCCATACAATGCATACATACACACATATCCCATGACACAAACATAACACGCATGCATACAAGTGATTGCACGTACATACGATAGAGGAGAACCTTACTACGCCTTCCTATGCAACTCCTGGCACATGTATTTCCTAGACATATCAAATCGGTTAAGGTAAGTTATAGTGTTTGACACGATCCCCAGAAACTAAGAGCACTGTGATGGGACCATATAGGTATAGTTATAGGAAAGCAGCAATGTTGTCTCTATATAGGACACAGTTTAATTACAATTCCAAAATATATATCTTAAATATAGATAGTTGAAGCCGGCCAGGGTGTTGACCGCATCTATGGAATACAGACCCTGATATACGTAAGATATGAAATGCCCAATTACCAAACATATCAACAACCTATACATACCATTACTTATGTTGACAGCGAATGGCAAATAAATCGTAATAACTTATTACTCAGTTTAGAAAAGAAAGTTGTTATAGATGTATTCATATATTGCTAGTTTTGTTGTGGTGTATCAAAGTGTGTTCACCCATTCAGCAGTTTGTGTATCAAAGAAATACTGTTTTGTGTACACAGGAAAATATGTAGTTTTAGAGTGCCACGTCTTTAATGATAATTAGGCCCCCCCTCTTTGGTAAGTTCATTATGTAAAGACTAACGCATGTGATAAAGATACTAAATTTCCACTGCAATATAAATAAATTAATAACATTATCAACTTTTCCTCTTATCCAATTATACCTATCGAAAATACTCTCTTTGATTACATAATATTTTGTATAGTATGACTTTCACTCGCTCTTTATTCACTCCATGAACCTGGTCAATGATTTGTTGTGTTTTTGGGCAACCCATAAAGTGATCACAGAGATATTAAAGACTTCTCGCAGCGAAGTTTTGCTATGAAGATCACAAAAATTATGAGTGAATCTTCTTTTCTCCAATTTATATTTAGATGTACATTATTTAACGTTGGCCATAATTATGTGATATGAATCTATTAGTTGTTGAAACCAATTTAGTCTTGGGCTTTTGTGAGGCAAGAGGAAAAGGAAAGTCTCATTCCAATTCAATCCCATATTAAATTGTTCATATCCTGTATTCAATTCGTAGCAACTGTAGGCTTCGTTCTTTGGTTATCGCTATTGTGGAAGACTTGCTTTGAACTTTATTTTAAGTAATCAAAGCCGTTTATTCAACATTATTATAAGTCCAATAGATGGGAATCTATCAGTGAGTATTGTATAATATAACACTCGATACAGACCTAAAAGTTTACTTTTGTTGACCTTTAGGCCACCTACAACGTCCCTCGTCTGTGAAGCAATTTTTAGATCAACAATTACGCGGTACACTGGAACTCCATATGTATTAAGGAAAATTATTAAACGTTATCCGTATGAAAACCATCTTCATCTTACAAAAGTCGTTTATATATTGTAAAATCCTTTTTCAATCCAGTGCCCCTTTGGCCTCAGCCCCCTGCACCTCTGAATTTCCAAAAATGATATTACGATTTTGCCAATTTTGTGGGTGTTTGAAGGAATTCTTCTTTGTTTTTCAACAGTCAAATTTATTGATAGAAATTGTATATGTATGCTTAAAATACATCTATATAAAACTTATTCAGGCACGTATTCACTCTTTTAAGAAAATCTATTCCCAATAAGAACAAAACATTATATTTCTGGGAGAAGAGCCAGTAAAATCTTGTCCTTTTGGGCTCAAAAGCAATTATTGTCTGCCCAAAATCATATTGATATAAACCATTTTAAGACCATCCTCATGATAATCTTTAATAATGACTTTCTTTTAATGTTATCTCTTGTCCCACACCAAATAAACTTATGAAAATGAGAATCTATATACAAATACATTTTTAGCCAACTCAAGTTTCCAACATTTTCGTCTATTCTGTCAACAAATGATTATCCGTGGAATTGGATGTTATTAAGGTTGAAGAGGAGTTGGATATTGGAGGGTGCGGGTTGTGGTAAGTTAAACGTAGGAACAGAATTAAGGAGTAGGAGCTTGAGAAAGAAATTCTGGAATAGGGGAACAAAGCAAAAAAACACTTTAACAAATTTGCTAAGGACAGAGCAATTGTTTGAATAGTGTACCTACGGCAGTAAATATATCAGTGTTTGTTAAAATCTTTTCTTACATTAATCGTTGTTAATCTTTTCACCTAATCTAATTTTATTTTCATTTTTGTTTTTTTTTTTTTTTTTTTTTCCGCAATATTTTCTATAGCTATCGAATTATAATTTTTAAATTTTGTCTCTGAAAAATACTTTCAACTGTGTTTGATGCCTCCTACTTGAGTTTTTATGCTTTACAACGTTTCAACTGTTCTTGCGATACAGCTTTTGTGTTTATGTCTGTTTTCTGTGTTGATGCCTTTTTAACTCTTCAATCTGTTTTTTTTTATACGTTCAACATCTGCGTTGATATGTTGTAGTTGTGACTCTAATATTTGTACATCATTCACATATCCTCTCAATTCTCTTTCTTCTTGACTGATGAATAATCTTTTAACTGCATGCGGACGTTCTTCGCCTTGATCTGCATCCATTAAAGTCTCTGCTTCTTTCAGTTGCAGGTTAAGAGATTCATTTGTGTTGAATGCTTGCATCTCAATACGCCCATGAGCTTGTAGTTGTTATCTGCCTGTAACTGTTGGTTCTAATCGTTTTTGTATAGGTCTGTCTCGAGGTTTCTCATTTGATGACAATTAATTCCTTTCTCTGTTCAAACTTAAAATGTAAGAAACTTGCTTCCACTTTTGTTGGAAAAAATAGATTAGGTTAGGTTTTAACGTTTTATTTAGACTACCATTTATAGAAATTTGTATTCGGTGTTTACTATTTTGGTAATACAATGCATTTTTCGTAATTTTCGAATTATTCTTAATTAAGCCATGCTGTTTATTATCAATGTTTAAATCATGTTTTACAAATTCTTTGCATTCGTCTACTAAATCTGTAGATACAGGAATTTGATGAGGAGTTTCTAATCATTTTTTAAATAAGCTATTATTAGTGAAATCATAATCAATTTTTTCATCACGGATTTGTTCCTTGCATTTATCTTCATCGTAAATAGGATGATAACATTTTTGATCAAAATCTTCTCCACCTTCTGCTATTTGCATACTATTGAAATTGTTGATAAAAAAAAAAATTCAAAAAGAATTGGATTTTCATTGAAGAGAAATCTAACAGTAGTCTCACCTACCTTGAAACGGAAGATTACAAACAAAAACGGAACATTAGTGTGGCAAATTGAACATGCAAAGAAATAACTGGTGAACTCTTAACTGACAAGGAGTTGGAAAAAAATGAATAAAGCAAATAAAAAACATGCGAAATCTTTGTAAATACAAGAGCAGGAAAAATATCAAAGTCACTGTTTGATTTTGTTATCCAAGAAAAAGCATCTTTGATTAGCAAGTTTCTACCTATTGATGATTTTAATAAATTACAGACAGAGTTTCAAGAAGATTGCATGGCATCAAATGGTATTATATACTTTACAGGTTTTTTATCATTAGGATTACATCTGTGAGCACTAAGTGTTAGTTCGATAACATTCAAACATATTAATTTTAAGAAAAAAGCAGAATAGACGAAATCTCCTCAATAATAAAGTTGATAGTTTTATTGGCTTCCACCTTTCTCTTGTGCCCTCTTATTTCTCTATTTGATGGCATTTTAGCACTTTTAGATTTGTTGTCATTAGCCCTCATATATTTTGTATTCGAGCAATGGAAACATTTTCATTGTTGCTCTGGATCAGATAAGTCAACAGAAGCACAATGCAAAAGATGATCTCCATTAAATCATCATCGCTAACACCTTCACGTTTAGTAACATTCAACCACCTACGATGAAAGTCAAACAGATGGTACATTTAACACTTTTAAAGTTGTATCTGACTTCAGCGTGTCTCTCAACGAGTGCATAATTCTAGCTCGTGTTAAATTAGTTTCCCTGTGGTTTTCGTTGCTGCTGTATCCATGTCTAAATTATTCATTATAGTGTTCTCTGTATTCTTATCTCTAATTTGTAAAGTAGTCCTTATTTTCATCCCTCCAATTTATGTGGTAATCCTTATTTCTGTCCCTAAACGGTGTACTGCATTCACTCTTACAAGGTTCGCGATAACCACTAATTTCGTAAAACTCACCCACTTTTTTTAATTTGACATTTTGAACACATTTTAGTTTCCATTTTTCTTATATTTTACTATTTTATTTTCAACTATCTATTAATACTGTTACTTTTCAATATCATTGCATAATAAAATTCATTTAGCACTAACTTGTAATATGGTTGTAAATTAAATAGAAGGTGAACAAAGTAAAGATACAGGTGAAAATAAGTCAGAATCAAAGGTTGAAAAAGTAACGTCCAAAAAGAATAAAGATTCATGTAGAGTTCATCTTGGCAGATAACTTGGAAACCGTTCACAACGATTTAAAAAGCAAAATATACTTTAGACAGAACAAAAAGAAAATGAACACCAGTTGAAGATGAAAAACGTTAGTTCAAACAAGTTGATGTCTTACCGGATAATTGGTGGTATTGTTGATTTAGGTCTGGTGTTGTTTACAAAAAGCACGACCGGTATAATTTTTAGACTTGAAAAATGCACCAAGAACAACCATATAAAAAGATACTTCAAAACACGGGATGTGATTAGAATGGGTCTTTGAATGTGTTGCAGAATTTAGGGCTGACCCATGGGGAAGGGATAAGATCCTGAGGAAAGTGGGACGGGTACTTGTGTATTATGTCTTATTTTGTTTTGAAAGATTAATAAAAACAGAAGGTTAAGAAATACAAGATATAAACATTGTTCCACTCAGGTTACACTATGTAATAAAAGAGAAATACAGTGCGTGTAACAGAAATTACATTTCTCTTTCACAGGATGAATATAGGCTGATAAGAAATTAAACATAATTGTATTAAAAAGATAAAAAGTAAAAAAAATAGTTGTATAGAAAAAAAGGTGTTCTTTTTTATTCCAATACTAAACACTTGAATGGAACATAGAAGTCAATCCTTTTCTATAGTATCTCATTGCAATGGTTCTACTAAGAAGAAATAACGTATTGTAGATATAACACACAAGGTTAAATTAAATAACATTGATAGTGCCTTTTGCTTTTCTGGCGATTTCTGGTTGTCCTTGGGATTTTCGGAACAATGGGATCATACCTATTGGAGGGAAACCATATATGTCACGGCATTCGGTCTCGAGAGATGTACATTGTCATTGATGATGGGGAAATACAAAATAAATACACGTAGCAGGAATAAGAATATGGCTGTCGACATGGATACATAGCCTAATAGTAGAACACCGACATTAAAACCAACAGTGTTTCAGTTCTAGGTACGGTTATGCAGAATGCATTTTCCCCGTCAAAGTATTATTACATGTCTCATTGAGATAACAAAGCGGACTGAATACTTGCTACTCCCATCGGACCTAGGGTTTGATTTCTGGTGCTGTACCGTCCTGTGTTGAAACCTTTCATAGTCGACATTTTTCCCTTGGTACTCCGGTTTCCTACGCATTAAAGACCTTTCTAAGTCATAATCAGTTTTAAGTTTGCAAAGCTTACCAGTGTATACTGCATTAAACGGCGAATATCACAGACCCATGTAATGGGCCGATATATCTGGGTCTATGCTATTAAGTGGCGGAGACCCATGTCTGCCAGCATTCTATAAATACAGCAGTTATGGGTCTGTTATTTTACTTCTACTAATGATGTAAAGTGAATAGCGTGTACCCAAATCTGAGAGAACATTATACGGCATCATATCTAGGTTTATGCTGATCGCAGTTGTGTTCACGTTATAAACAAGAGAATACAGAAGTCTAGCTATTTTACGTCGATTGTTCAACAGTTTTAACAACTGATATCAAAATGTCTCGACTGCGCAAGTGGTGGTGTTTGGTGTCTCTCATGATGGAGGAAACCGTAGAACCGGGCATGAACCACTGACCTTAAGTGGGCAGACACTAGTTAGTCCTTGCACGGGTCATTTAAGGTGATCAAACTCGAAACAGCAAAACTGCAAAGCAAATGTATTTTGTCAGAGTTATCTATGACCGTTTGTTACTTCCACACGAATCAATCTATTTGTGTCTTTAAGTTTTATTGCACTAAAGGAAGAAATAGATAAACAAATATATCAGAACAACGAATAGACGGTCACCAATTCGTATACATGAAAAAGAACGAAACAAAGGATACAATTAGATTAATTGATTGACTTGTTTATTGGCATCCAAGGGCACATCAACACATGAGAGGTAATACCGTACTGAGATACATTTTGGGGTCGGCAGATCTGGGCAGGATTCAAACCTGCACCCTTCGGGTCGCGAGTCTGGCAACATAATATTTGAGCCAAAATTTCAACGATGAAAAGGAGCAAATGAACCCAGTTGAATTGAATTAGTATCCACGGCCCCAAAGAATTAATTTTAACAGATTTTTAAGCCCTCCTTACTCAAGCTCCTAATATTTTCTCTAAAATCATCTATAATTGAACTGGAGAGTTTTAATGGAAAAATCGAAATGGAAAACGTCAATGTACCCTGTCCGATGACAAACTGTCAGAAAAGGTTGGATTACACGCATACATTTCCAAATACCCTGTAGTAGGTAACATTACTGGCAAATGGTCTGTTAGACATTAGGACTCGAGAACTTGCGCTGAATATTACAAGAGTGCAGCTTAGCTAATTTTTAATTACTTGTTCTTTCATAACCTCTCCAAATAAGGGTCTTGCAAACTCAATTTGCACGTCAAGCCTGTAATTTGTGAAAGAGACGTTTGTTTTAATCTTGGTTCTCCGAAGTGAAATATCTCGCATGGAAACGATCTCCCATCAACTTTACCGGATCGGTGACCATTGCATAAGGTCGTATGCCAGACTCTTGTTAGTACAATTAGACTGAAAAACGTAAATGGCGATTTATCCCACTGTCATATCTTGGAACAACAGTTTTCGACTACGGCCGGGTTGGTGATGTTAACTCTCACATTTGAAGCCACCTGCTATAAAATATAACACTCTGTGACTACGATACCATTTCAAAGTTGTCATGAGATTGGAGAAACCGAATCAGTAAATAAACTGGAACATATCCTCCCAACACTGATTCCCCATAATGAAGCAAGTAATCACTAAAATCAAAGAAAGCTGTAAACGGAGACGTAAATAAAAATAGCATATATTGAGTCACTCATCCAGGCAGCTCTCTAAACGATGAATTATAATCCTAAAACCGTGTTGTATATACTCCGTCCTCCTTCCCTTCTTCCCTCCCTCCTTCTATGACTATCTCCTTGTGAGTCACACCACCTCCCTCCCCGT
>JAQPZY010000197.1:0-68208 GCA_029931535.1 Margaritifera margaritifera
TTAAAGTCCATAACAGGATGTTTTTAACTTTATTGGATTTATTAAAACAAAACATAAATAGTACACACAACCTTTCAGTAGCATATTTGAGGTGTTCCGATTGAAGGGAATCAGCACGCGGTGAACGACCGGTTTTTAACTTAGCAATAGTATCATTGATCTCGTGCCAATGTACAAACTCAATATCTCTATATGTGCAGTAGAGCTGGGTACCACAACAAATATTGTACTACGGTTTACCGCGATATTTTGGAACGTACTGCGATACGTACTACGGTATACCACAATTATATTAGGGACCAACAATTGAATATCCTCAAATGTTAGATGATATTATATATAAATACCAATGTTACTCAATAAGGATAGAACAAATTATATCAAAAATTCACTTTAAATTACATTTGGATGTCTTGGTCATTACACCTTCACATTATATATCGTCATGTGATATTAAACGTGTGTAATATTGGAAAATATGATGTGGGTATATTAATCTAACAACACAGTAACCATATGATAAACTAATATATTTCAAGCAGATTATACACATAAATGAAACAACGAAAGTATTTACATTGCCTTAGTAAAATTAGTATTTTCAATGAAAGGCGCTTTCTTAAAAATGCCAAGATGTGACGTCTTGATGTCAAAAATGACGAAACAGATCACAGGTTCAAAATCTCGTCATGACATGATCGCACTTGTTGTTTTATTAGTTTCAAATCTAAGGTTGGTGTAAATGCCATTATAGAGGAAGATGATATACTGTAGCACTCAACCGTTGCTAACGATCATCTTAGCTAGTTTAATGCAGTTAACTCTACTATTTATTGCACTAATTTTCCTTGTCATCATTATAACAGTTGTTTATATCAAAATAACGTATGACGACCCGAAACATGCGTGTTTCTTTCACTGTGATAGCAGTGTTTCACGACCAATGAGTGTGTTATATCAAAATAGCATAACAGTTCCCAGATTTTATCTCAGGTATACACGGTATTTACATGCACGTGTAATTTACCCCAATGTCCATTTCCATTCGCACGTTTTTTTCTGACAATAGTCAAGCAAACTGCGATTTGAGCAAACTACGCAGTCCCCCTCCCGCCCTCCATCCCTAACGAACATGAGTCACATTTTGTTTCAGTGGCCCCTGTCTTATTGCTTGACCTACGTGCAGGTGAAGAACAAAGCCAAGACAATAAAATATATCTTAAAATGCAAAGAAACGTATTAGACATTATTATATTTTAGTTGTTCATGTATACTGGAGTTTTTCTACTTTGGCTTTGTGAAGAAAAAATAACAAAAAGAAAAAAAAAACAACAACCACAGTGTTTTAAAAATAGTAAGATTATTCTTTTCTTATTTTATTTTTTTCTCGACAAACTTTTAATATTAGTCTGGAACATAAGCATAAAAAATATCATTCTTTAACAATGAAAACTGAATATTGGGCTGAAGAATTTATATATTCCATGTTACTAATTCACACATTTTTAATTATTCATAAACGAGTGAAACAGAAACTTTAGTTTGAAAATGTAATAGTGTGAATCTTCTCATTTTATAGAAGTGTTTATTTGCTTTCTACTTGTATAATACTCCAAGCTTTAAACTGCAGATAATTCTTAATAAAAAATCAACTTCAGAAACTATTTGTATTGTCGAAACAAGAAGCTACTGCAGCTGCAATGCACGCTGTCCATTCTTCTACAACAGCCATGTCCAACTTTCTCAAGGTCGCGGACCGGATAATCGATTTTTAAAGCCACACCTTATTATGTAACTAAGTGGATAAAACCAGGTCGCAGACCATAGGTTGCACATACCTGTTTTAATTCCTACACATTCACATGTTACTGAGAGTAACCTATAACAGTACTGGTGTCTAGTCATAAATACTGAAATTTTACCATTGAATAAACATATTTATTCCTACTTTTAACTGCACGGTCATAAAGGTACTTCTGTGTACACACACACGCACATACACACACACACACACACACACACACACACACACACACACATATATATATATATATATATATATATATATATATATATATATATATATATATATATATATGAAGTTACATTCGGATGTCTTGGGCATTACCCTTCACATTATATATCGTCATGCTGTCAATCGTTATGTTATTGAGTGTTTTGCAAAAAAGATGAATTTTTCATCAGTTTATAAATTCGTGAATCTGCCTTTGATTGTGATGGGGTGCTGTTGTCTTCATAGATGCATAAATTGTTTTGGGATCTGTATATTTGAAGTTTTTGACAACTACGGAATCCACTGAAACTGGTACCAAACTAATACTAGTCAATTCAATACAAGTTGTCCCGTCAGGTTTTATGGGAAAACTCTTAGCACTTGCTCAAGGCTTTGTTGTTATACAACACAATACGTATAGCCCCGTTGTACATGGATTAGTATTATGAGAGAGAGAGAGAGAGAGAGAGAGAGAGAGAGAGAGAGAGAGAGAGAGAGAGAGAGAGAGAGAGAGAGAGTTCTGTGTTGTGTTATGCTTAGACAGGAGGAGTCCGCGGAAATGCCTACAAATATTTTGAGATGAACATAGATGACACTTCTTACTTTTCCGCCATACATTTATGATGATCTCAAAGAACACCCAATTTTATGTAAAATTATTATCTCTGTATTTGGTTTGGGAATTAAAATGTCTATTGTAAAAATAAATTACATGATTTTTAGTTGTATCGACAAGTAAACCCTTAAACAGATTAACAATGGGTTATATATTATTTGTTAAAAATAAAATACAACTTTTTTATAGTTAATGCTTTGTTTGTTACAATAACGTGCTTACTAAATTTAGAATAATCATGTCTCTATGGTATGTTTTCTTTCTTTTATGTTCTTTTATGCACGTATCCATATTGCTTTGGAATCGCTAATAAGAGAATTACACAATCCCAGCTGTAAGTAGCTGATCTTCCGTCGAGAGGTATGTGTGCCAGCATATTTGGATGGGAACACTTGTTATTCATGTATGGAGATGGACTTTTGTTGTCAGATGATATGGAATGAGAAATCAAGTTTAGCTTAAATAGAGCACAAATTAATTAATGAGCCATTGCCAACTGTTTATATACGCCTAAATTTATCATCGGTCCGTTTTTCTAGCTGACGAGAACTGTTAAAATTATATGAAAATGCTAATTGTGAAAATGTAGGAGCGTATATACTTATTATTGTCATAAAAGTTCCGAAATTCATTGATTTATTTTTAATTAATACCCGGGCTTTATCAACCAGTTATGTTAATTTAATTCTAAAGAAAAGTAATAAACAAATAAACAAAATTCGTTATATGGATCCTGTATACAAACTAAAAGAATCAATCACAGTTATATATAATAAGCAGATAAACATACTCTTTTTTAAATGGCTTATCTACAAGCGTTTAGTTATTATTAATTCACTTTAAAAGCTGGCTAGTTTTGATGGTGCAAGGACTTCACATTAGATCATAGTCGGCCTAATCTGTATCGGCTCACATGTCAAGTGTTGATTTAACCACGCGTGTCCTTGGCACATTTTCTCACCGATAGGGCTACTACAGTAATTGCTAACCGTCAGTAATCTGGTCCAGCGCGCGCCAGGAATTTAGCAGCTAAAATACGTTTCCAAGTTTGAAGTGTGTTGGGTTTTATGGGGTTTTATTTGGTGTAAAATTGAAATCTAGGATCGAAATTTGTTTCGGCTTCCAAATAGAGGGTTTTGATTTAATAATAATAAAGTAAAACTCGAATCTCGAAAAATACTGATAAAGAATATGTATATATATATATATATATATATATATATATATATATATATATATATATATATATAACCTTTTTAATTTTATTATCTTTTTTGTTTTTGTTTTTAGAGGCAATGTACATTTCTGTTACGTTGCAGCCTAAATAAATCTAAAACACCCCGTTCCAAACTCTTTTATAAAGAAAAATGGACAGAGTTACTATGCAAAGTTCATAAAGTCTTGGAAGATATAAAGAAAGATCAATCTATAGCAAGGAGGAAATTTTATTATGATTATTACACACATTAGACGTGCTTGTCCATGTATTCAAACCTAACCTCTGTTGAATATTTGAGATTTTCTCAATGTATTCTGTCTGTATTGTGTCTCCTCTACAAAAACAACACGGGAACAAAATATTATTTGGATGCCTTTTTGAAATTTACTAATAGCTAACCTAAATAGTGCACACTTTTTTTGTTTTATGAAAAAGTCATGGCGTATAGAAGGCTTAAATCGTTTTCGATATTAAATCTAAAATACCCAATTTGCTACTACTTGAACAAAGGGAATGACAATAGAGAAAGATCAGCTTGTGAGTTTATGAATTATATAATATCTGTAGATTATGAGGAACAGATTGTTATGACGTATAAATTTTGCTGTTCATAAAAATTATATCTGAAATATCAAACAGATGTTTTGATACACGAGCTTATTGATGCACGCTATCATGTACTTCTGAGTACATGTATGAACCACGAGGCTGTCACCTTGATGTCTGAAGTATCAATTGACAATAAATATATTACCTCCATTAGGGATAATCATAATGAGTTCGTCCTTTAATTCTTTAATGCTTTGAAGGATTCATGATCTTTTTGGGATTAAAAAATGTTCCAAAATACGCCGAGTGCACTAACTCCCTAAATTTGAACCGTTCATGCAAGGCATAATACTGTTTATTTTCATTTTCATTTTGCAGGATAAAGTGAATCCTCGTTGTTTGTGATGTCACACTGTCTACAAGTTCATTACAAAAAAAAAAAAATTATGTTAGTTCTTAGTTCGTATTGATACGTTATACTGTGTAAGCAGGCCCGCCGTAAAAGAGAAGAGGGGTGGAGGCAATTGCCAAGGAGTCCGGCGATTTCTAGGGCCAGCCGACAAATCAGTTATATAATGAATAAATTAATCTTTGCAGTAAATATTAAAATTTGTTCCTTTCAAGAGTTTTAGTTATGATAGATTACTATAGGTTATATATACAAAAAATGAAACTAGTTTTGGGGCCCATGACTGCTCTGCCCAGCGGCCGGGAATTTCTGTTGACGGGTCTGTATCTAAGAATGTCCGATTGTCCGTTATGTCCCATTTACCTCCATCTACATGTTTTGTGTAATAAATATGTTCGTCCTTTGTTTTAATTGATATTTCAGACTTTTTGTGTAAATAAATGTTTTGGTCGAACGGCGTCCTCAGTTTCAATTCATTGTTTAGACTATTTGTGTAAATATGACCTGATTGCCCGCAATGAACCATTGCTTACAGTCTCTATGTTTCTGTAAATTATTATGTGCGTCTTTCGTTTTACATGGTACTGCGGACCATCAGTGTAAACATGTGCATTCAATAATCATGTATAATTTAACAAGCACACTTCTTTTTTAAGAAATATTATATAAAATTAACAGAATCCAAATAGAATAAACGCAATAATAATTAACAAAAAAAAAAGAATCATCTTGAGATACCATTAATGATATGATGATCTCATATTTTCTGGAATAGGTTGATAGTGTAAATTTAATCACACCCGAACTATCAAAAAAGACATGTTCATACATGTGATTATTTATGCAATACATGTATGTAAAAGTATGTAACCACCAGGCTGCCACCTTGCTGTATGAATTAGCAATTAACAATTGATGTATTACCTAGGGAAGGGATAATCATAGTGCAATCATCATTTGTTTCTGGAAAGGGTCAAGGATCTGTCCACGATTAAATAACGAAACACTATTACATATGTTTGCACTAACTACCTGAGTCTGACTATTCATGCACGGCCTCATTATGTTTTAGTTTTAAATTTCATTTTACAAGTTAAAACGAGTTCCAACTGTTCATGTATAACATTGTCCGCCGTCTCCGTGTTTATGTTAATAGTATGTGTCCTTAGTTTGTATTGATAGTTCAGACTAGATGTGTAAATATGTCCTCATTGTCCATGATGTACCAATGTCCACAGTCTCCATTTCTGTGTTAGTAGTGTCCGTCCGTTAATAGTGTGCGTCCTTAGTTTGTATTGATAGTTCAGACAAGATGTGTAAACATGTCCTCGTTGTCCATGATGTACCAATGTCCACAGTCTCCATGACTTTGTCAACAGTGTGCGTCCGCAGTTTGTATTGACAGTTCAGACAAGATGTGTAAACATGTCCTCGTTGTCCATGATGTACCAATGTCCACAGTCTCCATGACTTTGTTAATAGTGTACGTCCGCAGTTTGTATTGATAGTTCAGACAAGATGTCTAAACATGTCCTCGTTGTCCATGATGTACCAATGTACACAGTCTCTATAACTTTGTTAATAGTGTGCGTCTGCAGTTTGTATTGATAGTTTAGACAAGATGTGTAAACATGTCCTCGTTGTCCATGATGTACCAATGTCCACAGTCTCCACGTTTTTGTTAATAGTGTGTGTCCGTAGTTTGCATTGATAGTTCAGACTAGATGTGCAAAAATGTCCAGGTTGTCCATGATGTACCAATGTCCACAGTCCCTATGTTTTTTTCAATAATTACGTGCGTCGTTAGTATGTATTGATAGTTTATTTGGTCTGAGTAAACATGTCCTCATTGTCCATGATGTCCACAGTCTCTGTGCTTGTGTCAGTAGTTACGTGCATATTTTGCCTGTATTGATAGCTCTTTGTATTTGCATACAGATTTCCTCTTCGACCATGATGTGCCATTTTCCACATTTCTCGTGCTTTTTGAAAATATGTATTGTCTTATGTTTTAAGTATGGTACAGACCATCAGTGTAAAAGCGTGCGTTAAATTCTTAGATCTTATTTAACTAGCAAACTTTATATAAAATAGCTATTATGAAACAAATAATAGAATCCAAATAAAGCAAAGTCAGTAATAATACCCAAAAAATCTGTTTCAGATTTCATAAATTATATGATGGTTTCAGATTTTGTAGAATAGGTTGGCGTCATCTATACATTGTTCTTGATAGTATCAATTTACGCACACCTGCAATAGCACAATACACATTTTGATACACGAACTTATTTACCAACTCCGTCATGTGCTTCTGTAAACACATTTATAAACTGTGTGGAATAACCAGGCTGCCACATTGCTGTATGAAGTAACAATTACCAATTAACGACTGATACATTACATAGAGAAGGGATAATCACATTGTGGTCGTTCTTTGATTTTGGAAACGGTTAAAGATCTGTCTGGGATGCAAAAACGAACCACAATTACGTCTGAGTGCACTAATCCTTAGAGTGTGAACCGTTCATGTACGGATTAACACTGTTTCTCTTCATTTTAATTTTGCTAGATAATGTGAGTCCCAATTGTCCTTGACGTCCCATTCTCAACAGTTTCCATGATTTGGTCAATAGTTGTGTGTGTCCTTAGTTTGAATGGATAGTACAGACCATTTGTGTAAACGTGTGCGTCCTCGCTTGCATTGCGAAATTTCATATTCCTTAGAATCAATCATACAGTATCCTCCTCGATACATCATCTTTTGCTATAAATGTACTGCCAGAAAATGTATCTCTTTTCACTCCAAGATAGCCAGAACAAATGTCCTCGGTACGGGGTTCCATACCCGAGTCCTCGATTTCCACCAAATACAAGAATGTGTGTGTCTGTGTTTCAATCGCAATCCAGTTCTTGGCTCGGACTGTTATATTTCCTACAGAGACGGTAGACATTAGTAGCGGTATACAGATGTCAGCCATATTGAACATTGCCGGATCTCATCCACTTCTCTGGGAAATCATTCCACTTGCTTGTCAAACATTTGGTAGTTTCCTTTGGATTTGGGGTTTAGGACCATTCGTTCATTATTCAAGCATGGTAAAAATGTCCTGTTCAGATAAACAATACAATTTTCACCTACATTTAAATATACATTTGTGCAATACCATCTTCCAGTGAATCCTCGAAAAGTTGGTCCTCGAAAAGTTTGCTATGAATCGTTGATACATGCTGCCTTTTTTTTTCTTCCTCAAAATGCAGTCCTAGTCTTTCGTTTCATTACAGTCCAGTAGGATTGGTATAACCTGAATAGATACCATCTTAATTCTTGTGTAAAATATACCGACTTTAAACGAAAATCGATTATGAATAATTAAGTAAATTCGAAGTTTACCAGGAAATAAACCGAATATTAGCAATCCAATCATTGAATAATTTTGCTATAATAATGAAACCCTAACACTAATGCCTTTCATTTATTTCTCAGGCGAAGATGGTAAATATTTATGCAAGGTTTGTTGAATAATAATGGAGTAATTTTTACTAACAGTACATATTTTGATATTCTAATACGAAAAAGCAGGAGAAACATTAATAACATTTTCTGAATTTCAAAGTCGCCTTAATATCAAGAGGAAGGCACTGCACATATATTATATAGAAAATATTATACTTACAAGAGAAATCGGAAATCGTGCACATAAAGAACAATGACCAAGAACTAAATAACAAACTCGACTGACTGTCAGATAGACAGACATATAGATAGATCCATCGAGATATATATATATATATATATATATATATATATATATATATATATATATATATATATATATAATGATAGATAACAATGAATATAGTATTATATCTCATTTTAGGACACATAAACAGGGCTGGTTCATTTGTCACCTTTAGCTGTGAATTTGTATAGCGTGTTTGCTGGCAAGACGTCCCCTTTGAACACTCCATGGCCGATAATGATCTTCTAACTGGCCAACGTGAACCTTACTGTAAGAAGTTTAAGCTTAATTGTCGAGCGCTTGCATAACTATGATAAACAAATACAAGCATTGACTTATTCTTAGTGCGCTCTATTAATCTGGCTTATCTACTTTCTATCTATCTATATATCTATCGGTCCACACGGGGAAAATAATGTAAAAAACAGACAAGGCCAAACCAATTCAGATATCAAACAAGTACAATGTGCGCCTTGTTGTGACGATATCATTGGCGTTTTAAAATGACACGTGCAGCTGATGAACTACCCATAACCCCGAATTGGACAGATATATTGTGTGTCTAAAATTATATATTCTGTTTACGAAACACAAATTATGATTGCAAAATGTCATCCAACTAATGTTCTCTAATTACGTACTTTTGTTTAATGACAAATTGATGTTATTCTTTAAGTCCAGATTCACCATCTCTAGTTGTTTGTTTTCTTTCTCTTAATACGTGTGCTTTTGACCAACAGTTAACCGCTTCGTGTCATGTTCCATTTTTAATTATGCAATGGTCGTAATGAAAACCACTAATACAAATTCTCAACCAAAAGTCCAAGTTAATCGATATTCTTCTCTCAGGGCAATGTTTCCACTTGATAGTATACGTTTTTTGTCTTTTCGTTTTATATTAGAGGTTTATGTCCCTTCGTTCATTGTCTCCAGCAGAGCGAAAAATATTCTGTTCATTTGAACAATACAAATTTTATCTATTTTTAAATATACATTTGAGCAAGATCATCTTCGGGATTAAAAGAAACCGTCTCCTTGACTGTCTGTATCTCTCAGCTCGACTTTGCGTACCAAGATATATTGGGGCCTTTCATGTTTGTTCTTGCAGTCGTAATTCACATGCTTCTAAATTTCACGCGCTTATATATACATGTGTCAGATTATCTCTAAATTAATTTTAATATTTGATAAATTAATGTAACAACTATTAAGTAAGGCAAGGACCACTGCTATTTTCTATTTTCTTCACAAAACCAACAACTGATCATATTTGCTGGATATCTCATGGTGGTACCAAGCCTTATAGTAAAAGTACGTGAAAGTTGTGAATAAGGGACACTAGATAGACTACAGAAAATGACCCTATCCTGATATTCGGGAGAACAAAAATGTTGGTAAACATACAAAGGAGTTAACTTTTGCTTTAAAGATCTGTTATCGTTTAGTAGAGGTTCCTGCTAAGGAAGAATTCATTGTGCTCCACGGATGATCCTCTAACATTGTGACTATCTGTCGTTGATACATTTTCCCTTTTCCATGTTTCACATATGCAGTCTTTAGTGTCATTACTTTCCAGTGGAATTGTTATAACGAAATCGCTTATAAATAAATCAGTAAACTAATAGTTACTTTAGTAAAAAGACAGAGAAGAAAACTTTGTGCTACAATGGAAATCACAAAACAAGTTGTTTTGATGTAATCCACCGTTGGGTGCAAATGTTTTTTGAAGAATAATGGTATATATATATATATATATATATATATATATATATATATATATATATATATATATATATATATATATATATATACGTACAAACACACGACATGTTACTGACGCATATGAATTGATTCCAAACAAGAAATGACCGATAAATAATATCCTACTATCAATTTCGTCGTAAAATCTGGAGAAAGACTTTGTTCTTATATTACGCATGCAGGGCGCCAATAAAACGTACACTTACACACCCAAAAGAAAACAAACGAGACAAAGAAGTTAATGACAACTCGATTGACAGGGAGAGATGTAGATAGAACGACAGACAGAAAGATAGAAAAATTGATTGATTGCTGGGTAGATACATAGATAGATTGATATCAGCTATCGGTACCACCAGTAGCTGATGGACCTGCTATCCAGCAGGGGTAGGGGTTGGAGTGTTTCTCAAACGGGATTCGATCCAGTGCCTCAACGGTAAATTTTATAGTGGAACCATGGTCTGACATGTACTTTTCTTCACTGCATGCAATTTAGAATTTTCCCGTACATGGCAGTGAATAAATGTTTGCATTAAAAACGGAGAAGCTTTTTAGACAGACGTATTCTTATAATACTTTCTCGAGACATTTTCACTGTATGGTCAATTCTCAGTCTTGGCATTTCTGGATCGGCTGCGTCAGACACGGCCGTCTAGAATAACTTCAACTAGTGTCTCGGGTTGTACTGCATTGAAAAGGTGAATATAATGAAGACATTTCGATATCGAATACTGAGGGTGTTCAGTTTACATGTTGCAGATACAAAGAAGTGGGTGACGATAAAGTTACATTAAATTCACTGCAAGTTTTCCCTGTGATGAATGAGGAGCCGAAGGGAAATAATCGGAAGTAGTTAGGTTCCTATTACCGCGGCATTGAGCATTTCCGAGAACAGCTGAATCTTTTTATTGACCTCCATACCTCTCTCCCTCCGTCGCTCTCTCTCTATCCCTTCCTCCCTCCTCTCTCTCTCTGTTTCACACACACACAGACAGACACACTTGAGTGTCCTATAGAATGATTTGGATTTAAATCGTAATTTTATCTGTTCCCCCTTTAAGATACCTCTCAAAAATTTGCCGTATTGAAACAGATTACGTGAAACAGAAAGCTATGTGACTTTAGTTTCTGAACCTTGCATAAGTTTACATGTGCTATGAGAAAAATTTCTATCCTATGTTTGCTGATTTCATAAAAAGAGAACCGATAACTGCTAAAAATCTTTAGCGTGGCGAGAAACAATGTAACGGTACATGGCCTTTTTAGCGTGATTCCAATATTAGTTAGTTTGCTTCAATGTTAGCCCTAAAACAGGAGTCTACGAAAACAATTCAGTGCTGTCCTTGCTTCAAAAAGTAGCAATTTTGTTAGCGCCACTCTTTGCTTTTAAAATTTACAAGTGCACTAAATATAGCGCCTAGGTAACATTTTGACGCCTCGTACGACTTAAAAGATACACTGAATATAGCGCCTAGATACAATTGTCAAAGTTGAAACGATGTAAAAAATTACACAGCCTTTGGTTGACAGAATATAGGGTATGCGTTGTAATATATTTAAAAAATATTACATGCCGTCTTCACTGACCGAGTTTTAGGCTTAAATTCAGTACATTTGAAATCATAATGTGTTCATTAGATAATAAATATAGATTTAACACCGGTTTTTCCAAAATTGATGAATGAAAAAAAAATATGGCAATGAATATTTCTAACATAGGATTTATCCTGTTTTGTGTGTTTTGCTTCAAATATTCCTTTAATCTCTCTCTATCTCTCTCTCTCTCTCTCACTTCTCTCTCTCTCTCTCTCTCTCTCTCTCTCTCTCTCTCTCTCTCTCTCTCTCTCTCTCTTCTGATAAACCTATGACATCCTATTCGTTTCTGTTAGAAAGCAGACGACCTCTCATTTCTCTCCAAACACAAGCAACACTGTTAAAAATCAGACAGACTCACCACACATGATAAACCTATGACGTCATACCACATTTCTGTTCAAGTGTAGACCGTCACCTATTGCTACACTGTTACAAACCATACCCCTGGTTCTCAGATACTTATCATTGAAAAATTTTGTCAATGAACGTTTCTAACTTTGGGTTTACCCTTGTCTTTAGAAGCTCATACAAATAGGGTACTCTAATGTTAATTTCTCGTTGTCCTATAATACGGTAAAAATGGTGAACTACTTACATTTCTTATTACATTCCATAATAATAATGATATTAATAATAATAATTTTGTATGGTACGTTGAGTATGGACCTTGGTAAAGCTGACTATTAAATAAACAGGGTATTGGAAAGTAGATAACTGGACTTTAACTATCTCTCTTTTTCTCTGTGTTTCACATACACATACACACATACAGACGCAAACACACACACAAACATACACACACCCTCTTCTTTTAAGGGTTGTTAGTTTTATGTAGAAGGGCTTTATATGGTCTGTAGCCTGTTGAGTAAGGTTTACTCTATAGGGCAGTAGTGGAGATACTGAAGGAGGTTGAGTAGGTATATTATAAAGGGAGATAAGTAAGGGGTCTTATAGAAGGTGCTAGATGTGTTATAAGAGGGATAATAAAGCGGTATTTGAGGTAAGTGATGTTAGTTTTATTTAGAAGGGATAGATAACTGTTTGGTGGATAGTAGGTCCTTGTTTGTTGGATAGTAGATTTTTGGATAGTGGATAGTAGATCACTGGTTGTTGGATAGTAGATAACTGGTTGTTGGAAGTATATCACTGGTTGTTGGATAGTAGATATCTGGTTGTTGGATAGTATATCCCTGGCTGGTGGATAGTAAGTTCCTGGGTGATGCATAGTAAATAACTGGTTGGTGAATTGTAGATAACTGGGCTTTGATAGTAAATAACTAAGAGTGTGTGCATATTTCATCCTGTCCGTTTACATCCTACCCCCTCTTGTGTGATAGTACGTTTGTTTGTATAAGTATACCGCGTGTATCAACACTACCACCCTTTTCTTTAGATAGTAGGGGTGTGTGTTTGAATTGTAATCAAAACCAGTTGCTGGATAATAGAGGTGTGCGTTTGGATAATAATGCAAAAGGGTTGATGGATAGCAAGGGTGTGTGTTAGGGTTGTAATAAAACAAATGGTTGTTGGATAGTAGGTGTGTGTGTTTGGATTGTAATCAATAAACAGTTGCTTGGATGCTGGATAATAGGGGGTGCTGGATAGTAGAGGTGCCTGGGTGCTGGATAATAGATAACTAGATGGTGGATAGTAGATAATTGGTTATCGAAGCGCTAGATTATTTTTTTATAGTTAATTTATAAGAGAAATCATAGAGTACTGTAGGGGTTAGGGACATTAGTTTTATTTAGAAGGGATAGATAACTGATTGGTGGATAGTATATAACTGTGAGCTGGATAGTGGACAACTAGGTGGTGGATAGTAGATTATTGGTTAGTGGAAAGTATATAGCGGGGTGCTGGATATTAACAACTAGGTGGTGGATGGTATATAATTAAGTATTGATATGTAAGAATTATGAGGATTGTATTGTTTTTTTTTAAAAGGAGCGTGGGTAGGGCTGGAAATGTTATTGATTGGGATAGAGATTTTAGCCTGATATAGAGCTTAGGATTAGTGTTATGGTTGTTAGTATTATTTAGAAGATATTTAAATTATATTGTATATCCCTTCTTTTAGATCTTAGCCTGTTCTTGTTATAGACAACAACTAAAAATAAACCCTACACGTGATAAACCTGAAGACGTTGCAGCTTATATCATCCATACAGATGACCGTCATTGTTCAGGACCTCTGTTAAGATACACAACTTCAATGTATGGTTGTCTCATGTTAATTTTCTGTCTGTTCCCACAAAATTTCTACCCTTTCTCCCTATAAACTTTCGACCATTAATTACGTTAATTTCCCGTTTGTCCCTATAAACGTTCGAACCTATTTAACACAGGCCTCCTCTACAGCATTTCATTTGGAGAGTAAACCAAACTCGCATTTCTTTTCCAAACACACGCAACACTGTTACAAGACAGACAGACTCACCTGACGTCATACGACCTTTCTGTTTGAGTGCAGACCTTCGCCTCATGCTACACTGTTACAAAACATACCTTTCAAGATGGCACCTATGTTAAATTCCCGTATAACCCGTACATTTTTGATCCTATTTAACACAGGGCCCCGGTAGACACCTAAAGTGCAAGGCTCTACTACTGAGATTTAAAGACATAGAAGATATGATTGAAACGTGAGAAAACATTTTTGCAAAGACTAGTGTTAAACTATCTAAGCGCTTTTGGGATCATGCACATGCTCGCCTAAAACATGTGCATACAAAAGATATTCCGCATTTGTAATAACTACAAAATTATTTCTGTTACCCCGAATTTCATTACTCTTTGGCAGATGGATCCCAGTAATGGGAAAATGAAAGGAAATTCAAATATTGAGTTATCCCTAACACCAAACGTCCCCCTCGATAAGATATTTTGTCCGGGATGTTACATACGGAAACAGGAGAATAAATCTGTCCTCTCAGAGCATCACATATCGAAAAAGTTAACTGGTGTGTACCTTTTGAGCGTTTCAATGTGCGCACTTTCTATACACTGTGATAATATAAATTATACAAGAACAAGATCTGAAATTTAGAGTTGATATTAACATCTACATCTCTCTCTCTCTCTCTCTCTCTCTCTCTTAGTTGTATATATATGATGTTTACATACGCACATGCTCGCCTAAAACATGTGCATACAAAAGCTATTCCGCATTTGTGGAATCAACGCTTACGTGTAGCTCCAAATGACGTGATTATTACTTTTTACGAAGAGTTCCTGTAGCGTTGTGAACTCTGGGACATACGGGTTACCAACAACGTTAAAAATACGATTGTGGAATTTGTTTTTGGTCTTAAATTCGATGGAACGATTGTTCAACCTCAAAATAATTGTACAACTTATGTACAAATTTCTCTCGATATTTAAAGACTCCCGTGAAATGTTAAAACGATTGGCAATGTAATTAAACACTTTAGTAATTTCAGGCTGATTGCTATCATTAAAAGCAGATATTCATACATAAACTTCGCGTCACAATCATGGACTCTTGTACGATTTATGTAATAAATGGGATCCATTGTAGGTAAGAGAACATTGACTTGGAACATTATAACTATGATGGATATTTCATATATAATAATTGACAAAATTGGGTTATCAATTCCTCGAGTAAACAATACTTTTCTTAATCTGGATACATAGTGCGAACGCTGATGGTTGTATTATAATTTTTTCATTCTGTCATTTTTAAAAGATGCATGAAAATCGGATGAATAGCACATTCAGAGTTTATCAATACTTTACATGTTGCTACGATGATGATGTTTCTAAGAAAAATAAAATCATATTTACTTCCTTCTCTGTTAACTTCTTTACTCACTCCATATATTTGTTCTCACTATATATATATATATATATATATATATATATATATATATATATATATATATATATATATATATATATATATACATATATATTCATTAATGTGGATTTTGTTCATCACAATTAATGTTTGCTATACCATAGATAGATAGATAGATCCGCATCTTGATAAAAGTCTGTTTCACTTTAAATTTTAAAAAATCCTAATGTAATTTTAATTCTTGACGAGAGAGCGAGACTCCACCCACGTTCATTGTAGACTTCGGAATGGAGATGACAGATAAGTCAACGATTTTTAATCCGAAACCTCGCGTAGGTGTAGTATAAAGTGAGTTGGTATCTTACACAATTGGTAGTCCTTACTTCCTTTTCAAACGTACTTTGAACTTTATAGGGAACATGAAAATTTATGATAAAGATCACGTCCTTGTGTCTCTAAAGGACGTGTTTCACAATATAAATTACCCGCCCAATGTTTAGCCATTTGATGAACATCACACAATAAATCTAGTTTCTTTCCGACTTCCTGTTCGAACATTTCCCGCCTGAATACGCGATCAAAGATGACAATTGTGATACAATTTAAATCAGTCACAAAGTATGTATAAAACCTCCTTGTTTTAAAGCACGTATTACCTACTGGAAGACCTTCGACATGGTATTTACGCGATATCTAAATAAACCACATCGATACAAAGATGTAATAAATAAAAATAAACAACACTCCCTTATACTTTGGATAAATTTGCGACTTAGTAATGATTCTAAATTTGTTTGGACAAGACACGAGCGAGCTTTGAAAAATAAACTCGGATGACCACTAATATTTAGAAGGGAAGAGCTGATCCGCAATATGTTCTTAACTAGTTGTCAATTTCGCGAGTTTTCCTGGTTATGTCTGAGAGAAGGCAATTAAACACCGGCTCACTCCATGTGTTTCGCGTTTGATTTTAAAGTGTGGCAGATTGGTTTTGATTTGTTCAGAAAAACGAATTTTAAATTTATTCCTATTCCAACATTTCGTAGAAACCGAGATATTTTAAACAAGAGATGGGGAATTAATTCGCGGGCTATCAATCTATATACCTACCTACCTATTTGTGTGTGCGTGTGTGTGTGTGTTTATATACATACATACATATATATATATATATATATATATATATATATATATATATATATATATATATATGATATCTCAACCAGTCTTGTTTGCATACGAATTAATAATGTAAGATATTTAGTCCATATTAATTACCTTGTATCATCCAGAATTATATAAAGTACACAGTATAAGTCATGACACTGCAATTATTATTGATCATTATAAGTGTAATTGTCTTGTTTATCCTTGTGAAGGAAATAACGACACGAATGGTCGAGTGTTTGATGATTGATTTATCGATTTACTGATATGCTGCTTCAACATTTGATTCAGTTTAGAATTGGTCTTTGCTTATTTTGTCTTCGCAATCCACCTTCAATATCTACGAGAAAAAAAAAGAATACACCGGTAGTACCTAAATGCATCTCGACATATTGAACATCCCTCGGTAATTTCAATCCAGCATGGTCCAATAACTGTCAAATTCTACGGTAAGAAAGGGTTGGGGATACAATTTAAAACAAAAAGCAAAGAACACAGCACCAAAAAAAACCCCCCAAAAAACCACCAACCGTAGTTTACACTGAGGCGAGTGAGGAATGATTTAACCGTGTTTGAAACTTCTAAAAAAAATGTATATATGATCTTCATTCAAGCTCTCTGCAGCAACTCTGAGTCCCATTTTAAGAGGAGCCTCAATCACATTTAAAAAAAACGCGGCGTAATAAAAATAGCTCGCCTCCTCAAACATTCGTGCTACTCGAACCTATTATGCTTTACATTTTCCATTAGACAGTGAGTGCAGAGTTACAATAATTGGCGCTAGGTCGCATACGGTATAATGACAATATTGTGTAATAGCTTTTGTTTGTACAGGTGTCACGCGACATGCCCAAGGGAATAACCCAAAACACGCTTATCCAAAGGTAGCCTATTAAGCAGTTTTCAAAATACTGAAAAGAGGAAGTTTTAAAGGGGAATGCCAGCGGTGCCTCTCTACTATCACAAAAATTCAACTTTGATGATGTATTTTTGTATGCTTTCAGTATTAAACCAAGCCATATTCGTTTCCAGATATAGCAACGTTGGTCCAGTTATAACAGGAACATTATATTGCAATGGAATTTGGCTGATACACCAGCACAAGTTTGGTGTCAGAAGCCCTGGCAATATGATGGGTAGATTTTCAAATGCAACAGCAGATCGTAATACCAGTGAATGTGGCTCAGCAATATTGGAAATAACCTGTACAGCTATTTTAAAAAATATATTTTCCTACTGTTTCCATTCACGATTCATGTCTGTACAGTAAATTGTGCACAATTGTTCCTGGTAGACAATAAAAAGAACAACAGTTTACGTTGTCCTCTTTAAGAAATGATGCTAACACTGTATTGACTCCCCAAAAAAATTTTAATTTGATGTAACAAATTTTCTTTTTCTTTTTGTAAAACGTATCTATTGAAAATCAACCTGTTGACGATATTAGTTGTCATTCATGAAATGTACTTTAAAGATTGTTACACAACTCTTCCCACATCGAGGCATGTAATCCATTGCATGTATATAGATCTCATTGTAAAGGCCTGTTGCGACTCCATTTATTGTTACAAGAAAGCTACATTCACACCGTGCATACAAGATTTCTGTGTTCCAGACAAGAATGATCATAGAAAAAGATCAGTCTCACTACGCTAAAAAAAACATGTATTTTGTATGAGTCACACGTTAGTGGTGATCTCTCGGGGCTGTCCTTTATTAACTGGTTTAACAGGCTGAGCTTTTTTTAAAAAAAACTCTTAGAGAAACCTGGATTATGTTGTAAATGAATGTGCACGAAAACGTTATTTATCTACGATCTGACAATTGTAAGTTCCAAGATTCTGATGAATTTAAGCATATTGATTATACTATTAGACAAAATAATCCTTTAATCCAATTGTAAAATCTCTTTGACTAAGGAATGAATCCGTCACAATTTATGATTTCTTCCTACTTTAACAAGCCCGACGGATACATTGTTCAGTGATAAACTTAGCAGATCAAATATTTATAAGGCAATATTGTTCAGTGGTTTACAAATATAGCTCATAAAAGAGGCAGAAGTGAGCAAAATAACTATTTTCTTGTTGTGAAACACCAGCTGCAAATCACACAGTCATACAATACAGTATGTAACCATAAATAGGTTTCCATTCCAGCAATTCCAGAGATTTATATGGTAATTACAGTTGTTTTTTTTAATAGTATCACCATTCCATACATGTAGGTAAAATACCCACACCTTTATTCTTATTTTGTAGGAAAATAAAGGCATTTTAAACAAAGGAATGTCTTTCTTTTGACGACTGTTGATTTATTGCAAGAGGTGACTCAGTAATGTTGACCAAACAATGTTGAACAATCAATTGCCCGTAGGCCTCCATTATGGCCGCTTTGTAAAAAAAAATATAATTGGTTGTCAAAGTCTTTAAACTGTTACAAGTACACATGTGTGGTTTTGACTATACTCAGTCATTCACAATTGGAATCAATGAACATTTTAGTACTTATATCAATTATTTGTAATAAATCTCATGCCACTATATTCTTAAATGTATGATCAGATCTTTCGTTTTTTTTAAGGTTATTGTATCATGGAGAGATCAGTTATGTTCCTGCAATCTCTGTTGATGCTGGTTGTGGCCATCCAAGTAATTTCTGCCTGCCAAGTGTGTAGAGACCCGATCACATTGGAGGACGCCATCTGTTTCAGATTCACAGGTAAAAGAATAAAATAACGATACTACTTTTGATACTGTTTCTACAACTGCTGCTGCTACTAATACTACTACCAGCTCTCTTACAAGTGCATACACCACCGGAATATGCTGACCATCATCGCAACTACTACTTCTACATATACTACTACTACCATTATAGAAAATCTTATTTGGCCAAATATTGCTCATCAATCACTATAGGTCTTAGTAATACTTCAATGAACTACCTCCACTCAAACTAGCTCATTTGGTAGAATTCTTTATTTCAAATAGTGAATCGTATTCATGCAACAACTAGATTAGCATGTTATTATAGCTATTACTAGGGAACACATGAAACAAAAAAAGAGTAATTCACACCAAATGTTAATGTTTGGTAGGACAATAAAAACAAAGATGCAACAGTGAAATACTATAGTTCATTTGTGATTTCTTGAGGTAAATAATACAATCTCAGTTTTAGAAAATAAATAAATAATAACAATACATGCTTTTTGAAGAAAAGACACATATGCACATCATAAATATATATGTTACTCAAAATGCTGTTATCATCCAGTTTAGATTAAATTAGCTCTAAAAATAAAGCTGGAATTTAATATGACAACCATGCTGTAATAGCTGTTAAAATTCTCTAAAATCAAGTTAGACATTCCACTCCATTCTGTATGATTATTAAGGGCTGGAGTAGGGAAATTGGTGACGTGGTTTTCAAAATTTTATTGACTAAGTCAGCAACGTGGTGACTTTGACAACAAGGAATCAGACTGTGGGATTATGTCATAAGTTTTGAGATAATTGCATCCTTTTAGGTATAGTAAGCTTGAGGTTTGGTATGATAATCAAGCAAATTATACAGATTCTGCCACGTGGACGGCAGGAACAGGCGATGAACTGTTTGTACTTACCTACCATCGGGTTAATATTAATTGGACTGTTTACAGTTGCTTGTGCCATGCTGGATTTTTTTGGGGACTCTGAACAAGAATCAGTCAGCCTAGACCATGCTCCTTCCAAAGTGCGCAAATGGTAGAGAGCGAACAAAGATTGTGTCTCCTGTCTGCTATCATGATTAAATACATGTTCTGTGACTTTTAAAGCGCAGCTAATCCTCTATTACACTTTAACAGGAAAAATGACGTCTCATAAAGACAGAAAAGGTCCGACTCATGACAAAAGTAAAGCGTGTTTCCTGTCAAAGCACCACCAAAACACGAAGCTGACTATATTGGCGTTCATTAGATTATAACACACATCGTGTAGAATAACGCATTGTAAATCTGCCAAGATCATTTACTTCTTGTCAGAAAATGAACACGAGATGTCATCTCCTTATTTTCCCTTTCATTCTGTACATTTTCTGCAGAGGTTTTTTTACTCTTCACGGGTGGCGCCAAAAAATAATCACACTCCATTGTTTGACTTTATACTTACCATTATTTACGTCAAATTGCAGCTCTAAATGGTCATTTAGATACTTTGTTCTCGTTCTAGTAAACAACATAAATTGTCACCACTTTAGGCTAGTCACTTGGAAACATTCACATCGCCCCAATTAACCATGTCATAATTGTGAAATCGTAAAATTGGAGTACGTAAGTACGAATTATTGTGATTAAAGTTATTTACTTCGATAAATTCACCACGATAACAAATTAATACCACGTTAATTAATATGATCTTTTTAGTCTTAAAACAGCATAAAATAAGTACATCAAAAGTTGATAAAGTCATCATTAATATGTAGCTTTGTTTACTTTTTCAATTGAAAGAGTCCATAAAAACTGTCAAACTAAATAAAATGCTTTCAAAGACAATCTTATGGAAATGAAACATGCATTCAGCCACACATACATACACACATACATGCATACATACATACAAACATACATACACACATACAAATGTGCCTGGGCAAGTTTGTAGAAACCTTACAGTTGAATTTCATCACTATACTAAAAATATCTGTTCCTGTATTGCAGTGGTCATTGCAACTCCACTGAGCAAGGAATCTTATCCAGGACCTATGTTTACCACAATATACAAGATGCATCTGAATTTCCTGTACCAAGTGAGTAAATAAATCTACTTAGGATATACTTTTGAAGCAATCCCAACAGTTAAGCTTTGCTTCTCGAGCGCAATGTCTAAAAATATTTTTCGTAATTAAGGACAGTGTTCGGTTGATGAAATGGCAATTCATTATTTTACCAAGCATCTAATACTTCCCATGATGTAGAGCAACATAAGAACATTTAAAATGAAATGGGGAAGGAACTGTGATGTAACTTCTTATTAGTAGTGTCAATTTAGTTTCCTGTGCTATACTGTTACCACTTATACCTTTAGCTGATAATATGCTGCAGAATAAATTGAATCTAATATTGTGCTCACTTGAAAAAGTTCTTTTAATTTTTGGTGATTTTGTCTTTTCCACATATCTTGTAAAATGTTCTCCTTGCTATTTACTAATTGCATATTAAATAAATAAATAAAAAAATCAATCGTATTCTTCCAGGGCGATTGAGAATTTCATTTTCTGTGTAAATTTTGAATCGTTTTGTATTGTTTATTTCAAAGTAGGGTGATGTAGTGCTTCGAACATTTTCATTTCATTGCAAGTATTTATCAAATTCACCGAATGGATTGATAGGGTGATGAATTTGCACTGATTCCTCGTGATTAATTATATTCATTTATGCAACAAAAACCAGGCATTTCGTCCAATGAAGTAGTTAGAATTGTGAATGTTATGTCCTTCTGCAGCAAAAATGAATTCAAAATTGATATAATTCAAGAAGAAAAAAATCTTAAGATTATTTTATTGCATTTTTAACTATCCTTGTAATTTTGCATCTCGGTATGGGATTTAGTAAATGAATTCCTAAATCCTTCGTTATCTTCAGTTCTTATTTATATCTTACTTATGTGGTACGCATGCCTGTACGATTTCATTGAAATCGCCTGTATAACGAGCGTTAAAATTAAAACAATTATATTTGCTGAGTTGCAATCGATTTAAATCTCTTACATTTATAACTGGACGTCTGTTTGATTCACTCAAAGAGACGATACTTTTCAATTCAATCTCTTTGTTTTCGACATCCTATAACAAATAAATCACCAGCAGATTCCATATATATATTGTGTAGCTGCCTAACGTTGAGGTATCCAGTGGACTAAGGGACACGAAAGACACGTATTGGTAACCGATCGCTGAATAAAACACGGATACCACATATTCATAGTATCTGGTGTACAGTGATACATGACCCAAAACAGCATGTTTACTGGATGCCTACTATAGTTTATACTAAGCTTATTTTTCAACATTGGTTAAAATATAGACCACGTGTTCAAAGATATATTAAAATGCAACTCATTCCATCCAGTTTTATCAGTAAACTTATATTATAACTGAATAATTTTTAATCCGGAGTCAGAATATACTAACACTTCTTTGCCCGCTCAAGAAAGATTTATTAATTAAAATTAACAATCTTTATTTTGTTCGATTCACAGGAAAGTACATTTATCGTATTCTTTTAAAAGACATTTCAGCCCGGGTGGAGTGCATTGAGAAAAGAGAGCGCTGTTTTCGAATTGTATTATAGATATCTTCATCGGTGTGATATTGTTTTGGAAATCGGCGAGGAGTATTATTTATCTGGTAAGATATATAACTTCAAACAGCCAAACATGAGCTACCCCAGTAATCTTTATGACTAGTAGTATCTGCATAATCCTGTTGTAATGCAGTTTCTTGTCTGCGACTTCAGAAACCTCGAAACGATCACACACTCGAACGAAATATTGGTATCTCAGCGCTTCGAGCATTCTAAATACTACGACACAACGATTAACACACACACACACACACACACACATATATATATATATATATATATATATATATATATATATATATATATTTATATATATGATTTTTGTTTGCATTTTAAAATTGTTTATTCTCGTGACGTAAAGGTTTATTGCTCGAAATGTTGGCAAATTCTTCTGTAACTGCTTGGTTACCAATTGACAGTTCTAACACACACACACACATCATATATATATATATATATATATATATATATATATATATATATATATATATATATATATAGATATGTGTGTGTGTGTGTGTGTGTGTTTCAATCGCAATCCAGTTCTTGGCTCAGACTGCTATATTTCCTACAGAGACGGTAGACATTAGTAGCGGTATACAGATGTCAGCCATATTGAACATTGCCGGATCTCATCCACTTCTCTGGGAAATCATTCCACTTGCTTGTCAAACATTTGGTCGTTTCCTTTAGATTTGGAGTTCAGGACCCTTCCTTCATTATCGAAGCATGGTAAAAATGTCCTGTTCAGATAAACAATACAATTTTCACCTACATTTAAATATACATTTGTGCAATACCATCTTCCGGTGAATCAATGTTTCAAACTACTGATCTTCGAACAGTTTGCTATGTATCGTTGATACATGCTGCTTTTTTTTTTCTCCCTCAAATGCAGTCTTAATCTTTCGTTTCATTACAGTCCAGTAGGATTGTTATAACCTGAATAGATACCATCTTAATTCTTGTGTAAAATATACCGACTTTAAAACGACAATCAATTATGAATAATTAAGTAAATTCGAAGTTTACCAGGAAATAAACCGAATATTAGCAATCCAATCATTGAATATTTTTTCTATAGTAATGAAACCCTAACAGTAATGCCTTTCATTTATTTCTCAGGCGGAGATGGTAAATATTTATGCAAGGTTTGTTGAATAATGATGGAGTAATTTTTACTAACAGTACATATTTTGAAATTCTAATACGAAAAAGCAGGAGAAACACTAATAAAATTTTCTGAATATCAAAGTCGCCTTACTATCAGGAGGAAGGCACTGCACATATATTATATAGAAAATATTATACTTACAAGAGAAATCGGAAATCGTGCACGTACAGAACAATGACCAAGAACTAAATAACAAACTCGACTGACAGTCAGATAGACAGACAGATATATATATATATATATATATATATATATATATATATATATATATATATATATATATGTAACAATGAATGTAGTATTATATCTTATTTTAGGAAGCATAAGAGAGGATGGTAAACTTGCCATCGGTGCCTGTCAGGTGGTACAGCTTGTTTCGGGTAAAGACGTCCCCTATGAACAGTACTTGGACAATTATAATCTTGTAAATGGCCTACGTGAACCTGACTGCTCTAACTTTCGTTATCGTCGAGCGCTTGTATAATGATGATAAACAAATAAAAGCATTGACTTATTCTTAGTGCGCTCTATTAATATGGCTTATCAACTTTCTATCTATCTATCTATCTATTTTTCCCCACGGGGAAAATAAGACAAAAACAGACAAGGCCAAACCAATTCAGATATCAAACAAGTACAATGTGCGCCTTGTTGTGACGATATCATTGGCGTTTTAAAATGACACGTGCAGCTGATGAACTACCCATAACCCCGAATTGGACAGATATATTGTTTGTCTAAAATTATATATTCTGTTTACGAAACACAAATTATGATTGCAAAATGTCATCCAACTAATGTTCTCTAATTACGTACTTTTGTTTAATGACAAATTGATGTTATTCTTTAAGTCCAGATTCACCATCTCTAGTTGTTTGTTTTCTTTCTCTTAATACGTGTGCTTTTGACCAACAGTTAACCGCTTCGTGTCATGTTCCATTTTTAATTATGCAATGGTCGTAATGAAAACCACTAATACAAATTCTCAACCAAAAGTCCAAGTTAATCGATATTCTTCTCTCAGGGCAATGTTTCCACTTGATAGTATACGTTTTTTGTCTTTTCGTTTTATATTAGAGGTTTATGTCCCTTCGTTCATTGTCTCCAGCAGAGCGAAAAATATTCTGTTCATTTGAACAATACAAATTTTATCTATTTTTAAATATACATTTGAGCAAGATCATCTTCGGGATTAAAAGAAACCGTCTCCTTGACTGTCTGTATCTCTCAGCTCGACTTTGCGTACCAAGATATATTGGGGCCTTTCATGTTTGTTCTTGCAGTCGTAATTCACATGCTTCTGAATTTCACGCGCTTATATATACATGTGTCAGATTATCTCTAAATTACTTTTAATATTTGATAAATTAATGTAACAACTAATAAGTAAGGCAAGGACCACTGCTATTTTCTATTTTCTTCACAAAACCAACAACTGATCATATTTGCTAGGTATCTCATGGTGGTATCAAACCTTATAGTAAAAGTACGTGAAAGTTGAAATAAGGGACACTAGAGAGACTACTGAAAATGGCCCTATCCTGATATTTGGGAGAAAAACAATGTTGGTAAACACACAAAGGAGTTAACTTTTGTTTTAAAGACCTGTTATCGTTTATTAGAGATCCTGCAAAGGAATAATTCATTGTGCTCCACGGATGATCCTCTAAAATTGTGACTATCTGTCGTTGATACATTTTCCGTTGTCCATGTTTCACATATGCAGTCTTTAGTGTCATTACGTTCCAGTGGAATTGTTATAACGAAAATCGATTATAAATAAATCTGTAAACTAATAGTTTCTTTAGTAAAAAGACAGAGAAGAAAACTTTGTGCTACAATGGAAATCTCAAAACAAGTTGTTTTGATGTAATCCACCGTTGGGTGCAAAAGTTTTTTGAAGAATAATGGTATGTATGTATATATATATATATATATATATATATATATATATATATATATATATATATATATATATATATATATATATATATATATATATATATATATACGTACACACGCAGACATGTTACTGACGCATATGAATTGATTCCAAACAAGAAATGACGATAAATAATATCCTACTATAAAATTCGTCGTAAAATCTGGAGAAAGACTTTGTTCTTATATTACGCATGCAGGGGGCCAAAAAAACGTACACTTACACACCCAAAAGAAAACAAACGAGACAAAGAAGTTAATGACAACTCGATTGACAGGGAGAGATGTAGATAGAACGACAGACAGATAGATAGAAAAAATTGATTGATTGCTGGGTAGATACATAGATAGATATCAGCTATCGGTACGACCAGTAGCTGATGGACCTGCGATCCAGCAGGGGTAGGGGTTGGAGTGTTTCTCAAACGGGATTCGATCCAGTGCCTCAACGGTATATTTTATATTGGGACCATGGTCTGATAAGTACTTTTCTTCACTGCATGTAATTTAGAATTTTCCCGTACATGGCAGTGAATAAATGTTGGCATTAAAAACGGAGAAGCTTCTTAGACAGACGTATTCTTATAATACTTTCTCGAGACATTTTCACTGTATGGTCAATTCTCAGTCTTGGCATTTCTGGATCGGCTGCGTCAGGCACGGCCGTCTAGAATAACTCCAACTAGTGTCTCGGGTTGTACTGCATTGAAAAGGTGAATATAATGAAGACATTTCGATATCGAATACTGAGGGTGTTCAGTTTACATGTTGCAGATACAAAGAAGTAGGTGCTGATAAAGTTACATTAAATTCATTGCAAGATTTACCTGTGATGAATGAGGAGACTAAAGGAAATAATCGGAAGTAGTTAGGTTCCTATTACCGCGGCATTGAGCATTTCCGAGAACAGCTGAATCTATTTATTGACCTCCATTCTTCTCTCCCTCCATCGCTCTCTCTCTCTATCTCTCCCTCCCCATCTCTCTATCTCTCTCTCTCTCTCTCTCTCTCTCTCTGTTTCACACACACAGACAGACACACTTGAGTGTCCTATAGAATGATTTAGATTTAAATCATTATTGTATCTGTTCCCCCATTAAGATACCTCTCAAAAATTTGCCGTATTCAAATAGATTACGTGAAACAGAAAGCTCTGTGACTTTAGTTTCTGAACCTTGCATAAGTTTACATGTGTTATGAGAAAATTTCTATCCTATGTTTGCTGATTTCATAAAAAGAGAACCGATTACTGCTAAAAAATCTTTAGCGTGGCGAGAAACAATGTAACGGTACATGGCCTTTTTAGCGTGATTCCAATATTAGTTAGTTTGCTTCAATGTTAGCCCTAAAACAGGAGTCTACAAAAACAATTCAGTGCTGTCCTTGCTTCAAAAAATAGCAATTTTGTTAGCGCCACTCTTTGCTTTTAAAATGTACAAGTGCACTAAATATGACGCCTAGGTAACATTTTGACGCCTTACGACTTAAAAGATACACTGAATATAGCGCCTAGATACAATTGTCAAAGTCGCATACGATGTAAAAAATTACACAGCCCTTGGTTGACAGAATATAGGGTATGCGTTGTAACATATTTAAAAAATATTACATGCCGTGTTAACTGACCGAATTTTAGACTTAAATTCAGTACATTTGAAATCATACTGTGTTCATTAGACAATAAATCTAGATTCCAAAATTGATGAATGAAAAAAAATAGGACAATGAATATTTCTAACATAGGATTTACCCTGTTTTGTGTGTCTTGCTTCAAATATTCATTGACTCTCTCTCTCTCTCTCTCTCTCTCTCTCTCTCTCTCTCTCTCTCTTCTGATAAACCTATGACATCCTATTCGTTTCTGTTAGAAAGCAGGCGACCTCTCATTTCTCTCCAAACACAAGCAACACTGTTAAAAATCAGACAGACTCACCACACATGATAAACCTATGACGTCATACCACATGTCTGTTCAAGTGTAGACCGTCACCTATTGCTACACTGTTACAAACCATACCTCTGGTTCTCAGATACTTAACAATGAAAATATTTGTCATTGAACGTTTCTAACTTTGGATTTACCCTTGTCTTTTGAAACTCATACAAATAGGGTACTCTAATGTTAATTTCTCGTTGTCCTATAATACGGTAAAAATGGCGTCCTAATAATAATATTAATAATAATAATTTTGTATGGTACGTTGAGTATGACCCTTGATAAGTCTGACTATTAAATAAACAGGGTATTGGATAGTAGATAACTGGACTTTAACTATCTCTCTTTCTCTCTGTGTTTCACATACACACACAGACAGACGCAAACACACACACAAACATACACACACCCTCTTCCTTTAAGGATTGTTAGTTTTATTTAGAAGGGCTTTATGTGGTCTGTAGCCTGTGGAGTAAGGTTTACTCTATAGGGCTGTAGTGCAGATACTGAAGGAGGTAGAGTAGGTATATTATAAAGGGAGGTAAGTAAGGGGTCTTATAGAAGGGGCAAGATGTTTTGTACTTAATTTATAAGAGGGATAATAAAGCAGTATTTGAGGTAAGTGATGTTAGTTTTATTTAGAAGGGATAGATAACTGTTTGTTGGAGAGTAGGTCCTTGTTTGTTTGATAGTAGATTTTTGGACAGTCGATAGTAGATCACTGGTTGTTGGATAGCAGATAACTGGTTGTTGGAAGTATATCACTGGTTGTTGGATGGTAGATATCTGGTTGTTGAATAGCATATCCCTGGCTGGTGGATAGTAAGTCACTGGGTGATCCATAGTAAATAACTGGTTGGTGAATTGTAGATAACTGGGCTTTGCTAATAAATAACTAAGAGTGTGTGTATATTTCATCCCGTCCGTTTACATCCTACCCCCTCTTGTGTGATAGTACGTTTGTTTGTATGTAAGTATACCACGTTTATCAACACTACCACCCTTTTCTTTAGATAGTAGGGGTGTGTGTTTGAATTGTAATCAAAACCAGTTGCTGGATAATAGAGGTGTGTGTTTGGATAGTAATAAAAAAGGGTTGATGGATAGCAGGGGTGTGTGTTAGGGTTGTAATAAAACAAATGGTTGTTGGATAGTATGTTTGTGTGTTTGGATTGTTATCAATAAACAGTTGCCTGGATGCTGGATAATAGGGGGTGCTGGATAGTAAGGGTGCCTGGGTGCTGGATAACAGATAATGGTTGGTGGATATTATATAACAGGGTGCTGGATATTAGACAACTAGATGGTGGATAGTAGATAATTGGTTATAGAAAGCGCTAGATTTTTTTTTTACTTAATTTATAAGTGAAATCATGGAGTGCTGTGGGGGTTAGGGACATTAGTTTTATTTAGAAGGGATAGATAACTGATTGGTGGATATTATATAACTGTGAGCTGGATAGTGGAAAACTAGGTGGTGGATAGTATATAATTGGTTAGTGGAAAGTATATAACGGGGTGCTGGATATTAACAACTAGGTGGTGGATGGTATATAATTAAGTATTGATATGTAAGGATTATGAGGATTGTATTGTTTTTTTTAAAAAAAGTAGCGTTGGTAGGGCTGGAAATATTAATGATTGGGATAGAGATTTTAGCCTGATATAGAGCTTAGGCTTAGTGTTATGGTTGTTAGTATTTTTTAGAAGATATTTAAATTATATTGTATATCCCTTCTTTTAGATCTTAGCCTGTTCTTGTTATAGGCAACAACTAAAAATAAACCCTACACGTGATAAACCTGAAGACGTTGCAGCTTATGTCATCCATACAGACGACTGTCATTGTTCAGGACCTCTGTTAAGATACACAACTTTAATGTATGGTTGTCTCATGTTAATTTTCTGTCTGTTCCGACAAAATTTCTACCCTTTCTCCCTATAACTTTCGACCATTAATTTTACCACGTTAATTTAACATTTGTCCCTATAAACGTTCGAACCTATTTAACACAGGCCTCCTCTACAGCATTTCATTTAGAGAGTAAACCAAACTCGCATTTCTCTTCCAAACACACGCAACACTGTTACAAGACAGACAGACTCACCTGACGTCATACGACCTTTCTGTTCGAGTGCAGACCGTCGCCTCATGCTACACTGTTACAAAACATACCTTTCAAGATGGCACCTATGTTAAATTCCCGTAGAACCCCGTACATTTTTGACCCTATTTAACACAGGGCCCCGGTAGACACCTAAAGTGCAAGGCTCTACTACTGAGATTTAAAGACATAGAAGATATGATTGAAACGTGAGAAAACATTTTTGCAAAGACTAGTGTTAAACTATCTAAGCGCTTTTGGGATCTATGTATCAATTTCTTAGATGTTAACAGCACAAATATACAACATGCACACAAATACATAATGAATACTTTAAAACAGACAGGAACACCGTACTTTAAATCCTGAGATTTGAATAAACAAAGAAGCTTGAATGTGTGAGATTGGGAAAAACTAGTCATTTGCACTATGGCTGATCACTTTGTGATCATGTTAGTCGTGTATCCCGTATACCGAGGAGTTTCTCGACAATGAGGACATTGTTTGGGGAGCCTGTTCTCATAGATTTTTTAACACATGGCACCCGTGTTGAAACGTGGGGTTTCTCAAGGATTGCATGCTTTAAAAAACGCGGCCTTGACTCAAGTAAATGAATTCATGCAAAACGTACTCATCGAATAACAGAGTCCCAAACAAGCGTTACTGAATGCAGTTAAAAATGTGTTAATCCAAACAGGAAAGGAGCTCTTGAAACCCCGATAAACACCTACAAATTCATTTCACACTCCCGTGGAAGGTACTGAGTATTCATCCACGTCGTAACAAGGATAAGGCCGAAAGAGACACCGAAATTCATTAAGACCTCACAGAACAAGGCAAGAGTGAGAATAAAAGACGAATGTTCCAGGACAGAACGAGATATGTTTGCCGTGCCACCGACGATGATTACGATGCAAGTATCTGAGAGGCATAGAACATTTGACCCCTTGTACTTCAGGGCTATTACACGAGCCGTCAGCGCTGTAGCCATAGCTGGGAACTTCAATTCGATTAAAAATAGATATGTTGTGTTTTGGGGGTCTTTTTTGTATATTAGTATTTTTGTTTTCAGATTGATATAAAACACTCTACAAAATACAATAGAAACAACGTCCTATGCACGCTCAATTTATTCAGCTAAAGCAGCTTGAAAAATACGATGTCACCACGATAATACATAGTATGGTAAACACAAACATTGGCTCCTATTTTCAACATTAAATTTGAGCATGCCTGAGAGAGAGAGAGAGAGTGAGAGAGAGAGAGGATTTATACATGTATTATTCCTGCCATAAACGTTCAAATCCAGCTAATTGGTATGATCTCCAGAGCCTTGGACTATTTCGAAACTTGTTATGTCACACTAAAGTCTAATTACAGAACAATTTGTCAAATCAATCAATTAGTCAATCCGTTAACCACACCAACAAATATTAAAATAACAATGTATTTGCCATAACGAACTGAAGATAGTTGTAGATGAAATCATTGTGGAGGTTACAGTTACTTATCACTAGTATGTATTATGAGGCAGCTGCATCTAATTCGGTATTTAACTACGTTCATGTTCTTTGACAAAGTTTTAAAGTCATATCGTTAGTGCACATGATGTTCCTATCTAAATCAAACAGTTTTATAATACAGGTCAAGCAAAACTACTGATATCAGTATCCGAAAACTATCGAACAGTTTTCGTTTCTGTATCTTTTTCTAACATGGCAGATGATTACTTTCCCATAATTAAATTTTGTAAACTTGTATTTATTTATTTTGCATAACTTTTTAATTTTAAAATTATTCCTGATATTCATGCAGAATGTTGGTGTTAGTTTGGGTTTAAGATCTTGTTAATTACACCACAATAGGTTACGCATATTTCGGGACTTCGATAAAGAAAAAGAAAGGTGGAAATCGAACAGCTGTATAAAACACCGACAGCGAGACGGTCCAGAACATACATTATTACGACAATTCTAACTTTTAGAGCTGACGTGCTGTTTATATTTATTGCCGGTACACTGATATTGTAAATATATGTCCAATGGCATTTATTCCACTCAAAGGCATTCCATTATTCTGAACGAAAATCCGACCCAGATTAGTTCTGTTTGTGTTTTACGGCAAAGCAACACAAATAGGATATTTAGTGCCGAGGCACTAACTCATGTTATTTACATCTACATGCAGCAGCTGGTTCTATGTAAGTCAACTGAAAATTGAATCTCCATTTTAATGCCTTTTAACTGAAACTTACTATATAGGGATGTGCGTCTGCTTTCACGCCTGACAGGTTTTGACATAGCTATAACCTTTTTTCTTGACCAACTTGCACATGAAGAACAAAGCCTAGACAATAAAATGTATCTTAAAATGCAAAGAAACCTATTAGGCATTATTACGTTTTGGTTTTGCATGTTTATTGTAGTTTTCCTGCCTTGGCATCGTGAAAATAAAAAAAAAATATTAAAAAAACAAAAAACAAAAAAAAACAAAAAAAACTAGTGTCTTTTAAAAATACTTAGATAATTCCTTATTGAGACCAGTTTTTATTATTTAATATTAGTCTGGAAAGTAAGCATAAAAAGTATTATTCTTTAAAAACAAATCCAACTTTTGGTAAAATTTTGGATTAAAAGCAAACCTACAAACAAACAAAAACTTATATTTTTTTAGTTATTTACTAGCGTATGTTAATGTGTTAAGTACCTGTATTCCGAAGATTTTCAGGAGAGCAGTTGTTTTCTGTTTAAAATTTACGTAATTTCTCAAGTTCACTAAATATGTTCTCGTTTGTTGAGTAAGTGTGTTTTATGTTTACTGGCTGTCTGTGATAAACATCGTACCCGTGTGTTGGCATCGCACTCAGAGTTTCCCAGCCTATTACATCAATAGTGCAGCTAGTAAATTCAGTGTCAACAATACCTATCTTTATAAACAAGCTCCCTTACGTCAACACAATGTCTTTCACATGGTGTCAGCTATAGTGTCCGTTTAACCATCCCAGTTTAGTTAAAGTTTTTAGATTACAATTTAAGCAAAAATCAACATACACATAGCAAATTCATCTACTATAAGGTACTGACCAATTAATTATTCTTTGGGGTGTTGGGGTGGGAGGATGCGATTTTGTTTTGAGCTGATATTTTGTTGTTTTTGTTTTATCTCAAGATACATTTTTTTCTTCAAATAATATGATGAATATAATATGATGGTATTTTGCTATAAATCAAAGTAAGATATGTTTTCCAGCTATTGACAGACGGAAATTTAAAACAAATGTCACATGCCCCTGCCCCAGAACATTAAATTGTTGGTTGCTAATATAATTGTGGTATAGCGTGGTACGTATCGCTGTATGTTCCAAATACCGCGGTAAACCGCGGTACAAAATTTGTCGTGATACCCAGCTCTAGTTATGATCGTGAGTTACAATTATACAACATACAGAGGGTATATATATATATATATATATATATATATATATATATATATATATATATATATATATATATATTTCAGAATGCTAGCTCTCCAAGGGGTTAGGTCAGTGACGTTTGGCTGTAAGTTGTAGTACTAATAGAGATGCATGCAGTTATCAGCGAAGTCACAGAAGCATGAACTATAGATCAAAGAGATCTATTTTTGCAATAAGGGTGAAATAATTATCAAGATGCTTCACTTCATCAAGTTTCGTGAGTCTAGGTAGAAAGGTTTGCATATAGCATGCCAGAGCCTAACAAGTTAACCAAAGTCAGGCAAAGGTGAAATATGGGTTACAGTGACCTTTCATTTATCTTAAGGATGTGGCACTAACATAGGTGAACTAGCTGAAACCAATTAATTGTGTGCAGATAACGCAGCGCGGAACTTGATAGATTTTCCATTGACGCTTTTCTCTTGACCTGGTAGCGAAATTTAGCGAAGATGCAAATTATATTCTTAATTCATGCCCTTCAACAACCCTCTCCAAAAAGCCAAGGGAAATTAATAATTAATTTTTCTTTTGATTTGATATTTAAATTTCTGATCCGTGTGTTACAATGGCATTATATTTCATCTTGGACTTCAGGTTTGTGTTATCACATTGATATCAAGTCTATACTTTACTTGCTTCTAAAAATTGTGATTATTTCATGTTTGTATTCAGTAATTATGTTTAGCTATTCCTCTTTTTACATAATATTTAAAATATCACTTTTAAAAGTGTTTGTTACTTTATTAAAACGTATATTCACTCGCAAATCAAAACTTTGCGAAATTTAGGCCAAGTTAGCAATGCAGGTACTTGCTCTTTCCATGGCAATGTACTGCTAGCTGCGATAGAATACTTGTAATGTAGGGCCACAATTAAACAGAGGTAGGTTATTTAGTTTCAAGGCAGCTTGGGGTAAAGTGCTTTGTCTAGGGACACGCCAGTGTAACCGACCCAGGCTGATACGATGGCAGGATTCCAAACCACAGCCTTTTGGTAGCGTATCCAGAGAGCTAACAACTGAGCCACTGCAGCTTCTACAATCCGATCGTACATTCATTTCTTTCTTCCCTGACATAGTTATCTACAAAATAAAACACATATCACTTTTGACAGTATACGAAAGTCCCTTTTTAAATGTACATGTAAAATGATAGTTTTACTTTATTGTTCACAATAAGTTTTTAAGTATCGATAATTAAAAACTGCCCCGACTAACAGTTCTTTCCGAAAAACTTCACCTTAATTCACAACAAGTGTACCTTGCCTGTGTAAATTATATGTATGTTTGTGCAGATAACATTTTTCCTTTTAATTAGGTTTCCCTCCTTCTCGAAGGGACACAAAACTTTGACAAACATAAAAGGATTTTAATCATAATTATTTTTTCTCCGAGATTCTGGCACAGCCTAATTAAGTTATTGGCCAATAGTGAATTGGCACAAATAGTACATTGATTATGCACACTGATTGTTCAAACTCTGTGCACATAACAGTTTCTCAAATTATTTTCATTCATTGTTTTAAAAAACTAGAAGTTATATCACCAGAACATGATAACATACGGGTGAGATTTATATATGCAACAAGAATATACAGTTTTCCAAAATCGGTCTTTGTGTATCAAGAAGTACTTATAAATCACGCTATTTCTACATACGTGTTGGAGTTGGTTTTATGTAAGTCAACTGAAAATTGAATCTTTATTTTTAAGGCTTTGAACGTAAACTTACTATAAAGGGATTTGTGTCTGCTTTAACGCCTGACAGGTTTTGACACAGCAATGACCTTATTTCTTGACCAACTTGCACATGAAGAACAAAGCCTAGAGAATAAAATGTATCTTAAAATACAAAGAAACCTATGAGGCATTATTACATTTTGGTTTTGCGTGTTTACTGTAGTTTTCCTGCCTTGGCTTCGTAAAAAAAAAAAAAAAATCTGTTTTAAAATTGCAATTTTATCCTTGTTCATTTCAAGTTTTTATTGACAGACTTTTAATATTGGTCTGTTAAGTAAGCATAAAAAGTATAATTCTTTAAAATGAAATCTGAATGTTGGGCTGAAGAATTTATATAGTCCATGTTACTAATGCGCATATTTTAATTATTCATAAACTAGTGAAACAGAAACTTCAGTCTGAAAATGTAATAGTGCGTGTTTGTTCATTTTATAGAAGTGTTATTTGCTATTCTACTTGTATAATGCTCCCAGCTTTAAACTGCAGATAAGTGTCAAAACAAATTATATAACAATGGTGATTTCATAACTAATCTAAGAGGTCAAGGCTGGTGCGTGTTTGCTCATTTTATAGAAGTGTTGTTTGCTATTCTACTTGTATAATGCTTCCAGCTTTAAACTGCAGATAAGTGTCAAAACAAATTATATAACACTGGTGATTTCAGAACTAATCTAAGAGGTCAAAGCTGGTGCGTGTTTGTTCATTTTATAGAAGTGTTATTTGCTATTCTACTTGTATAATGCTCCCAGCTTTAAACTGCATATAAGTGTCAAAACAAATTATATAACACTGGTAATTTCAGAACTAATCTAAGAGGTGAAGGCTGGTCCCCAAGGTATTGACATAACGTTTCCATAGTTACGCACTGACGAGATACAGCATTCTCCCTCATGTACAGTTACAAAAGGTAAAATAGTGCTCAAGATAGCTGGATTGTCTGCATTTTTGTATTGCAGAGATAACATGAGTAATAAATTGGTACACGAATGCTAGGCAGAACAAAATAAAGTTACCTTTTTCGAAAGCAAAGTGTTTGTCAAAAAAAAAATGACATGTTAATTTATATGAACAGCAGTGAAGGATCTTACGAGTTTCTGTTTCAACTGAAATATATTAAACGAGTTGAATGATTAAGAGCTCGCAATTTTTTTAAATATTCAACGTATTTCATAACTTTCATCTGAAATAATCTCAAATATAAGATTATATTATATATAAATACTAATGTTACTCAATAATGACAGAAAAAATAATAAAAAATGACTTTAAATTGCTTTCGGATGTTTTGGTCATTACACCTTCACATTATATATCGTCATGCCATCATTCGTTATGTCATTGGATGTTATCAAACGTGTGTAATATTGGAATATAACACAGTGACCGTATGATAAACTCATATATTTCAAGCATATTATACACATAAATGAAACAACGAATGTATTTACATAGACTTCGTAATTATTATTTTCTTTGCCAGGCCCTTTCTTTAGAACGTCAAGATGCGACGTCATGATGTCAGAAATGCCCAAACAGATCACCGGTTCAAAATGACGTCATGACGCAAAAGTACGTGTCGTTTTATTCATTTCAAATCGAAATTTCGTGTCAATGCCATTATAGAGGAAGATGATATACCGTAGTTTTCGACCGTTGCTAACGATCACGGTAGAGAGTTTAATGCAGTTAATACTTCTATTCATTGCACGAATTTTTCCTGGCATTATCATAACAGTCGTTTATATAAAAATAACGTATAACCCGAAACTATGCCGCAACAACGTTTCCATCATTTTATATTTGATAGAAAGCATGCATTGATTATTGTTCCTGTTGCCATCTGTAGAGAGAAAACGGGGTAGAAATTCATTTAGTCTGCCAGTGATTGAAGTTTCCTATTCGACTTTCCATTCATCACAATCTAAGGTTCGTTACATACAAATATTAATAATAAAAATGCCCTCTTCCAGCAATCAGCTGATCATTGGAAATATTTCAACTTCGCCCCCACCCCCACCCCCTTTTCCAATCACCACTCACCCACACCCCCACACACACACAGGTAGACTGAAGCATGTGCTTGAAGAAAGGCTAAGAATCTTATATAAAGAAGAATCTTTACGTAAAACTCAGACAAGTACAAATTTATCAGAAATAACGTTTAGTCTCAACGGCTATCAGAACACAGAGATCTGCCAATAAAACAAAACAAGATTTAAAGAACGTTCAACCTATCAAAAACAATTGCTTCCTACACTGTCATTTTTGACATGAATTGTCGACAACCAGCAAAAACAACAGTTTTTTTATCTCCTTTTATCATATAACAGTCCTAATTTTCAAACATGAGTGTTTCTTTCACTGTGATATCAGTGTTTCACGACCAATGAGTGTGTTATATCAAAATATCATAACAGTTCCCAGATTTTATCTCAGGTATACGCGGTATTTACATGTATGTGTAATTTGCCCCAATGTCCATTTCCATTCGCACTTTTTTTCTGACAATAGTCAAGCAAACTGCGATTTGAGCAAAACTACACAGTCTCCATCCCTAACTAATATGAGTCACATTTTGTTTCCGTGGCCCCTGTCGTCCTGGTGGCTAACTTAAAATTTCAGAGTATATCCAACTAAAGGCCTGTAAACTCCATTGATTAATAGAGTCCAAGGTTTTTATATGGTGTTTGCGTACTGACTAATTACGGATATTGCAAAATTTAATGCACCACACTTAATGCCAGCTTTAAGGACATGCTCGATTTTACTTCCATCAACATAAAATAGTAAATTATATATCATAAAGCAGTATCACCCATCATGCAATGAACGGCGATTTAATGCGAATAGGCAATGTCTGAGGCAATCTTAATATCAAAACACAACAGGCGACTTTCGGATTGCAAATAGTTTTCGTTGCTTGCAAACATAGCAGTGATTAATTAATAATATGTAAAAGGACATTTGTAACTAGCATTTCTGTAGGTTTAGAAGAGTGGGAAGTACTACCTAAAACATCTATTGTTTTCTCAATTTATTTATTTAGTATAAGACAAAACAAAAACACAAAAAACAAAACAGAAATTATAGTTCATTTTAAAGAGGGGCAATCAATTACAGTGTAAAGTTATTGTTTGAATTTGTCTATATATCTGGTTCACAGTAAATTGCTGTTTCCTTTACTATTACAGAAGTCCACTTCAAAATACTACATAGCTGTCCATAATAGTTTGACTTCCTGAATTGTTCTGAGAATCAAATTCCGTGCTTTTGCCAAAAAAATGTCTTTTTCATCAGTTTATGAATTCGTGTATATGCTTTTGTTTGTGTTGAGGTACTGTTGTCTTCATAGATGGATAATTTTTCGATAGGTCTGTATATTCGAAGTTAGTGGTAACTACAGAATCCATGAAAACTTGTACCAAATGAATACTAGTCAATTCAGAACAAGTATTCTCGTCAGGTGTTATGGGAAAACTCTTAGCACTTGCTCAGGTCTTTTTTGATATACTACAAATTACTTATAGCCCCGTTGTTCATCTATTAATATTAAGAGAGAGAGATCAGAGAGATCAGAGAGAGAGAGAGAGAGAGAGAGAGAGAGAGAGTTCTGTGTTATGGGCAGGCATGAGGAATACGCGGAAATGCGTACAAATATCTTGAGATGAACATAGATGACACGTCTTCCTTTTCCTCCATACTTTTTGATGATCTCAAAGTACCCCCAATTTTAGGTAAAATCATGATCTCTATATTTGGTTTGGAAATCAAAATGTCTATTGTAAAAAATAGTTGTTATGATTCTTATTCGTATCGACAAGTAAAGCCTTAAACAGATTATTCATGGGGTATATATTATTTTTTGTCTTAAATAAAACCTTTTGTAGTTAATGCTTTGTTTGGTACAATAACGTGCTGACTAAATGTACAATAATCATGTCTCTACGGTATATCGGTATATTTTCTTTCTTTTCTTTTTTTATGAACGTATCCACATTGCTTAGGAAACCCTTGTAAGAGAATTATACAATCCCAGCTGTAACTAGTTGATCATCCATATAGACGTCTGTGTGTTAGCATATTTGGATGGGAACACTTGTTATTCATTTATGGAGATGCAATTTTGTTGTCAGATGACAAATGAAGTTTAACTTGAAAAGAGCACAAAGTAATGAAAGAGACATTGCCAACTGTTTATAAAAAGCCTAAATTTTATCCACGGTCTGTTTTTTTCTAGATGACGGAAGTGATTCAAATTATATGAAAATGTTAATTGTGAAACTATATGAGCGTATATACTTATTATTGTCACATAAGTTCCAAATTAGATTTTTTAAAATTAATATCCAGGCATTATTAACCAGGTATGTTAATTTAATAACAAAAAAAGAAAAGAAAAATAACCAAACAAAAATCGTTATATGGACCTTTTAAACAAACGAAATGCATCAATCATAATTATATAATATGCAGATAAACATAGTCCTTTTTCAAATGGCTTATCTACAAGCGTTTAGTTATTACTGGCTGATTTTGATGGTACAACGATTCACATTAGCCCATGGTCGACCTTATCTGTGTCGGCGCATGTGTCAAGTGTTGTTTTAACCCCGCGTGTCCTTGGCAGATTTACTCACCAATAAGCCTACTGCAGTAATTGCTAACCGTAAATAGTCTGGATCAGCGCGTGTCAGGAACTAATCAGCTACAATATATTTCCAAGTTTGAAGCGAGTTTCGGTTTTATGGAGTTTTATTTAGTGTAAAATTGAAATTTAGAATCGAAATTTGTTTCGGTTTTCGAATAGAGGGGTTTTCATTTACTGGCTAAAAAGATGATTATAAAGAAAAGCAAATACACGGAGAGAGAGAGAGAGAGAGAGAGAGAGAGAGAGAGAGAGAGAGAGAGAGAGAGAGAGAGAGAGAGAGAGAGAGAGAGAGAGAGAGAAAGGGAGATGCTTATTCCTTGCTTAAAATCGACCAAAACTCAAACACTGAACACTCGATTACAATGGATCACTTAAAATCACAGACTGGTCTCGACCATACAAATACCATTTAAAACTCAAAACTCTGTTCAGTTTGCAGACTTTAAGCATAGTGTTGCATGTATCAAGGGTGAGAACAAGTTATAATCAGCAGCATTTTGGCGGAATGATGAGCATTGAAACAAATCTGCCTGATTTATTAATAAATCCTTGTTTCGAGATGATCTTTCGTCAATAACGTAATCTTGTACTGAATTAATAATCGCTATAAGTGTCAGCTTTTGTTGCTTTAAGTTTAATACTAAAACTTTTTACGATTAAATGACATTTAAAACGAGAGAAAAAAGCACCTTTGCCCATATAAACTTTGTAAAAGGTCTTAAAACACCATTTGTTTCACGATGACGAACGAATATGCCATAAAGAGAAATTAAAGTCCATAACAGGATGTTTTTAACTTTATTGGATTTATTAAAACAAAACATAAATAGTACACACAACCTTTCAGTAGCATATTTGAGGTGTTCCGATTGAAGGGAATCAGCACGCGGTGAACGACCGGTTTTTAACTTAGCAATAGTATCATTGATCTCGTGCCAATGTACAAACTCAATATCTCTATATGTGCAGTAGAGCTGGGTACCACAACAAATATTGTACTACGGTTTACCGCGATATTTTGGAACGTACTGCGATACGTACTACGGTATACCACAATTATATTAGGGACCAACAATTGAATATCCTCAAATGTTAGATGATATTATATATAAATACCAATGTTACTCAATAAGGATAGAACAAATTATATCAAAAATTCACTTTAAATTACATTTGGATGTCTTGGTCATTACACCTTCACATTATATATCGTCATGTGATATTAAACGTGTGTAATATTGGAAAATATGATGTGGGTATATTAATCTAACAACACAGTAACCATATGATAAACTAATATATTTCAAGCAGATTATACACATAAATGAAACAACGAAAGTATTTACATTGCCTTAGTAATTAGTATTTTCAATGAAAGGCGCTTTCTTAAAAATGCCAAGATGTGACGTCTTGATGTCAAAAATGACGAAACAGATCACAGGTTCAAAATCTCGTCATGACATGATCGCACTTGTTGTTTTATTAGTTTCAAATCTAAGGTTGGTGTAAATGCCATTATAGAGGAAGATGATATACTGTAGCACTCAACCGTTGCTAACGATCATCTTAGCTAGTTTAATGCAGTTAACTCTACTATTTATTGCACTAATTTTCCTTGTCATCATTATAACAGTTGTTTATATCAAAATAACGTATGACCCGAAACATGCGTGTTTCTTTCACTGTGATAGCAGTGTTTCACGACCAATGAGTGTGTTATATCAAAATAGCATAACAGTTCCCAGATTTTATCTCAGGTATACACGGTATTTACATGCACGTGTAATTTACCCCAATGTCCATTTCCATTCGCACGTTTTTTTCTGACAATAGTCAAGCAAACTGCGATTTGAGCAAACTACGCAGTCCCCCTCCCGCCCTCCATCCCTAACGAACATGAGTCACATTTTGTTTCAGTGGCCCCTGTCTTATTGCTTGACCTACGTGCAGGTGAAGAACAAAGCCAAGACAATAAAATATATCTTAAAATGCAAAGAAACGTATTAGACATTATTATATTTTAGTTGTTCATGTATACTGGAGTTTTTCTACTTTGGCTTTGTGAAGAAAAAATAACAAAAAGAAAAAAAAACAACAACCACAGTGTTTTAAAAATAGTAAGATTATTCTTTTCTTATTTTATTTTTTTCTCGACAAACTTTTAATATTAGTCTGGAACATAAGCATAAAAATATCATTCTTTAACAATGAAAACTGAATATTGGGCTGAAGAATTTATATATTCCATGTTACTAATTCACACATTTTTAATTATTCATAAACGAGTGAAACAGAAACTTTAGTTTGAAAATGTAATAGTGTGAATCTTCTCATTTTATAGAAGTGTTTATTTGCTTTCTACTTGTATAATACTCCAAGCTTTAAACTGCAGATAATTCTTAATAAAAAATCAACTTCAGAAACTATTTGTATTGTCGAAACAAGAAGCTACTGCAGCTGCAATGCACGCTGTCCATTCTTCTACAACAGCCATGTCCAACTTTCTCAAGGTCGCGGACCGGATAATCGATTTTTAAAGCCACACCTTATTATGTAACTAAGTGGATAAAACCAGGTCGCAGACCATAGGTTGCACATACCTGTTTTAATTCCTACACATTCACGTGTTACTGAGAGTAACCTATAACAGTACTGGTGTCTAGTCATAAATACTGAAATTTTACCATTGAATAAACATATTTATTCCTACTTTTAACTGCACGGTCATAAAGGTACTTCTGTGTACACACACACGCACATACACACACACACACACACACACACACACACACACATATATATATATATATATATATATATATATATATATATATATATATATATATATATATATATGAAGTTACATTCGGATGTCTTGGGCATTACCCTTCACATTATATATCGTCATGCTGTCATTCGTTATGTTATTGAGTGTTTTGCAAAAAAGATGAATTTTTCATCAGTTTATAAATTCGTGAATCTGCCTTTGATTGTGATGGGGTGCTGTTGTCTTCATAGATGTATAAATTTTTTTGGGATCTGTATATTTGAAGTTTTTGACAACTACGGAATCCACTGAAACTGGTACCAAACTAATACTAGTCAATTCAATACAAGTTGTCCCGTCAGGTTTTATGGGAAAACTCTTAGCACTTGCTCAAGGCTTTGTTGTTATACAACACAATACGTATAGCCCCGTTGTACATGGATTAGTATTATGAGAGAGAGAGAGAGAGAGAGAGAGAGTTCTGTGTTGTGTTATGCTTAGACAGGAGGAGTCCGCGGAAATGCCTACAAATATTTTGAGATGAACATAGATGACACTTCTTACTTTTCCGCCATACATTTATGATGATCTCAAAGAACACCCAATTTTATGTAAAATTATTATCTCTGTATTTGGTTTGGGAATTAAAATGTCTATTGTAAAAATAAATTACATGATTTTTAGTTGTATCGACAAGTAAACCCTTAAACAGATTAACAATGGGTTATATATTATTTGTTAAAAATAAAATACAACTTTTTTTATAGTTAATGCTTTGTTTGTTACAATGATGTGCTTACTAAATTTAGAATAATCATGTCTCTATGGTATGTTTTCTTTCTTTTATGTTCTTTTATGCACGTATCCATATTGCTTTGGAATCGCTAATAAGAGAATTACACAATCCCAGCTGTAAGTAGCTGATCTTCCGTCGAGAGGTATGTGTGCCAGCATATTTGGATGGGAACACTTGTTATTCATGTATGGAGATGGACTTTTGTTGTCAGATGATATGGAATGAGAAATCAAGTTTAGCTTAAATAGAGCACAAATTAATTAATGAGCCATTGCCAACTGTTTATATACGCCTAAATTTATCATCGGTCCGTTTTTCTAGCTGACGAGAACTGTTAAAATTATATGAAAATGCTAATTGTGAAAATGTAGGAGCGTATATACTTATTATTGTCATAAAAGTTCCGAAATTCATTGATTTATTTTTAATTAATACCCGGGCTTTATTAACCAGTTATGTTAATTTAATTCTAAAGAAAAGTAATAAACAAATAAACAAAATTCGTTATATGGATCCTGTATACAAACTAAAAGAATCAATCACAGTTATATATAATAAGCAGATAAACATACTCTTTTTTAAATGGCTTATCTACAAGCGTTTAGTTATTATTAATTCACTTTAAAAGCTGGCTAGTTTTGATGGTGCAAGGACTTCACATTAGATCATAGTCGGCCTAATCTGTATCGGCTCACATGTCAAGTGTTGATTTAACCACGCGTGTCCTTGGCACATTTTCTCACCGATAGGGCTACTACAGTAATTGCTAACCGTCAGTAATCTGGTCCAGCGCGCGCCAGGAATTTAGCAGCTAAAATACGTTTCCAAGTTTGAAGTGTGTTGGGTTTTATGGGGTTTTATTTGGTGTAAAATTGAAATCTAGGATCGAAATTTGTTTCGGTTTCCAAATAGAGGGTTTTGATTTAATAATAATAAAGTAAAACTCGAATCTCGAAAAATACTGATAAAGAATATGTATATATATATATATATATATATATATATATATATATATATATATATATATATATATATAACCTTTTTAATTTTATTATCTTTTTTGTTTTTGTTTTTAGAGGCAATGTACATTTCTGTTACGTTGCAGCCTAAATAAATCTAAAACACCCCGTTCCAAACTCTTTTATAAAGAAAAATGGACAGAGTTACTATGCAAAGTTCATAAAGTCTTGGAAGATATAAAGAAAGATCAATCTATAGCAAGGAGGAAATTTTATTATGATTATTACACACATTAGACGTGCTTGTCCATGTATTCAAACCTAACCTCTGTTGAATATTTGAGATTTTCTCAATGTATTCTGTCTGTATTGTGTCTCCTCTACAAAAACAACACGGGAACAAAATATTATTTGGATGCCTTTTTGAAATTTACTAATAGCTAACCTAAATAGTGCACACTTTTTTTGTTTTATGAAAAAGTCATGGCGTATAGAAGGCTTAAATCGTTTTCGATATTAAATCTAAAATACCCAATTTGCTACTACTTGAACAAAGGGAATGACAATAGAGAAAGATCAGCTTGTGAGTTTATGAATTATATAATATCTGTAGATTATGAGGAACAGATTGTTATGACGTATAAATTTTGCTGTTCATAAAAATTATATCTGAAATATCAAACAGATGTTTTGATACACGAGCTTATTGATGCACGCTATCATGTACTTCTGAGTACATGTATGAACCACGAGGCTGTCACCTTGATGTCTGAAGTATCAATTGACAATAAATATATTACCTCCATTAGGGATAATCATAATGAGTTCGTCCTTTAATTCTTTAATGCTTTGAAGGATTCATGATCTTTTTGGGATTAAAAAATGTTCCAAAATACGCCGAGTGCACTAACTCCCTAAATTTGAACCGTTCATGCAAGGCATAATACTGTTTATTTTCATTTTCATTTTGCAGGATAAAGTGAATCCTCGTTGTTTGTGATGTCACACTGTCTACAAGTTCATTTAAAAAAAAAAAAATTATGTTAGTTCTTAGTTCTTATTGATACGTTAGACTGTGTAAGCAGGCCCGCCGTAAAAGAGAAGAGGGCTGGAGGCAATTGCCAAGGAGTCCGGCGATTTCTAGGGCCAGCCGACAAATCAGTTATATAATGAATAAATTAATCTTTGCAGTAAATATTAAAATTTGTTCCTTTCAAGAGTTTTAGTTATGATAGATTACTATAGGTTATATATACAAAAAATGAAACTAGTTTTGGGGCCCATGACTGCTCTGCCCAGCGGCCGGGAATTTCTGTTGACGGGTCTGTATCTAAGAATGTCCGATTGTCCGTTATGTCCCATTTACCTCCATCTACATGTTTTGTGTAATAAATATGTTCGTCCTTTGTTTGAATTGATATTTCAGACTTTTTGTGTAAATAAATGTTTTGGTCGAACGGCGTCCTCAGTTTCAATTCATTGTTTAGACTATTTGTGTAAATATGACCTGATTGCCCGCAATGAACCATTGCTTACAGTCTCTATGTTTCTGTAAATTATTATGTGCGTCTTTCGTTTTACATGGTACTGCGGACCATCAGTGTAAACATGTGCATTCAATAATCATGTATAATTTAACAAGCACACTTCTTTTTTAAGAAATATTATATAAAATTAACAGAATCCAAATAGAATAAACGCAATAATAATTAACAAAAAAAAAAGGAATCATCTTGAGATACCATTAATGATATGATGATCTCATATTTTCTGGAATAGGTTGATAGTGTAAATTTAATCACACCCGAACTATCAAAAAAGACATGTTCATACATGTGATTATTTATGCAATACATGTATGTAAAAGTATGTAACCACCAGGCTGCCACCTTGCTGTATGAATTAGCAATTAACAATTGATGTATTACCTAGGGAAGGGATAATCATAGTGCAATCATCATTTGTTTCTGGAAAGGGTCAAGGATCTGTCCACGATTAAATAACGAAACACTATTACATATGTTTGCACTAACTACCTGAGTCTGACTATTCATGCACGGCCTCATTATGTTTTAGTTTTAAATTTCATTTTACAAGTTAAAACGAGTTCCAACTGTTCATGTATAACATTGTCCGCCGTCTCCGTGTTTATGTTAATAGTATGTGTCCTTAGTTTGTATTGATAGTTCAGACTAGATGTGTAAATATGTCCTCATTGTCCATGATGTACCAATGTCCACAGTCTCCATTTCTGTGTTAGTAGTGTCCGTTCGTTAATAGTGTGCGTCCTTAGTTTGTATTGATAGTTCAGACAAGATGTGTAAACATGTCCTCGTTGTCCATGATGTACCAATGTCCACAGTCTCCATGACTTTGTCAACAGTGTGCGTCCGCAGTTTGTATTGACAGTTCAGACAAGATGTGTAAACATGTCCTCGTTGTCCATGATGTACCAATGTCCACAGTCTCCATGACTTTGTTAATAGTGTACGTCCGCAGTTTGTATTGATAGTTCAGACAAGATGTCTAAACATGTCCTCGTTGTCCATGATGTACCAATGTACACAGTCTCTATAACTTTGTTAATAGTGTGCGTCCGCAGTTTGTATTGATAGTTTAGACAAGATGTGTAAACATGTCCTCGTTGTCCATGATGTACCAATGTCCACAGTCTCCACGTTTTTGTTAATAGTGTGTGTCCGTAGTTTGCATTGATAGTTCAGACTAGATGTGCAAAAATGTCCAGGTTGTCCATGATGTACCAATGTCCACAGTCCCTATGTTTTTTTCAATAATTACGTGCGTCGTTAGTATGTATTGATAGTTTATTTGGTCTGAGTAAACATGTCCTCATTGTCCATGATGTCCACAGTCTCTGTGCTTGTGTCAGTAGTTACGTGCATATTTTGCCTGTATTGATAGCTCTTTGTATTTGCATACAGATTTCCTCTTCGACCATGATGTGCCATTTTCCACATTTCTCATGCTTTTTGAAAATATGTATTGTCTTATGTTTTAAGTATGGTACAGACCATCAGTGTAAAAGCGTGCGTTAAATTCTTAGATCTTATTTAACTAGCAAACTTTATATAAAATAGCTATTATGAAACAAATAATAGAATCCAAATAAAGCAAAGTCAGTAATAATACCCAAAAAATCTGTTTCAGATTTCATAAATTATATGATGGTTTCAGATTTTGTAGAATAGGTTGGCGTCATCTATACATTGTTCTTGATAGTATCAATTTACGCACACCTGCAATAGCACAATACACATTTTGATACACGAACTTATTTACCAACTCCGTCATGTGCTTCTGTAAACACATTTATAAACTGTGTGGAATAACCAGGCTGCCACATTGCTGTATGAAGTAACAATTACCAATTAACGACTGATACATTACATAGAGAAGGGATAATCACATTGTGGTCGTTCTTTGATTTTGGAAACGGTTAAAGATCTGTCTGGGATGCAAAAACGAACCACAATTACGTCTGAGTGCACTAATCCTTAGAGTGTGAACCGTTCATGTACGGATTAACACTGTTTCTCTTCATTTTAATTTTGCTAGATAATGTGAGTCCCAATTGTCCTTGACGTCCCATTCTCAACAGTTTCCATGATTTGGTCAATAGTTGTGTGTGTCCTTAGTTTGAATGGATAGTACAGACCATTTGTGTAAACGTGTGCGTCCTCGCTTGCATTGCGAAATTTCATATTCCTTAGAATCAATCATACAGTATCCTCCTCGATACATCATCTTTTGCTATAAATGTACTGCCAGAAAATGTATCTCTTTTCACTCCAAGATAGCCAGAACAAATGTCCTCGGTACGGGGTTCCATACCCGAGTCCTCGATTTCCACCAAATACAAGAATGTGTGTGTCTGTGTTTCAATCGCAATCCAGTTCTTGGCTCGGACTGTTATATTTCCTACAGAGACGGTAGACATTAGTAGCGGTATACAGATGTCAGCCATATTGAACATTGCCGGATCTCATCCACTTCTCTGGGAAATCATTCCACTTGCTTGTCAAACATTTGGTAGTTTCCTTTGGATTTGGGGTTTAGGACCATTCGTTCATTATTCAAGCATGGTAAAAATGTCCTGTTCAGATAAACAATACAATTTTCACCTACATTTAAATATACATTTGTGCAATACCATCTTCCAGTGAATCCTCGAAAAGTTGGTCCTCGAAAAGTTTGCTATGAATCGTTGATACATGCTGCCTTTTTTTTTCTTCCTCAAAATGCAGTCCTAGTCTTTCGTTTCATTACAGTCCAGTAGGATTGGTATAACCTGAATAGATACCATCTTAATTCTTGTGTAAAATATACCGACTTTAAACGAAAATCGATTATGAATAATTAAGTAAATTCGAAGTTTACCAGGAAATAAACCGAATATTAGCAATCCAATCATTGAATAATTTTGCTATAATAATGAAACCCTAACACTAATGCCTTTCATTTATTTCTCAGGCGAAGATGGTAAATATTTATGCAAGGTTTGTTGAATAATAATGGAGTAATTTTTACTAACAGTACATATTTTGAAATTCTAATACGAAAAAGCAGGAGAAACATTAATAACATTTTCTGAATTTCAAAGTCGCCTTAATATCAAGAGGAAGGCACTGCACATATATTATATAGAAAATATTATACTTACAAGAGAAATCGGAAATCGTGCACATAAAGAACAATGACCAAGAACTAAATAACAAACTCGACTGACTGTCAGATAGACAGACATATAGATAGATCCATCGATATATATATATATATATATATATATATATATATATATATATATATATATATATAAAGATAGATAACAATGAATATAGTATTATATCTTATTTTAGGACACATAAACAGGGCTGGTTCATTTGTCACCTTTAGCTGTGAATTTGTATAGCGTGTTTGCTGGCAAGACGTCCCCTTTGAACACTCCATGGCCGATAATGATCTTCTAACTGGCCAACGTGAACCTTACTGTAAGAAGTTTAAGCTTAATTGTCGAGCGCTTGCATAACTATGATAAACAAATACAAGCATTGACTTATTCTTAGTGCGCTCTATTAATCTGGCTTATCTACTTTCTATCTATCTATATATCTATCGGTCCACACGGGGAAAATAATGTAAAAAACAGACAAGGCCAAACCAATTCAGATATCAAACAAGTACAATGTGCGCCTTGTTGTGACGATATCATTGGCGTTTTAAAATGACACGTGCAGCTGATGAACTACCCATAACCCCGAATTGGACAGATATATTGTGTGTCTAAAATTATATATTCTGTTTACGAAACACAAATTATGATTGCAAAATGTCATCCAACTAATGTTCTCTAATTACGTACTTTTGTTTAATGACAAATTGATGTTATTCTTTAAGTCCAGATTCACCATCTCTAGTTGTTTGTTTTCTTTCTCTTAATACGTGTGCTTTTGACCAACAGTTAACCGCTTCGTGTCATGTTCCATTTTTAATTATGCAATGGTCGTAATGAAAACCACTAATACAAATTCTCAACCAAAAGTCCAAGTTAATCGATATTCTTCTCTCAGGGCAATGTTTCCACTTGATAGTATACGTTTTTTGTCTTTTCGTTTTATATTAGAGGTTTATGTCCCTTCGTTCATTGTCTCCAGCAGAGCGAAAAATATTCTGTTCATTTGAACAATACAAATTTTATCTATTTTTAAATATACATTTGAGCAAGATCATCTTCGGGATTAAAAGAAACCGTCTCCTTGACTGTCTGTATCTCTCAGCTCGACTTTGCGTACCAAGATATATTGGGGCCTTTCATGTTTGTTCTTGCAGTCGTAATTCACATGCTTCTAAATTTCACGCGCTTATATATACATGTGTCAGATTATCTCTAAATTAATTTTAATATTTGATAAATTAATGTAACAACTATTAAGTAAGGCAAGGACCACTGCTATTTTCTATTTTCTTCACAAAACCAACAACTGATCATATTTGCTGGATATCTCATGGTGGTACAAAGCCTTATAGTAAAAGTACGTGAAAGTTGTGAATAAGGGACACTAGATAGACTACAGAAAATGACCCTATCCTGATATTCGGGAGAACAAAAATGTTGGTAAACATACAAAGGAGTTAACTTTTGCTTTAAAGATCTGTTATCATTTAGTAGAGGTTCCTGCTAAGGAAGAATTCATTGTGCTCCACGGATGATCCTCTAACATTGTGACTATCTGTCGTTGACACATTTTCCCTTTTCCATGTTTCACATATGCAGTCTTTAGTGTCATTACTTTCCAGTGGAATTGTTATAACGAAATCGCTTATAAATAAATCAGTAAACTAATAGTTACTTTAGTAAAAAGACAGAGAAGAAAACTTTGTGCTACAATGGAAATCACAAAACAAGTTGTTTTGATGTAATCCACCGTTGGGTGCAAATGTTTTTTGAAGAATAATGGTATATATATATATATATATATATATATATATATATATATATATATATATATATATATATATATATATATATATATACGTACAAACACACGACATGTTACTGACGCATATGAATTGATTCCAAACAAGAAATGACCGATAAATAATATCCTACTATCAATTTCGTCGTAAAATCTGGAGAAAGACTTTGTTCTTATATTACGCATGCAGGGCGCCAATAAAACGTACACTTACACACCCAAAAGAAAACAAACGAGACAAAGAAGTTAATGACAACTCGATTGACAGGGAGAGATGTAGATAGAACGACAGACAGAAAGATAGAAAAATTGATTGATTGCTGGGTAGATACATATATAAATAGATATCAGCTATCGGTACCACCAGTAGCTGATGGACCTGCAATCCAGCAGGGGTAGGGGTTGGAGTGTTTCTGAAATGGGATTCGATCCAGTGCCTCAACGGTATATTTTATATTGGGACCATGGTCTGACAGGTACTTTTCTTCACTGCATGTAATTAAGAATTTTCCCGTACATGGCAGTGAATAAATGTTTGCATTAAAAACGGAGAAGCTTCTTAGACAGACGTATTCTTATAATACTTTCTCGAGACATTTTCACTGTATGGTCAATTCTCAGTCTTGGCATTTCTGGAGCGGCTGCGTCAGACACGGCCGTCTAGAATAACTTCAACTAGTGTCTCGGTTTGTACTGCATTGAAAAGGTGAATATAATGAAGACATTTCGATATCGAATACTGAGGGTGTTCAGTTTACATGTTGCAGATACAAAGAAGTGGGTGCCGATAAAGTTACATTAAATTCACTGCAAGATTTATCTGTGATGAATGAGGAGACTAAGGGAAATAATCGGAAGTAGTTAGGTTCCTATTACCGCGGCATTGAGCATTTCCAAGAACAGCTGAATCTATTTATTGACCTCCATACCTCTCTCCCTCCGTCGCTCTCTCTCTATCCCTCCCTCCCTCCTCTCTCTCTATGTTTCACACACACACAGACAGACACACTTGAGTTTACTATAGAATGATTTAGATTTAAATCATAATTTTATGTTCCCCCTTTAAGATACCTCTCAAAAATTTGCCGTATTTAAATAGATTACGTGAAACAGAAAGCTATGTGACTTTAGTTTCTGAACCTTGCATAAGTTTACATGTGTTATGAGAAAAATTTATATCCTATGTTTGCTGATTTCATAAAAAGAGAACCGATAGCTGAAAAACTTCTTTAGCGTGGCGAGAAACAATGTAACGGTACATGGCCTTTTTAGCGTGATTCCAATATTGGTTAGTTTGCTTCAATGTTAGCCCTAAAACAATACTCTACGAAAACAATTCAGTGCTGTCCTTGCTTCAAAAAGTAGCAATTTTGTTAGCGCCACTCTTTGCTTTTAAAATTTACAAGTGCACTAAATATAGCGCCTAGGTAACATTTTTTGACGCCTCGTAGGACTTAAAGGATACACTGAATATAGCGGCGCCTAGATACAATTGTCAAAGTCGCGTACGATGTAAAAAAGTACACAGCCCTTGGTTGACAGAATATAGGGTATGGGTTGTAATATATTTAAAAAATATTACATGCCGTGTTCACTGACCGAGTTTTAGGCTTAAATTCAGTACATTTGAAATCATACTGTGTTCATTAGACAATAAATATAGATTTAACACCGGTTTTTCCAAAATTGATGAATGAAAAAAAATATGGCAATAAATATTTCTAACATAGGATTTATCCTGTTTTGTGTCTCTTGCTTCAAACATTCGTTGACTCTCTCCCTCCCTCTCTCTCTCCCTCTCTCTCTCTCTCACTTCTCTCTCTCTCTCTCTCTCTCTCTCTCTCTCTCTTCTGATAAACCTATGACATCCTATTCGTTTCTGTTAGAAAGCAGACGACCTCTCATTTCTCTCCAAACACAAGCAACACTGTTAAAAATCAGAGAGACTCACCACACATGATAAACCTATGACGTCATACCACATTTCTGTTCAAGTGTAGACCGTCACCTATTGCTACACTGTTACAAACCATACCCCTGGTTCTGAGATACTTATCATTGAAAAATTTTGTCAATGAACGTTTCTAACTGATATTAATAATAATAATTTTGTATGGTACGTTGAGTATGGACCTTGGTAAAGCTGACTATTAAATAAACAGGGTATTGGAAAGTAGATAACTGGACTTTAACTATCTCTCTTTTTCTCTGTGTTTCACATACACATACACACATACAGACGCAAACACACACACAAACATACACACACCCTCTTCTTTTAAGGGTTGTTAGTTTTATGTAGAAGGGCTTTATATGGTCTGTAGCCTGTTGAGTAAGGTTTACTCTATAGGGCAGTAGTGGAGATACTGAAGGAGGTTGAGTAGGTATATTATAAAGGGAGATAAGTAAGGGGTCTTATAGAAGGTGCTAGATGTGTTATAAGAGGGATAATAAAGCGGTATTTGAGGTAAGTGATGTTAGTTTTATTTAGAAGGGATAGATAACTGTTTGGTGGATAGTAGGTCCTTGTTTGTTGGATAGTAGATTTTTGGATAGTGGATAGTAGATCACTGGTTGTTGGATAGTAGAAGGATAGCAGGGGTGTTTGTTTGGGTTGTAATAAAACAAATGGTTGTTTGATAGTAGGTGTGTGTGTTTGGATTGTAATCAATAAACAGTTGCTTGGATGCTGGATAATAGGGGGTGCTGGATAGTAGAGGTGCCTGGGTGCTGGATAATAGATAACTAGATGGTGGATAGTAGATAATTGGTTATAGAAGCGCTAGATTGTTTTTTTATAGTTAATTTATAAGAGAAATCATAGAGTGCTGTAGGGGTTAGGGACATTAGTTCTATTTAGAAGGGATAGATAACTGATTGGTGGATAGTATATAACTGTGAGCTGGATAGTGGACAACTAGGTGGTGGATAGTAGATTATTGGTTAGTGGAAAGTATATAACGGGGTGCTGGATATTAACAACTAGGTGGTGGATGGTATATAATTAAGTGTTGATATGTAAGAATTATGAGGATGGTATTGTTTTTTTTTAAAGGAGCGTGGCTAGGGCTGGAAATATTATTGATTGGGATAGAGATTTTAGCCTGATATAGAGCTTAGGGTTAGTGTTATGGTTGTTAGTATTATTTAGAAGATATTTAAATTCTATTGTATATCCCTTCTTTTAGATCTTAGCCTGTTCTTGTTATAGACAACAACTAAAAATAAACCCTACACGTGATAAACCTGAAGACGTTGCAGCTTATATCATCCATACAGACGACCGTCATTGTTCAGGACCTCTGTTAAGATACACAACTTCAATGTATGGCTGTCTCATGTTAATTTTCTGTCTGTTCCCACAAAATTACGACCCTTTGTCCCTATAAACTTTCGACCATTAATTTTACCACGTTAATTTCCCGTTTGTCCCTATAAACGTTCGAACCTATTTAACACAGGCCTCCTCTACAGCATTTCATTTAGAGAGTAAACCAAACTCGCATTTCTCTTCCAAACACACGCAACACTGTTACAAGACAGACAGACTCACCTGACGTCATACGACCTTTCTGTTCGAGTGCAGACCGTCGCCTCATGCTACACTGTTACAAAACATACCTTTCAAGATGGCACCTATGTTAAATTCCCGTATAACCCCGTACATTTTTGACCCTATTTAACACAGGGTCCCGGTATACACCTAAAGTGCAAGGCTCTACTACTGAGATTTAAAGACATAGAAGATATGATTGAAACGTGAGAAAACATTTTTGCAAAGACTAGTGTTAAACTATCTAAGCGCTTTTGGGATCATGCACATGCTCGCCTAAAACATGTGCATGCAAAAGATATTCCGCATTTGTAATAACTACAAAATTATTTCTGTTACCCCGAATTTCATTACTCTTTGGCAGATGGATCCCAGTTATGGGAAAATGAAAGGAAATTCAAAATATTGAGTTATCCCTAACACCAAACGTCCCCCTCGATAAGATATTTTGTCCGGGATGTTACATACGGAAACAGGAGAATAAATCTGTCCTCTCAGAGCATCACATATCGAAAAAGTTAACTGGTGTGTACCTATTGAGCGTTTCAATGTGCGCACTTTCTATACACTGTGATAATATAAATTATACAAGAACAAGATCTGAAATTTAGAGTTTATACTAACGCCTACATCTCTCTCTCTCTCTCTCTCTTAGTTGTATATATATGATGTTTACATACACACATGCTCGCCTAAAACATGTGCACACAAAAGCTATTCCGCATTTGTAGAATCAACGCTTACGTGTAGCTCCAAATGACGTGATTATTACTTTTTACCAAGATTTCCCGTAGCGTTGTGAACTCTGTGACATACAGGTTACCCACAACGTTAAAAATGAGATTTTTGAATTTGTTTTTGGTCTTAAATTTGATCGAACGATTGCTCAACCTCAAAATAATTGTACAACTTATGTACAAATTTCTCTCGATATTTAAAAAGACTCACGTGAAATGTTAAAACGATTGGCAATGTAATTAAACACTTTAGTAATTTCAGGCTGATTGCTATCATTAAAAGCAGATATTCATACATAAACTTCGCGTCACAATCATGGACTCTTGTACGATTTATGTAATAAATGGGATCCATTGTAGGTAAGAGAACATTGACTTGGAACATTATAACTATGATGGATATTTCATATATAATAATTTATAAAACTGGGTTATCAATTCCTCGAGTAAACAATACTTTTCTTAATCTGGATACATAGTGCGAACGCTGATGGTTGTATTATAATTTTTTCATTTTGTCATTTTTAAAAGATGCATGAAAATCGGATGAATAGCACATTCAGAGTGTATCAATACTTTACATGTTTCTAAGAAAAATAAAATCATATTTACTTCCTTCTCTGTTAACTTCTTTACTCACTCCATATATTTGTGCTCACTATATATATATATATATATATATATATATATATATATATATATATATATATATATATATATATATATATATATATTCATTAATGTGGATTTTGTTCATCACAATTAATGTTTGCTATACCATAGATAGATAGATAGATCCGCATCTTGATAAAAGTCTGTTTCACTTTAAATTTAAAAAAATCCTAATGTAACTTTAATTCTTGACGAGAGAGCGAGACTCCACCCACGTTCATTGTAGACTTCGGAATGGAGACAGATAAGTCAGCGATTTTTAATCCGAAACCTCTCGTAGGTGTAGTATAAAGTGAGTTGGTATCTTACACAATTGGTAGTCCTTACTTCCTTTTCAAACGTACTTTGAACTTTATAGGGAACATGAAAATTTATGATAAAGATCACGTCCTTGTGTCTCTAAAGGACGTGTTTCACAATATAAATTACCCGCCCAATGTTTAGCCATTTGATGAACATCACACAATAAATCTATTTTCTTTCCGACTTCCTGTTCGAACATTTCCCGCCTGAATAGACGATCAAAGATGACAATTGTGATACAATTTAAATCAGTCACAAAGTATGTATAAAACCTCCTTGTTTTAAAGCACGTATTACCTACCGGAAGACCTTCGACATGGTATTTACGCGATATCTAAATAAACGACATCGATACAAAGATGTAATAAATAACAATAAACAACACTCCCTTATACTTTGGATCAATTTGCGATTTAGTAATGATTCTAAATTTGTTTGGACAAGACACGAGCGAGCTTTGAAAAATATACTCGGATGACCACTAATATTTAGAAGGGAATAGCTGATCCGCAATATGTTCTTAACTAGTTGTCAATTTCGCGAGTTTTCCTGGTTATGTCTGAGAGAAGGCAATTAAACACCGGCTCACTCCATGTGTTTCGCGTTTGATTTTAAAGTGTGGCAGATTGGTTTTGATTTGTTCAGAAAAATGAATTTTAAATTTATTCCTATTCCAACATTTCGTAGAAACCGAGATATTTTAAACAAGAGACGGGGAATTAATTCGCGGGCTATCAATCTATTTACCCTACCTACCTATTTGTGTGTGTGTGTGTGTGTGTATATATATATATACATACATACATACATACATACATACATACATACATATATATATATATATATATATATATATATATATATATATATATATATATATATATATATATGATACCTCAACCAGTCTTGTTTGCATAAGAATTAATAATGTAAGATATTTAGTCCATATTAATTACCTTGTATCATCCAGAATTATATAAAGTACATAGTATAAGTCATGACACTGCAATTATTATTGATCATTATAAGTGTAATTGTCTTGTTTATCCTTGTGAAGGAAATAACGACACGAATGATCGAGTGTTTGATGATTGATTTATCGATTTACTGATATACTGCTTCAACATTTGATTCAGTTTAGAATTGGTCTTTGCTTATTTTGTCTTCGCAATCCACCTTCAATATCTACGAGAAAAAAAAAAGAATACACCGGTAGTAGCTAAATGCATCTCGACATATTGAACATCCCTCGGTAATTTCAATCCAGCATGGTCCAATAACTTTCAAATTCTACGTTAAGAATGGGTTGGGGATACAATTTAAGACAAAAAGCAAGGAACTCAACACCAAGAAAAAAGAAAAAAGAAAACACCAACCGTTGTTTACACTGAGGCGAGTGAGGAATGATTTAACCGTACTTGAAACTTCTTATAAACATATATATATGATCTTCATTCAAGCTCTCTGCAGCAACTCTGAGTCCCATTTTAAGAGGAGCCTCAATCACATTTAAAGAAAACGCGGCGTAATAAAAATAGCTCGCCTCCTAAAACATTCGTGCTACTCGAACCTATTATGCTTTACATTTTCCATTAGACAGTGAATGCAGAGTTACAATAATTGGCGCTAGGTCGCATACGGTATAATGACAATATTGTGTAATAGCTTTTGTTTGTACAGGTGTCACGCGACATGTCCAAGGGAATAACCCAAAACACGCTTATCCAAAGGTTGCCTATTAAGCAGTTTTCAAAATAAATAAAAAAGAGAAATTTTTAAAGGGGAATGCCAGCGGTGCATCTCTACTATCACAAAAATTCAACTTTGATGATGTATTTTTGTATGCTTTTAGTTTTAAACCAGGCCATATTCGTTTCCAGATATAGCAACGTTGGTCCAGTTATAACAGGAACATTATATTGCAATGGAATATGGCTGATACACCAGCATAAGTTTGGTCTCAGAAGCCCTGGCAGTATGATGGGTAGATGTATCAAATGCAACAGCAGATCTTAATACCAGTGAATGTCGCTCAGCAATATTGGAAATAACTTGTACAGCTATTTTTAAAATATAATTTCCTACTGTTTCCATTCACAATTCATGTCTGTACAGTAAATTGTGTACATCTGTACCTGGTAGACAATAAAAAGAACAACAGTTTACGTTGTCCTCTTTAAGAAATGATGCTAACACTGTATTGACTCCCCAAACTAATTTTAATTTGATGTAACAAATTTTATTTTTCTTTTTGTAAAACGTATCTATTGAAAATCGACCTTTTGACGACATTAGTTGTCATTCATGAAATGTACTTTAAAGATTGTTACACAACTATTCCCACATCGAGGCATGTAACCCAGTGCATGTATATAGATCTCATTGTAAAGGCCTGTTGCGACTCCATTTATTGTTACAAGAAAGCTACATTCACACCGTGCATACAAGATTTCTGTGTTCCAGACAAGAATGATCATAGAAAAAGATCTGTCTCACTACGCTAATAAAAACATGTATTTTGTATGTGTCACACGTTAGTGGAGATCTCTCGGGGTTGTCCTTTATTAACTGGTTTAACAGGCTGAGCTTTTTAAAAAAAAACTCTTAGAGAAACCTGGATTATGTTGCAAATGAATGTGCACGAAAACGTTATTTATCTACGATCTGACAATTGTAAGTTCGAAGATTCTGATGAATTTAAGCATATTGATTATACTATTAGACAAAATAATCCTTTAATCCAATTGTAAAATCTCTTTGACTAAGGAATGAATTCGTCACAATTTATGATTTCTTCCTACTTTAACAAGCCCGACGGAAAAATTGCTCAGTGATAAACTTAGCAGATCAAATATTTGTACGGCAATATTGTTCAGTGGTTTAGAAATATAGCTCATAAAAGAGGCAGAAGTGAGCAAAATAACTATTTTCTTGTTGTGAAACACCAGCTGCAAATCACACAGTCATACAATACAGTATGTAACCATAAATAGGTTTCCATTCCAGCAATTCCAGAGATTTATATGGTAATTACAGTTTTTGTATAGTATCACCATTCCATACATGGAGGTAAAATACCCACACCTTTATTCTTATTTTGTAGGAAAATAAAAGCATTTTAAACAAAGGAATGTCTTTCTTTTGACGACTGGAGATTTATTGCAAGAGGTGACTCAGTAATGTTGACCAAACAATGTTGAACAATCAATTGCCCATAGGCCTGCATTATGGCCGCTTTGTAAAAAAAAATATAATTGGTTGTCAAAGTCTTTAAACTGTTACAAGTACACATGTGTGGTTTTGACTATACTCAGTCATTCACAATTGGAATCAATGAACATTTTAGTACTTATATCAATTATTTGTAATAAATCTCATGCCACTATATTCTTAAATGTATGATCAGATCTTTCGTTTTTTTTAAGGTTATTGTATCATGGAGAGATCAGTTATGTTCCTGCAATCTCTGTTGATGCTGGTTGTGGCCATCCAAGTAATTTCTGCCTGCCAAGTGTGTAGAGACCCGATCACATTGGAGGACGCCATCTGTTTCAGATTCACAGGTAAAAGAATAAAATAACGATACTACTTTTGATACTGTTTCTACAACTGCTGCTGCTACTAATACTACTACCAGCTCTCTTACAAGTGCATACACCACCGGAATATGCTGACCATCATCGCAACTACTACTTCTACATATACTACTACTACCATTATAGAAAATCTTATTTGGCCAAATATTGCTCATCAATCACTATAGGTCTTAGTAATACTTCAATGAACTACCTCCACTCAAACTAGCTCATTTGGTAGAATTCTTTATTTCAAATAGTGAATCGTATTCATGCAACAACTAGATTAGCATGTTATTATAGCTATTACTAGGGAACACATGAAACAAAAAAAGAGTAATTCACACCAAATGTTAATGTTTGGTAGGACAATAAAAACAAAGATGCAACAGTGAAATACTATAGTTCATTTGTGATTTCTTGAGGTAAATAATACAATCTCAGTTTTAGAAAATAAATAAATAATAACAATACATGCTTTTTGAAGAAAAGACACATATGCACATCATAAATATATATGTTACTCAAAATGCTGTTATCATCCAGTTTAGATTAAATTAGCTCTAAAAATAAAGCTGGAATTTAATATGACAACCATGCTGTAATAGCTGTTAAAATTCTCTAAAATCAAGTTAGACATTCCACTCCATTCTGTATGATTATTAAGGGCTGGAGTAGGGAAATTGGTGACGTGGTTTTCAAAATTTTATTGACTAAGTCAGCAACGTGGTGACTTTGACAACAAGGAATCAGACTGTGGGATTATGTCATAAGTTTTGAGATAATTGCATCCTTTTAGGTATAGTAAGCTTGAGGTTTGGTATGATAATCAAGCAAATTATACAGATTCTGCCACGTGGACGGCAGGAACAGGCGATGAACTGTTTGTACTTACCTACCATCGGGTTAATATTAATTGGACTGTTTACAGTTGCTTGTGCCATGCTGGATTTTTTTGGGGACTCTGAACAAGAATCAGTCAGCCTAGACCATGCTCCTTCCAAAGTGCGCAAATGGTAGAGAGCGAACAAAGATTGTGTCTCCTGTCTGCTATCATGATTAAATACATGTTCTGTGACTTTTAAAGCGCAGCTAATCCTCTATTACACTTTAACAGGAAAAATGACGTCTCATAAAGACAGAAAAGGTCCGACTCATGACAAAAGTAAAGCGTGTTTCCTGTCAAAGCACCACCAAAACACGAAGCTGACTATATTGGCGTTCATTAGATTATAACACACATCGTGTAGAATAACGCATTGTAAATCTGCCAAGATCATTTACTTCTTGTCAGAAAATGAACACGAGATGTCATCTCCTTATTTTCCCTTTCATTCTGTACATTTTCTGCAGAGGTTTTTTTACTCTTCACGGGTGGCGCCAAAAAATAATCACACTCCATTGTTTGACTTTATACTTACCATTATTTACGTCAAATTGCAGCTCTAAATGGTCATTTAGATACTTTGTTCTCGTTCTAGTAAACAACATAAATTGTCACCACTTTAGGCTAGTCACTTGGAAACATTCACATCGCCCCAATTAACCATGTCATAATTGTGAAATCGTAAAATTGGAGTACGTAAGTACGAATTATTGTGATTAAAGTTATTTACTTCGATAAATTCACCACGATAACAAATTAATACCACGTTAATTAATATGATCTTTTTAGTCTTAAAACAGCATAAAATAAGTACATCAAAAGTTGATAAAGTCATCATTAATATGTAGCTTTGTTTACTTTTTCAATTGAAAGAGTCCATAAAAACTGTCAAACTAAATAAAATGCTTTCAAAGACAATCTTATGGAAATGAAACATGCATTCAGCCACACATACATACACACATACATGCATACATACATACAAACATACATACACACATACAAATGTGCCTGGGCAAGTTTGTAGAAACCTTACAGTTGAATTTCATCACTATACTAAAAATATCTGTTCCTGTATTGCAGTGGTCATTGCAACTCCACTGAGCAAGGAATCTTATCCAGGACCTATGTTTACCACAATATACAAGATGCATCTGAATTTCCTGTACCAAGTGAGTAAATAAATCTACTTAGGATATACTTTTGAAGCAATCCCAACAGTTAAGCTTTGCTTCTCGAGCGCAATGTCTAAAAATATTTTTCGTAATTAAGGACAGTGTTCGGTTGATGAAATGGCAATTCATTATTTTACCAAGCATCTAATACTTCCCATGATGTAGAGCAACATAAGAACATTTAAAATGAAATGGGGAAGGAACTGTGATGTAACTTCTTATTAGTAGTGTCAATTTAGTTTCCTGTGCTATACTGTTACCACTTATACCTTTAGCTGATAATATGCTGCAGAATAAATTGAATCTAATATTGTGCTCACTTGAAAAAGTTCTTTTAATTTTTGGTGATTTTGTCTTTTCCACATATCTTGTAAAATGTTCTCCTTGCTATTTACTAATTGCATATTAAATAAATAAATAAAAAAAATCAATCGTATTCTTCCAGGGCGATTGAGAATTTCATTTTCTGTGTAAATTTTGAATCGTTTTGTATTGTTTATTTCAAAGTAGGGTGATGTAGTGCTTCGAACATTTTCATTTCATTGCAAGTATTTATCAAATTCACCCAATGGATTGATAGGGTGATGAATTTGCACTGATTCCTCGTGATTAATTATATTCATTTATGCAACAAAAACCAGGCATTTCGTCCAATGAAGTAGTTAGAATTGTGAATGTTATGTCCTTCTGCAGCAAAAATGAATTCAAAATTTATATAATTCAAGAAGAAAAAAAATCTTAAGATTATTGTATTGCATTTTTAACTATCCTTGTAATTTTGCATCTCGGTATGGGATTTAGTAAATGAATTCCTAAATCCTTCGTTATCTTCAGTTCTTATTTATATCTTACTTATGTGGTACGCATGCCTGTACGATTTCATTGAAATCGCCTGTATAACGAGCGTTAAAATTAAAACAATTATATTTGCTGAGTTGCAATCGATTTAAATCTCTTACATTTATAACTGGACGTCTGTTTGATTCACTCAAAGAGACGATACTTTTCAATTCAATCTCTTTGTTTTCGACATCCTATAACAAATAAATCACCAGCAGATTCCATATATATATTGTGTAGCTGCCTAACGTTGAGGTATCCAGTGGACTAAGGGACACGAAAGACACGTATTGGTAACCGATCGCTGAATAAAACACGGATACCACATATTCATAGTATCTGGTGTACAGTGATACATGACCCAAAACAGCATGTTTACTGGATGCCTACTATAGTTTATACTAAGCTTATTTTTCAACATTGGTTAAAATATAGACCACGTGTTCAAAGATATATTAAAATGCAACTAATTCCATCCAGTTTTATCAGTAAACTTATATTATAACTGAATAATTTTTAATCCGGAGTCAGAATATACTAACACTTCTTTGCCCGCTCAAGAAAGATTTATTAATTAAAATTAACAATCTTTATTTTGTTCGATTCACAGGAAAGTACATTTATCGTATTCTTTTAAAAGACATTTCAGCCCGGGTGGAGTGCATTGAGAAAAGAGAGCGCTGTTTTCGAATTGTATTATAGATATCTTCATCGGTGTGATATTGTTTTGGAAATCGGCGAGGAGTATTATTTATCTGGTAAGATATATAACTTCAAACAGCCAAACATGAGCTACCCCAGTAATCTTTATGACTAGTAGTATCTGCATAATCCTGTTGTAATGCAGTTTCTTGTCTGCGACTTCAGAAACCTCGAAACGATCACACACTCGAACGAAATATTGGTATCTCAGCGCTTCGAGCATTCTAAATACTACGACACAACGATTAACACACACACACACACACACATATATATATATATATATATATATATATATATATATATATATATATTTATATATATGATTTTTGTTTGCATTTTAAAATTGTTTATTCTCGTGACGTAAAGGTTTATTGCTCGAAATGTTGGCAAATTCTTCTGTAACTGCTTGGTTACCAATTGACAGTTCTAACACACCACAACATCATATACATATATATATATATATATATATATATATATATACTATATATATATATATTATAGATATGTGTGTGTGTGTGTGTGTGTGTGGTGTTTCAATCGCAATCCAGTTCTTGGCTCAGACTGCTATATTTCCTACAGAGACGGTAGACATTAGTAGCGGTATACAGATGTCAGCCTATATTGAACATTGCCGGATCTCATTCCACTTCTGTGGGAAATCATTCCCACTTGCTTGTCAAACATTTGGTCGTTTCCTTTAGATTTGGAGTTCAGGACCTTCCTTCATTATCGAAGCATGGTAAAAATGTCCTGTTCAGATAAACAATACAAATTTTCACCTACATTTAAATATACATTTGTGCAATACCATCTTCCGGTGAATCAATGTTTCAAACTACTGATCTTCGAACAGTTTGCTATGTATCGTTGATACATGCTGCTTTTTTTTTTTCTCCCTCAAATGCAGGCTTAAACTTTCGTTTCATTACATTCAAGTAGTATTTTTATAACCTGAATAGATACCATCTTAATTCTTGTGTAAAATATACCGACTTTAAAACGACAATCAATTATGAATAATTAAGTAAATTCGAAGTTTACCAGGAAATAAACCGAATATTAGCAATCCAATCATTGAATATTTTTTCTATAGTAATGAAACCCTAACACGTAATGCCTTTCATTTATTTCTCAGGCGGAGATGGTAAATATTTATGCAAGGTTTGTTGAATAATGATGGAGTAATTTTTACTAACAGTTCATATTTTGAAATTCTAATACGAAAAAGCAGGAGAAACACTAATAACATTTTCTGAATATCAAAGTCGCCTTACTATAAGGAGGAAGGCACTGCACATATATTATATAGAAAATATTATACTTACAAGAGAAATCGGAAATCGTGCACGTACAGAACAATGACCAAGAACTAAATAACAAAACTCGACTGACAGTCAGATAGACAGACAGATATATATATATAATATATATATTATATATATATATATATATATATATATATATATGTAACAATGAATGTAGTATTATATCTTATTTTAGGAAGCATAAGAGAGGATGGTAAACTTGCCATCGGTGCCTGTCAGGTGGTACAGCTTGTTTCGGGTAAAGACGTCCCCTATGAACAGTACTTGGACAATTATAATCTTGTAAATGGCCTACGTGAACCTGACTGCTCTAACTTTCGTTATCGTCGAGCGCTTGTATAATGATGATAAACAAATAAAAGCATTGACTTATTCTTAGTGCGCTCTATTAATATGGCTTATTCAACTTTCTATCTATCTATCTATCTATTTTTCCCCACGGGGAAATAAGACAAAAACAGACAAGGCCAAACCAATTCAGATATCAAACAAGTACAATGTGCGCCTTGTTGTGACGATATCATTGGCGTTTTAAAATGACACGTGCAGCTGATGAACTACCCATAACCCCGAATTGGACAGATATATTGTTTGTCTAAAATTATATATTCTGTTTACGAAACACAAATTATGATTGCAAAATGTCATCCAACTAATGTTCTCTAATTACGTACTTTTGTTTAATGACAAATTGATGTTATTCTTTAAGTCCAGATTCACACATCTCTAGTTGTTTGTTTTCTTTCTCTTAATACGTGTGCTTTTGACCAACAGTTAACCGCTTCGTGTCATGTTCCATTTTTAATTATGCAATGGTCGTAATGAAAACCCACTAATACAAATTCTCAACCAAAAGTCCAAGTTAATCGATATTCTTCTCTCAGGGCAATGTTTCCACTTGATAGTATACGTTTTTTGTCTTTTCGTTTTATATTAGAGGTTTATGTCCCTTCGTTCATTGTCTCCAGCAGAGCGAAAAATATTCTGTTCATTTGAACAATACAAATTTTATCTATTTTTAAATATACATTTGAGCAAGATCATCTTCGGGATTAAAAGAAACCGTCTCCTTGACTGTCTGTATCTCTCAGCTCGACTTTGCGTACCAAGATATATTGGGGCCTTTCATGTTTGTTCTTGCAGTCGTAATTCACATGCTTCTAAATTTCACGCGCTTATATATACATGTGTCAGATTATCTCTAAATTACTTTTAATATTTGATAAATTAATGTAACAACTAATAAGTAAGGCAAGGACCACTGCTATTTTCTATTTTCTTCACAAAACCAACAACTGATCATATTTGCTAGGTATCTCATGGTGGTATCAAACCTTATAGTAAAAGTACGTGAAAGTTGAAATAAGGGACACTAGAGAGACTACTGAAAATGGCCCTATCCTGATATTTGGGAGAAAAACAATGTTGGTAAACACACAAAGGAGTTAACTTTTGTTTTAAAGACCTGTTATCGCTTATTTGAGATTCCTGCAAAGGAAGAATTAATTGTGCTCCACGGATGATCCTCTAACATTGTGACTATCTGTCGTTGATACATTTTCCGTTGTCCATGTTTCACATATGCAGTCTTTAGTGTCATTACGTTCCAGTGGAATTGTTATAACGAAAATCGATTATAAATAAATCAGTAAACTAATAGTTACTTTAGTTAAAAAGACAGAGAAGAAACTTTGTGCTACAATGGAAATCCTCAAAACAAGTTGTTTTGATGTAACTCCACCGTTGGGTGCAAAAGTTTTTTGAAGGAATAAATGGAATATATATAAATATATATATATATTTTATATTTATATATATATATATATATATATCTTATATATATATAATATAACTATATATATATAATATACGTACACACACAGTCCATGTTACTGACGCATATAAATTATTCCAAACAAGAAATGACCCGATAAATAATATCCTACCTATCAAATAAATTCGTCGTAAAATCTGGAGAAAGACTTTGTTCTTATATTACGCATGCAGGGGCGCCAATAAAACGTACACTTACACACCCCAAAAGAAAACAAACGAGACAAAGAAGTTAATGACAACTCGATTGACAGGGAGAGATGTAGATAGAAACGATAGACAGATAGATAGAAAAATTGATTGATTGCAGGGGTAGATACAACAGAATAGATATCAGCTATCGGTACCACCGTAGGTGATGGACCATGCGATCCAGCAGAGGGTAGGGGTTGGAGTGTTTCTGCAAACGGGATTCGATCCAGTGCCCTCAACCGGTATATTTTATATTGGGACCATGGTCTGTACAGGTACTTTTCTTCACTGCATGTAATTTAGAATTTTCCCGTACAAGCAGTGAATAATTGTTTGCATTAAAAACGAGAGAAGCTTCTTAGACAGACGTATTCTTATTAATACTTTCTCGAGACATTTTCCCTGTATGGTCAATTCTCAGTCTTGGACATTTCTAGAGCGGCTGCGTCAGGACACGGGCCGTCTAGAATAACTGCAACTAGTGTCTCGGGTTGTACTGCATTGAAAAGGTGAATATAATGAAGACATTTCGATATCGAATACTGAGGGTGTTCAGTTTTACATGTTGCAGATACAAAGATGTCGGGTGCGATAAAGTTACTTTAAATTCACTGTAAGATTTACCTGTGATGAATGAGGAGACTAAGGAAATAATCGGAAGTAGTTAGGTTTCTATTACCCGCGGCATTGAGCATTTCCGAGAACAGCTTGAATCTATTTATGACCTCCATTCTTCTCTCCCTCCGTCGCTCTCTCTCTCTATCCCTCCCTCCCCCATCTCTCTCTCTCTCTGTTTCACACACACAGACAGACACACTTGAGTTTCCTATAGAATGATTTAGATTTAAATCATTATTGTATCTGTTCCCCCATTAAGATACCTCTCACAAATTTGCCGTATTCAAATAGATTACGTGAAACAGAAAGCTCTGTGACTTTAGTTGCTGAACCTTGCATAAGTTTACATGTGTTATGAGAACAATTTCTATCCTATGTTTGCTGATTTCATAAAAAGATAACCGATAACTGCTAAAAAATTTTAGCGTGGCGAGAAACAATGTAACGGTACATGGCATTTTTAGCGTGATTCCAATATTAGTTAGTTTGCTTCAATGTTAGCCCTAAAACAGGAG
>JAQPZY010000216.1:0-37500 GCA_029931535.1 Margaritifera margaritifera
TCTGGTTCTGCTTTTCTTCGAGCACTAGTCCTTGCATTGGAGTCCTCTAACCCAGTCTTTCTTTTGCTTTGTTTATGCTCTTCTTACTATCCTGTTGTTTAATCTCATTGTTATGCTTTGCTCCTTCATGGTCCTCCTCGCGCTACTGCTTCACAAGATTTCTCCCTATCGCACAATCTGCAGGAGGTCGAGGATATCTGCTGTGACCCAAGGCTTCTTTATTCTACGATGCTTGCCAAGGATACTCTCCGGCCGTGTCTACTTACTGCCCATTGTTTGAAGGTGAATGATCGCGCAGGAGTCTAAGTTTATTTCTTCATTGCCTCCAGAATAGAGTGTGAGATGGCGTGCAAATTTGCCGCATATTGATGCTATCAAATGCCCTTTGATGCCACCCTATGGATCTTAACAAGTTGCTTATACAAGGTCGATACCTGATTCCTAACTTGTCTGCTGGCTTGATTGGTCTTCCTCCTGATCGAAAGTTTGATCATCATCATCAGCATAGTCATGGTTGTCGCTTCCTTTATCAGCTCCATGGGAAGCTACGCTGTTCTGGTAATGTTTACGCTAGTACCGTGGAAGCGCTTTCTCACCAATATGGGATCAATCTGGTTGTGATGTTTTTTTCCGTCCTGGATAGTTTTGTGGTGGCCAATGGTGTTTTCGTTCACACTAGGTTATATGTATGTGGGCGAAGTCCAGGAGCTTGAGAGTCCTCTCTCATTTCATCTGCCTTGATTACAGCATGGATACAGACTATCTCGTCCAGTCTGCTTGTGGCGACTTCTTCTCCTACCTTAGCATTCTAGTCTCCTGTGAATCATTTCCTCAGTCATCATGGTCAGATGTTAGGGGCCATAGAACCTGTAAGATAGTGATCGTAAAGGTTGGATGACTCACCGCGTAGGATTAGTAATCATCCTTGGTATAGATCACTGGTCGACAACACAATTGACGCGTAGCACTCACAATGTCCTGTGTGTACCATAAACCCGACTCCATGTTCATGCTTGTTCTCATGCCCACTAAAGGTAGATCCTAGGTGTCCGTCATATGTTGAGTATCTCTCCGACATTTTTCCAGCGCATCTCGCAGAGTCTCAAGGATCTTCCCATCATCAGGGATTCAGCCCTCCATCGAATTCTCCCTAAGCCACGACTAAATCTACACAAAAACTAAAGTCTCCTAGAACATTCCATGTTCCAATGAGGTTATTGTGTTATGTCTTGTGCACGTACTTTGATGGTAGTTGCAGCACCAGTAGCATACACTTAGTCTCACCTCCGTCCTGCTGTCCCAGCGGATGGCGCGGTCATTGGTAACCCGGGCTGCGACCGATGACCGTTATGTGAAATCTATTTATTGTCAATTCGTCATTCTATTGGCGCGTATCATGGGCCGTTTCACTCTGGCGGCGCCGACGCTGCTAAGACCAACTGGACTATTGGAGATGGATATCATCTATACATGGGTCTTATGCTTAATTTTCAACAAAGTTTTCTTTTGGAATTATTAACATAATAACACAGATAGTCCAAGAGTCGTAGTCAAAAACATTTATAATAAATAACGACAATCAAATTTAGTGCAGAAAGATACACGATGGAAAAAGCTTATTATGGTTTTCCTATGTATGCGATCGTACTCTTCTGGAAATGTAGCGCCTCTGTCACATTGGCCACATATTTTTAGTGTGCGATTAATTGTCGTAGGCTAGTACTTTTATTGACAGATATACTCCAAGATTAATTACTATTTAACATTAAATCAAATACAAATTATATTCCAAAGATTATATTTATGATACTATATATGATATGATTTATATATATATATTATTTAATATATAGAAATATATATATATATAATATATAAAAAGAGGAATAAGGAATAAAATGAGCCAATATCTAGACCTTCCTAACCGCAATATAAATATATTTAATATCAATAAAATCTCCTGCACATCCCGGCCCCCCCCCCCCCCCCACCCCCCCCCCCCCCCCCCCCCCCGCCCCCCCCCCCCCCCCCCCCCCCCCCCCCCCCCACCCACACCCCCACCCCCCCCCCCCAACTTCGTGAAATCGTAGCCTATATTTTGATACAATTCAATTGAAGGAGAACGGAAAGCATATTAGACTCTTATATTTTGTTTCATAAATCTAAAAATATCTATTCCATTGCTTGATGAAATCTAATCTGAAAAGTATGATTTCTTATGAGTGATTTCCATTGTGTCCTGTGCTTGTTGATTATTTTTTTACATGTTCTTTTGTTTTGTTTATGCACAAATATTCTTCTATGAATTTGTTCATATAAACTTTGTTCAACAACCGTTTTCTAAATTCATTTAGACATATGAAGCAATGTCTTTTATCCTATTTATAATTGTTCTATTTTATATACAATAAAATTTGTTGTACTACTAAAATTGTAAGTTGACTTTCACTACTGCTCCATTTTAAAATTAAATTTAAAAATGTTTTCGTTGATAAAAGACGTTAAGTTCAAACACAGGACGTCAGGACTCTTAAGCAAGCACTTGAATAATTCTTGAAACAAGATATTAAAAATAATCTGTTAGCGAGAACTGTACTCATGTAATGAAAAGATATAATATTCTTTGGAAATTATGTGAAGGTGGAAAGAGAAGTAAACATTAGAAAAATTGTAAGGTGCGAGGAGCAAAGCTAACATGTTTTTCCTAAATCCAAAACATAGCAATCTTGACTACTTGACAAAAGATAAAAGAATCAAACGTCTATAGTTTTAACTTGGAAAAAACAACTTCCATGGTTGTTACTGGACAGTGGTCGTAGCCAAGACAAACTTCTAGGCCTCTCCTCCGACCCGTACTTAATTCGGGGGCCTGATCCCAATAAAATGGGTTTGTTTGATAGGGAATTTTTGCGGGCCCTCATGAGACCTGCGTCACCCTCTCGTACGCCCTCACAAACTTTTTGTTTGTGGGGAATTGCTTTGTGCGGTCGCTACTCCACTAAGTCCCTGACATACAACCAACCAAACACAACTGTGCTTAATCCCGGTTGCCCAGGAGGCAGATTTTTTCTGGTTGCCCGGAAAGTTTGACTTGCAATTGCCATAAAAGCTCTGCTTTAAATCAAAATTATTTCGGAAAACTTTTGTCACATATATATTCAGTCCTAACCACATACAGTACTTGTAATCTGAACCATTTAAGAATAATTGCTCTTGTAAAGAGTCACACATGTAAAGACTTATTTAATCTGTTTTTGAAATCAGCAAATAAAACATAATCGATAAATTTTATTTTTTTCGGGGCGGTATCTTGTGTGTTCCGTCAGATTTCTACTAGCTTACCAGCACTGGAGAGAAAATTCTATCGGTATTTTATGTTTTTTCTGGGTTTACCTCAATTATACGGTTCACGTTAATCATTAATCCGATACTATTAATCTTGTATCAGCGAAAATAGAAACTTTCCACATGGGACTTTTATTTATCCATTATGTTATGTATGATGTTTATATAATATTATAGATATATTAGGAAATTATAAATGTTTCTTGAATTTAATATCTTGCTTAAATCTTAATGTTGTTTATCAGGAAAAATATATTTAACTAGGGTCCTTGAATTAGGTTGTTTACTTCAGATTTGAGCTAAAGGATAGTTTTGATAAACAAATATATTACTGAATTTGATTTCAAGGTGATTTGGTTACAGATATAAAACTCAGAAAATCCTTAGAGTTATGTGTAAAAAGTCAGATCCATTACAAGTAAAATTTCCATTAAGATGACACATATTCTAGAACATTCTGTCATGTGACCAATCTTTATATATACCATGTTTAGTGGAACAGTTTTTCAGTTTCGACATTACTATCAGTCTTGTAAAGAGCTATTACAGTTGTGGAAAGTCATTCCAAATTCTAGAGAGTGGAATTATTTTAAATATTCATTGGATTAATAACAGGTGCTCATAAACTTTTGGATTTTGGATTTTTAATTGATGATTTTGCGAATTTATACAAACTTATTCAGAGATATGTTGGAGTACTTCATTTTGACATCAGCACATTAAAGACTACTAGTACATCAGGACTTTAAAGACCATTGGCATATCACAACATTCAAGGATACCCGTGCATTCGGAACATTCTGTATTAGGACTTGTGATTAGAACACTAGTTCTTATTGGATTATTTGGATTTTAATACACATTACTGTAAGTGTCTTTTTGATTTTTAATTTTAATTATCTAGAAATAAATTGCTTGTTGATTTTTACTTGATTTGTTGGTTTTACTTTCTTTCTGTTAAAATTTTTTTTATACCATAGAGTTGTAACAGTTACTACTCGACCCAATGAAGTATGCAGCAACAAATGTGACGCGTTTCATTCTTGTTCTTGCCATATTATGTTAGCTACAGTTAGCCAAATGAAACAACTGTCGCTGGAAAAAATATAAAATTTCATTTTAATTGTTAACATGATCATTTCCTCATAATATTTCCGACGGGGCTTTCATATTGGGAAAAAATGCTTATCCGGCGTTCACATATCAATGGCAAAGGATTTGTCCACCCCTGAATATGTGTATGTGTGTGTTAAGTATCTATCTATCTATCTATATCTATCTATCTATCTATCTATCTATCTATCTATCTATCTATCTATACACAGACAGACAGAGTTTGTAATCTGTACAATCGAACACGTTACGTGCGACTCTGCGTATCTTAAGAAAACATATATATTGGGGCATTGTGATATATATATATATTTATATATATATATATATATATATATATATATATATATATATATATTTATATATATATATATATTTATATATATATATATATATACATGCACACTAATATGTATTATAACCTGTATGATAATATTACTTTTTCGTGCTTAAAAATTCTATTCATTTTATCAAGCATTCTCCAGTAGAATCCAGGGATAGCACTTTCCGCTATGTTTGGTGTATGGTGTATATTTGTAATTCTCTTCTCTCTCTCTCTCTCTCTCTCTCTCTCCTCTCTCTCTCTCTCTCTCTCGGTACGGAATTAGATATCATTTTTCTTTTAATAATGGTATAGGTTTGTTAGTTTATGATCTCTGTTCTTAGTCTAAACAGCTGTCGTCTTGTGAGTATACATTACGGTAGGCTCGATCAATATTTCACTGAGTCACATTGGACTTGGAATCTGTTTGCTTGTAGCTTTAGTCACTTGTGACGTGTTTTCCGACCGTGAGAGAGTATGAACTTCTGACCTAGATTCTATGATTCTTCAGTGTCAATACGCTTATTTACTGTTTATCAAACGCTCGGTACACTAGCACTTTGCGAGATGTCACGCATCACCTAATTTCTGATTGGTTCGGAGAGGGTTGTGCAATGTTTCGAAATGTCCTGTTGTTTTATCAAAGACGCAATGGGTTTTATTTTGTTTTCTGCGCGAGTGGTAGTAGAGTATATTATAAGATTAATAGCCAGTATTCATCATTCTTCATAGTTACATTGGATTGAGAGGGTCATAAACGAATTTAGTTCATTTTGTGTGTGGGATATTCTAATTTGGAGATCTATTTATTTTGATACAGTGCATTCTGGATTAGTACTTGTTTCGTCAGCCTGAATAATATACAGCTCCGTGGAATTATCGGAAACATTTCTAGAACTTGTGAGATTCCATATTCGCAAAGATTACTTGGATATAACTTATTCTTATCAACACATTAGTACAGTGAAGGTTACTTCATTCGGAATACTACATTCGGAATATTTGGATTAACTCTCGGATCAGTGAAATTTAGAACAATTTAGGACTTTTAATGATATTCTATACTGTAAGTTATTTTTAATTCTTTCACTTTAATTGTTTATTGAAATATTTTTAATATTTTAGGAAATTAAAGATTTGTATTTTAAATCTTGAAAGCTTGTTTGTGTCTTTTCTTCTGTTACATTACCCGAAGTCGTAACACACACACTCTCTCTCTCTCTCTCGATAGATAGATAGATAGATAGATAGATAGATAGATAGATAGATAGATAGATAGATTCAGTTATACAACGATTACTTGCAAATACTTTGCATACACTAAAGGGTTCATATTTCTGGAACAAATGCGCTTTACACATTGAGATCGGGTTAGAAGTTAGACATTGAGACCGACAGGTTCAGTCATTACTACATATATAAAGGGGCACTAACCCAATCATATGAGAGTCTTTTGACATCATATTATTGGTGGAGTTGTCCACCTTCAATTTCACCCATTGATATATCAGACTTTCACGTGTTTGCTAGTTTAGCGTGAATTCATTCATTTTTGTGGAGATGAAGTTTTGTGGGTATAAGAAAAATCTACATCATAGTCGATATTTAAATTCGTGGAATGACTTTGGAGTCCTATTCTTTCCACATATACGTCAATTTTCCTTGGATCATTAAATATGTCCTTTATAGCATTCACGAAATTCACGAAATTGTCCCTCTGCCAAAAAGTGGTGAATTCACTGCATTCTCAATTTCGACATTCCGAATTCTCGCTGAAAACAATATCTCGTTACCGTGAGATTTGAAGGGGAATGACTATGAGAACTGTACCTTAAGTTTGTACTCCTAGTAAAAAATTGATGTTGTCTCAATGTAAAAAAAGTTGACTGAATACGGATGTTTATCTCAGTGTAATAAAGCTTGATTGAATATGGATGTTATCTCAGTGTAACAAAGTTGATTGAAATGAATACAGATGTCAACTCAGTGTCATAAAGTTGATTGAATACGGATGCTATTGCTGCAATGTGGAATAGATTAGTTGCCGGACCTGTAATATAAACAAAAAATTAGGCTCTAAAATACATCTGACAAGTGCTCAATACATGGAAATTTTCGCAACATTGTTCATCTTTTTTTTCAATTAAGTATTATATCATACAACCTAATATGCTGTACTCATTCATTAACAGTAAGTTTGTTCGTCATGTATATTATCTAAACATTTATTTAAATTAAAATTGTCCATTACAAATTGCACGGTTTTTTAACATCTGAATAAGCTCGATATTTTAAATTTAAAGCTGATAAAATATTTGTTTAAAAAAGGTGTGAAAAAAATCCATATTTTTTCCTTCTTAGTAGCATAGTCAACACAATTATCTTTTTAAGGCTAAAATTATTTAAATGTATCACGTGACACGAGTATTTTATAATAAGTTATCTGAATCATGGATCCTGTTGCTGAAAATAAATTCCTCTGTGAAGGTAAAGAAAAGTAACTAGATCAAGTGATTATGAATATTCATCATAAAAAGTCATAACTGAGCTTTCCTGTGGCATCTCTTACAAACTATTCTCTTAGAAATCAATAAAGCCTCCATGGATTCTTGACGACCAATGATCCTTGCCTTAATTAACACCGTGTTCAAGGTAAACTGTCAATAACTGTGTTATTCTTTTATATGCAGTACATTTACCCTGTGAAAACAATCATCCCTGCATTAATTGACACTCTGTTCAAACGGTTCTCTTATAAATCAATAAAACTCAATGCACGTGAATTAACACCGTGTTCAAGGTCAAGAGTAAAAAACAAAATTCTTCTTTTAAATGCAGTAAATTCACCCTGTGAAAACAATAATTATAGTTCATTGGAGTAAGTACGTGTTTATTATTTAATCAGAAGACAAAGAGCCCACGACGCAGCCCAGGTAGAATTTAACTCACTTGCTATTAACGGATTGAATCTTGGTTGGATGGGACTAACTCAAATGATCATCGATTGAGAAAAGAGAAGACAAGAATAATGTAGAAAATTACTTTTATATGGAAAGGAATGAATCTTTTGACAAATATTTGTAGAGAAATATCCGTAATCCAGCTTAAACGGAGACAGTGTACTATTGACAAGTGTAACACAAGAATTTTAATAATAAACAAAAAATCATAAATAAATGATAACAATAAACTATGCAACAAGCTGATACTGCAAATGTATCTATATCAATTATAAAAGAAAAATTTAAATACATGACATGAAAATCAAAAAGACAAAAATAGTAAGAAAAATATTTATACATCTTTCTGCACATTTGCATGCCAAGTTGTACATCCAGAATATAACACGCTTCCGACTATATATATATATATATATATATATATATATATATATATATATATATATATAGATATATAGATATATATTATATATATATATGTATAGACAGATAATTTTCAAAGGGAACGAATATTCTACGAATGAATGTAATCAAAAATTGAATCTTTTCAATTAAAGATTGGAAGAAGGAAATTGTGTTTATGACTGGTGTATTTTACTGGAAACAGAGTAGATAGAAGTCAATAAAACAACATACTGCAATATTGGGAACGAAGACGTAATCTCCCCGACTTGCAACATTTGTGATCTAACGCTTTCTCCTGAGAGCGTGCTTTCGTAATGTCGAAATTTCCATTAAGTTGTAGCATGGAGGCATTATTCTCCATATTTCACACATATCTAATTTCGTAATTATACTATATTCTCCTATTTCAAACTCACGTTCGTATCCACAGTGCAAGGCAAATACATTTTCTGTCTGAGGCTATCTCGGTCTGACCTATATTTTGTATTTAGAACTATTTAGTCTCACTGGAAGTTTTATATTTTGACCCTCCCCCCCCCCCCCCCCCAACTTTTAAGGTAAAGGGCATGAGCCTGAAAAGCATTAGCCTTGTGTTTATAAATTCACACAGAAAATAAACTTCAAATTTGGTTGACATTTACCTTGAGTTAGGCTTGAAATTGGGTTGGCTTGTTTGGTGACTGCCTGTCAAAGTTCGACCAGCACTTGAGATCAAATGCGTAACTTGGGCTGCACAAGAACAGTAGACTTGGTTTACGTATTTATTCATGTCTGCTACAGCGGTAAATATCTTAAAATCGAGATGGTTAAGGGGTGTCTAGAAGCATGCTTATTTGTTATAATACCAGTGAAGTTTAAACATGCACGAGGCCCATATTGATTGTTTTAGACGCCTTGTCCCAGGAAAATATTCCTAACAGCTCTTTACCGTCAAAAATGAAGACTGAAAAGAGGGGCTGGGGTAGTGTTGTTTCCGTGTAAAAGCTATCAGTTGTACAAGGAATTAATCCGAATACCTTAATTAAAATCTGACAAGCATGTCTTCCACAAAAATCATTGGTTAGTTTTTATTTGTATCTTTAACGTAGAAATTATTCTCATTTTTCTGCAATCTGTCTTAGTCCGATGGAAAAAAAAACTGTTCAGTGAGAACTTATATTGGGCTAAGATATTGCCGGTCCTAATAAACACCACAAATACACGCAAAGACAGGGCAAAGACTTACAAAGATAGAGCAAAGACGGGCAAAGACACGCAAAGACAGGGCATAGAAACGCAAAGACAGGGCAAAGACACGCAAAGACGGATAAAGACAGTGCATAGACGCTTTAAATTTACAATACTGGAAAATATTTAAAGTTGATACCATATTTATCAAGATAAATATATAAGAATTAGAAATTTTTGCTTTGTTTATGGGTTGATCGTTCTTTTTTAAAAAAAGTATTTAAATATTTTGACATACGGAAGTTGAATTTTCTTCACCTTTAATTGTTACTTCTACTCTCTCTTTTTCATTGACCATGACAAGTCCTCGTTTAAATGTCTAAAATATTTAATTACGGTAAGTGTTGAGAGAAGGAATAAGACACGCAAAGTGAGGGCAAAGATAGGGCAAAGACTGGCAAAGACAGGGCAAAAATGTAAATCGGGGATAAACCAGATAGGCATTAGTGATACTTTTCTTTGAGAATTATGAAAAAGCATAGTAAAGAAGGATTTATTACAAAATTGTTACAGATTAATTGGCAAGTTTTCTTTAGCTTTCATGATCTTAATGCTTCATGGATCAAATTTAGAGATGTGTTTACCAAAGTTCTAGATGAGATTGCTTCTAATAAAGAAGTTAGATTAAAATAAACAACTGAACTATACATAGCTACTCATATTTGGTTATTAGACGAAAAGTAAGAAAGAATCAGAATTCAAAATAACCTGTATTATTTATCACTAAAAATAAACCACAAAAAGTATATTCTGCTATAATACAGTGTACTTTTGACTATTCATGTGCTTCGCGATATGCCGGTGTCAAGTGTAATATTTACCCCCGTCGGATTTTTCTACACTTAGTACTTTGCTTTACCGTGTGAATGTTATTATTTTCCAACATGTAATCAAAACGTAATCACTACATCAAATGAAGTTGTCAGAAGTTTTAGTATATATATATATATATATATATATATATATATATATATATATATATATATATATATATATATATATATATATATATATATATACACACATACATATAATAAGTCATTTCTAAATATAAACTTTTTCTAAGCTTGACTATTAGTAGAAACATATATTTTTTATATAGACAATTATGCTCTGAATGATCCATATTAACAATATCTAATTATCGCAAATTAAAACGAATGATCACTAACGGATATATTCGTCATGTCAATAAATGAATGGGTATTAATTAGTATGCAAAAGGAAAATCAGAAATACAGTCCCATAGACTTATTTGAACAGTATCCGTCTGTCAGTAGTTATAAACGATGACTCACCGGAATTTGTATAAAATTTCAAATACAAACTACAAATAGCACATACTAAAAATATTTTAATTATTTTAAGAACTTCAACAAAGCTGACATTGTTTTGGAAAATTGTTTACAGTCTTATTAAATAAGAGAATATATCAGTTTTTAGAAGAAAATTTATTATGAGATGTACATGATATTTCATGTACCGATAGATTTTCTAACTTAAAGAAGACAAAGTTATTTGGCACTTTTATTCATTTTAATCAAGCCTTTGATATTGTTTGGAGACTTGGCCTTTGGACAAAACTGTTACCTACTGGAGTCATTCATAATGTTTGAAGAGTTGGCCTTTGGACAAAATTGTTACCTACTGGAGTCATTGATAATGTTTGGAGAGTTGGCCTTTGGACAAAATTGTTACCTACTGGAGTCTTTGATAATGATTGAAGAGTTGGCCTTTGGACAAAATTGTTATCTACTGGAGTCTTTGATAATGTTTGAAGAGTTGGCCTTTGGACAAAATTGTTACCTACTGGAGTCTTTGATAATGTTTGAAGAGTTGGCCTTTGGACAAAATTGTTACCTACTGGAGTCTTTGATAATGTTTGGAGAGTTGGCCTTTGAACAAAATTGTTACCTACTGGAGTCTTTGTCAATGTTTGAAGAGTTGGCCTTTGGACAAAATTGTTACCTACTGGAGTCACTAGGAAATGTTTTAAAGATATGTATAGCCTTTGTCAAAACATTATCAAACATTACTTTTTAAAGTATGTATGACATATCTATCAAGGATCAGCTTATATAGAGCACAAATTAATGAGTGTCTGTTCGCCATTATAAAAAAAAATCCGAAGTTTGCAGATGAGTAGTATTTGATCATCTCCTTTGCCGACCTAATTAGCAAAGGATAATCGAAGTTTTAACGTTATTACTATTTCACCAATTGTTTAGCCGACGCAACTTGCCGGCGACACCCATTTAATCACTTTATATTAAACTATAACTATACTGATGTGTGAATACCTGTATACAATTAATTGGATGTTTGTTTTTTTGTTTTTTTGGGGGGGTTTTTTGTTTTTTTTTTTTTTGTTTGTTTATGTAATTGTTCATTACCGAGAAGTTTGAAACTGTAGAAATTGTGTTGCTCAGTATTTAAACATTTTATAAAATCACAATTGGGAATGCAATAGAATCACAGATTAATTAACTTATATATTGTATAATCAACGTTTTTAAACTGTCTTTGTCCTGCCGCTTTGTTAACTGAGTTAAAGGTAGCACGTGTATACTCTACTACTTGCGACTGTAAACACGTGTTGACACGTGTACATCGGATTACAGTAGCACTTCCCTACCGTATGCCATAAATGTTTGATCAACTGTAAATATTTTCCAGTATTCTAAGTTTAAAACGTCTCTGTCTGTGTACGGCCGCTACGTTAATCGAGTTAAATAGTATATATCTTTTTTAAAAAAAGAACGATAAACGCAGAGTCAAAGCAAACATTTCTAATATTTATACATTTTTTTTAATAAATAAATTTTGTATCTTTGCCCGTTTTTGCCCAATCTTTGCGTGTCTTATTCATTCTCTCAATACTTAATGTAATTCAATACTTTGATTTATATATATATTGTATCAACAGTAAATATTTTCCAGTATTTTAAGTATATGACGTCTGAGCACCGTCTTTTCCCTGTCTTTGACCGTCTTTGCGTGTCTTTGCGTGTCTTTTCCCATCTTTGCGTGTCTTATTCCTTCTCTCAACACTTACCGTAATTAAATATTTTAGAATTTACACGAACTCTTCTCATTGTCAATTAAAAAGAGAGAGTAGAAGTAACAATTAAAGGCGAAGAAACTTCAACTTCTTATGTCAAATTGAAATCACATAATGAAATTACTGCCAAAAAAAATGCATTTTAAAAATTTAAAACTATCAACGCATTGATTATGTACATATATCTTATATTTCTTTAGATAAAACATGTATCAATTAACAGGAAATGTCCAGTCAAGTAAAGTTTTAAAGCGCCTTTGCTTGTCTTTGCGCACTTCTCTTTTTCCAATACTTACTATATGTACATAAAAATATGTACCCACGAGGAACTTTCTGCATCAGTATTCAATGATAAAATATTTTACAAATAATGTTGAGAAGATTCCATTGTTTTGACATAATGCATTATTGCATAGTTAACATAATTCATTACAACGTTGACTGCAAATAGATATTTCACAGAAAAGAACGATCAACACATAGAAAAAGCAAACACATAATTTTTAAACATTTATTTCTATAAATTTTGTGTCAACAGCAAATATTTTTTAGTATTGTAAATTTAAAACGTCAATGCAACGTCTTTGTCCGATCTTTGCCTGTTTTTGTCCGTTCTTTGCCTGTCTTTGCGCGTCTTTACCCCGTCTTTGCGGTGTTTAGTAAGACCAAATATTGTATTATTTATGTCATGAAAATTCGTGTACTAGTCAAGTTTTGTCACGTGCCCATACAAGACAAGTAAGAAACGGCAACATAATCCGTGTACGGAGTTTATGAGTAAATAAGAAGTTATACCTCAATATTAGATAGGAAAATAAAGGGTGCTCGTTCATAATGGCGACTGCAGCAATACAGACTGAAGAGGAACCAACATGTCCGATTTGTTTGAGACTGTTCAACGTACCAAGACAGCTACCGTGTGCCCACACATTCTGTCAGAGTTGTCTGCAGTCCTACATAACAAGCAAGGCTAGAGAACATGAGAAACAGAGATACATCGAGTGTCCGGTATGTAGAAAAACAGTTGGCCATTTTAAACATAATAAACCAACTAGTGAATGGGCGTCTCTTTTTCCAATCGACACAGTTTTACAATCCATGTTACCCACGAAATCGAAAGTAGATCGTGTATGTGATGCTTGTAGCTCTGATGGCGTCTCTGTCACTGCTGTATGCTTCTGTGCAGTATGTGAGGAAGCAATGTGCGATGACTGCCTACAAGTTCACAGGAAACAGAAAATATTAAAAACTCATACTATTCTTACAATTGAGAAGTTATTGAACAGCCCACACAATGTGATGAAATTTGCTGAAGGTTTTACATGCTTTGAACATGACGGTGAAGATCTAAAATTCTACTGCAAAAATCATACGGTTGCCTGTTGTGGTATTTGCTTTTTCGAACTTGTTACAATGTGAAAAAGTTGACAGAGGAACTCCCAGCTCTGCTATGTGAAACTAACGCAAGCAAAATTATTGAAGAGTTGAAGAAATTAGAAACTCACTTAAAAAAGTTTATAGATGTAAATGAGTCCAATGTTAATGATTTCGAGTCCCAAGTTAATGGACTGACTGATCAAATCAGAGAAATGAGAAAGAAAATCAATACAGCTCTGGACGAATTAGAGATAAAAGTGAAGACGGAGGGAAGGAGATTCCACAAAGAAGTTGCTATTAGAACACAAGAAGAGAACCATCAATGCTTGTCACTGCTTCATGCTGTAAGAAATTCTCAAGTTCTCTGTGAAACAGTCCACAAATATGGAATTGATATGCAAAAATATCTGATTGCAGAAAAAGTAAAGTCACAACTACCTTCTTATTACTCTCAGGTCAGAGAAAAATACGAGAGGACTGACACAATGACAGTGCAGGTGGAGTTCACTCCATTCTTAGAATCTCTTTTGTCGCTCTCATCATCTGATATTGGAAAACTTGTGACCATTACTGGCTCAACCCTTTCTATACCTGGTTTGCGGAAACCAACAAAGGAATGTCGGATTGAGAGAGTTGAAACACATAATATCAATATCAGTGGAGATACAATACCGTGTTATACTGGTGTCACTATTCTCCCTAAAGACAGGGTGATTCTTGTTGATATGAACAATCGTCAGTGCATTCTTCTTAACAATTCCTATGAAGTAGTTACAAAATACACACTCACAGGAAATCCTTGTGACATATGTATGGTCAGTGACGTGGAAATAGCGGTGTCCTTGTGTAAACTGAAACAAATTCAGATTCTATCAGTCAGGGATGATGTCATCAGTCCAGTCAGAACAATAACAACTAAACATAGGTGCTCTGGAATTGCAGCAGCTGGGAAGGGAGAGATGTTTGTGCTTGGGGACTGTGGTAATAACAAGTATTGCTGGAGTCTGATCAGAGATGGGAGAGAGGTAGATTATTCTGATCAGTATGACTCACCATCTGGATACTACAGTTACATAGCTCTGAACAACTCTAAAACACGAGTCTATGTTACTGTGCCTAAAACAAATTCCCTTCACTGTTCCAATATGGAAGGCAAGAAGCAGTATACCTACAGTCCTGATAACCTCATAACCCCCTTTGGAATAGCTGTGGACAGGGATGACAACATCTATGTTGTTGGATATTATTCTCATAACATTCATCAGTTATCACCAGAAGGGTGTGTCCTACAGGTCATAATTACTGACGTGCCACACTATCCATGGGCCATCAGTTTTGATAACACTAAGGATACTATTATCATCACAAACATTTCTGAACATCTAAAGCTACACATTTTCCAACTGAAATAAAAACTAAGAAACAGAAATTACAATCATCATGCCTGATGTAATAACTGTCTTGTGCAGAAATATTCCATACAGGTTTCTTTAAAGGTGCAAAATACCTGAATCTTAAGCAGCACTATATTGTAAGCCGATTAACGTCACTTACAAACTATGATAATATTTTGGGTAGTTTTACATGTTTTGTTATTGTTGATGATAATTACACAGAATGATGATGATAAAAAATGAAGATTATATATGATAAGTCTTTATACAGGAGAATGAATTTGCGTTTTCTGTACCACTTCTGTCCATTTGTGTATATAATTATTCATCCTTTTCCGTTCCTGCAATATTAGATAATGATATAAAGGAAAGAGTAGAAAGGTACTTTTCAGATTCTAATTTGAATTATGTACTTAACATGAGAATATTATTGCTGCCATGTAAAGTGAAACAATTTAATAAATAACTTTCCATTATTCAATGTGGTGAATGATTTTCAGATAACTTGTGTAAAGTGTAATCAGAAATTAAAATCTCTGACTTCATGCAGCTATTGGGTAAAAAAATAATTTCCTCTTTCTCCGAAAAAATCTAAACTGATCAGAAAAATAAAAGATTCCTATTACTTACAAGATGACAAGCTGTGACATAAAACATACTATTGCAAAGTACATTGATATAAAAATTAATATAAAGTGAATTCCACACAAAGTGGATTAAAATACAGAGAATATATAGTCACAATGAAATTTGATAACTCAACAAGTACTGCTCGGATTTATTGAAAATATAGAGTCACAGTGAGTTTTGGTGATTCAATAAGCATTGCTTGGATTTACCTCAGAAATTTTGTTAGTATTTGTTTTGATTATTTTTGTTTCCATAGTTATTTTGCAGTTAATACTAACACATTTACAACAGTGTCCAGTGCAACACTGTAAGTGGCCATAGAACATATTGATTAAAACCATAAGGAACATTTAATTTTTGTGATTGTTTCAACAGTGCTGGATGTGAAGACAATCACAGTTGTGACTACACAAGTACCATTCATGTGGTGCAAGTGCAGTTTATCAATGAGCTAGATAATTAAGTCAGAAAGTAAGAGTTCAGCTGTGTGACTGCTTTTATATACGATCTTGTGGTGGACATGGTGCGGTTTTATAGCACGTGACTTTAGAGAAGCAGAAAGTTTCGGTAGTATCTGCAACACAGAAATGCACACACAGACATATAATGCACAGCATACTTTTAGTTGATATTGACAGCAATGTGAATTATAATCTTGTTATCATAAACATTGTATTTTGTATTTGTCATAACATGTATATCTTGTCATTGTTAAAATTTTGTCAGGGCCCTATGTGACCGAGTGGTCTAAAGCACTTGCCTTTACAGATCACTCTCACATATCACCTCTGTCCGTGTGTTGGAGTCTTAGTTCGACCAATGTGGGTATGTGAGAAAGCTTGCCAGTAGTATTATTTGGGTTGGTGGTTTCTTTCTGTGGTCTTCCGACCACCAAATACACTGGCCAACATGTATAGCCTGTCATGTGCTAAAAAATGGCATTTGATCCACAAAACAAAAACAATTTTGTCCTTCAGACGGTTCCACACTCTTATTTAGGATGAAAGCTGAAATTATTAATTTGTACCAACAATACCTTTCTGTTTCTTGGCAACTTGGTTTAGCAATAACTCGACTGAATTCAGTGTTGTCTGAAAGAACATATTTGTTCTGACAAGATATGGCTCAGCTGAACATGATGTGGTGTCTGAGAGAGCATTTATTTAACTCTAACAAGAAATGACTCAGTTGAACATGGTGTAATGTGAATGAGCAAATAATTAGTTATGACAAGAAATGGATCAGTTGAACATGCTGTAATCTGAATGAGCAAATAATTAGTTATGACAAGAAATGACTCAGTTGAACATGGTGTAATGTGAATGAGCAAATAATTAGTTATGACAAGAAATGACTGAGTTGAACATGCTGTAATCTGAATGAGCAAATAATTAGTTATGACAAGAAATGACTCAGTTGAACATGCTAAAATCTGAATGAGCAAATAATTAGTTATGACAAGAAATGACTCAGTTGAACATGGAGTAATCTGAATGAGCAAATAATTAGTTATGACAAGAAATGACTCAGTTGAACATGGAGTAATCTGAATGAGCAAATAATTAGTTATGACAAGAAATGACTCAATTGAACATGCTGTAATCTGAATGAGCAAATAATTAGTTATGACAAGAAATGACTCAGTTGAACATGCTGTAATCTGAATGAGCAAATAATTAGTTATGACAAGAAATGACTCAGTTGAACATGGAGTAATCTAAATGAGCAAACAATTAGTTATGACAAGACATGACTCAGTTGAACATGCTGTAATCTGAATGAGCAAATAATTAGTTATGACAAGAAATGACTCAGTTGAACATGGAGTAATCTGAATGAGCAAATAATTAGTTATGACAAGAAATGACTCAGTTGAACATGCTGTAATCTGAATGAGCAAATAATTAGTTATGACAAGAAATGACTCAGTTGAACATGGAGTAATCTGAATGAGCAAATAATTAGTTATGACAAGAAATGACTCAGTTGAACATGGAGTAATCTGAATGAGCAAATAATTAGTTATGACAAGAAATGACTCAGTTGAACATGCTGTAATCTGAATGAGCAAATAATTAGTTATGACAAGAAATGACTCAGTTGAACATGGAGTAATCTGAATGAGCAAATAATTAGTTATGACAAGAAATGACTCAGTTGAACATGGTGTAATCTGAATGAGCAAATAATCAGTTATGACAAGAAATGACTCAGCTGAACATGGTGTAATCTGAATGAGCAAATAATTAGTTATGACAAGAAATGGCTCAGCTGAAGAAGTAGCTCAGCTTAGTGTCTGACAGAGGAGACAATTAGTTCTGACAAGAAATAGCTCAGCTAAATGCTATGTAGCATCTGAGAGAGAATACAAACTGTTCTGTGTAGTGTCTGAGAGAGAATATAAATTGTTCTGTGTAGTGTCCGAGAGAAAATATAAATTGTTCTGTGTAGTGTCTGAGATAGCACATAATTAGTTATGACAATAAACTGAGAATGTATAATAAACAAACAGAACAAATGCAAAGTACACAAATACAAACATTCAAAATTGACCAAGATTTCATATGAAATAATCCAAACTCTGCTTTGTAAACCATCTATATCTAACATGAATTTGTCTCTCCTATATAGTTTCTTGTGCACTTCTGTTAACTGTATTATGCAGATCAACAGTTTTAACTTGTTTCTTGTGGACCATAAAATCACTATTGCAAATAGTGCTTCATCAAAGTAACAGTCACCTACTGGGTAAGAGTTATATCTAATTCTGAGCACAGAGAGAGCAATTTATATGGTTGAGGGCCTTTTCTTCTTCGTTTGTGGAGGGGGCATTTCTTTTTTTTTTAATTAAATAATTTGTACAATTTCTATTGTTGGAGTAATACTTCAACAGGATTGTCATAATTAGTGATTAATTAATTGAATGAGAAAATAAATATTTGAATATTTATATTGTATGTATTTACATATAATCAATTTTCATCTATGAAATATTATTGATGAATATCCATATTCTTTTTTCATCACTACATGACACTTGTTGGGTCTATATATTTGACAGCCTGTACACCATTAGCTCTCCTCCACCTATTACTACTATTATTTCTTCTCTTCTGATGGTACAACTGCTAGGATTACCACTACTATTATTTCTTCTCTTCTGATGGTACTAATGCTAGAATTACCACTCCACCTATTACTACTATTATTTCTTCTCTTCTGATGGTACTAATGCTATAATTACCTCTCCACCTATTACTACTATTATTTCTTCTCTTCTGATGGTACTAATGCTAGAATTACCACTCCACCCATTACTACTATTATTTCTTCTCTTCTGACAATACTACTGCTAGAATTACCACTCCTACTATTACTACTATTATTTCTTCTCTTCTGATGGTACTAATGCTAGAATTACCACTCCACTTATTACTACTATTATATCTTCTCTTCTGATAGTACTATTGCTAGGATTACCACTCCTACTATTATTTCTTCTCTTCTGACGATACTACTGCTAGAATTACCACTACTACTATTACTACTATTATTTCTTCTCTTCTCATGGTACTAATGCTAGAATGACCACTCCACTTATTACTACTATTATTTCTTCTCTTCTGATGGTACTAATGCTAGGATTACCACTCCTACTATTACTATTATTTCTTCTCCTCTAATGGTGCTAATGCTAGAATTACCACTCCAACTATTACTACTATTATTTCTTCTCTTCTGATGGTACTAATGCTAGAATTACCACTCCAACTATTACTACTAAAATAAATCTTGAAATTAACAAAGTATGTAGGCATCAAATAATAATAATCATGTTAATAATAATAATAATAATAATAATCATCATCATATTAATAATAATCATAATAATAATAATAATAATAATAATCATAATCATATTAATAATAATAATAATAATCATCATAATAATAATGATAATAATGACAATAAAAATAATAATCATAATAATAATAATAATAATAATAATAATAAAAATGATAATCATAATAATAATAATCATATTAATAATAATATTAATAATAATAATAATAATTACAATGATGAATCAGTAAATAAATAAATGGGGAAGTTGTTGTGAATATGGGTAAAACATCATGGTCTTGCTAAATGCTTGTAATTGACTAAGGAAGTTATACATATTTAAAATAGAAAGAAGAAAACAGATGAAAATTGCATATATTTATTGATTCTGAAAACAATGTATATCAACCTAATTTATAACAATGCCATCTATTCATTAGGATTTCAGTCCCTTAACGAAGATGAAGTCAGTTTTTCTTTTGTTTTTAAAAATAATATCGGGGTCAATCAGATAACTCCATCAACATGTTGCAAAAAAAAAACACTTCAAGGCATCACAAAGGTATAGTACATGAAAATATTCCTATGATTTTATGTCACAACTTCGATAGACCATGAAAACTTAGTTCTGCAAATAAGTGTGTCCTAACATTTATAGTGTTACTATAGTTAATGTATACACGACATATCAATGAAAACTATGTAACTATGTCATTACTTATTCCGTAAAGTTTGCAAAATATGATATGGTTTTAATAATTTCTCTTTTCAAGTAGATTTAGTAATGATTCATCTATGAAATATTCTTCCCGTGGCAAATGTTATATTTTGATAAAACTGGATGACCCGATGCCTGGCTAAATATTTTATAAGAACACTATTCCACCCAGATCTACTTGTCAATGCTGGATGGGCCTAGGTGAGGCCTATCTAATCTTATATGGCCACACACCCCCTTCCACGTAGAACTACTAGTAAAAACTGGATGGCCCTATGTCCGAGACCTGTATAATCTTATATGGGCCCCTCTTCCTCAGAACTACTTGTCACAACTTGATGGTCCCATGTCTGAGGCCTGTTTAAATCTTATATCGGTCCCTCTTCCACACAGAACTACTTGTCAAAGCTGGATGACCCTATACCTGAGGCCTGTCTAAATCTTATATGGGTCCCCCTTCTGCCAAGAACAACTTGTCAAAGCTGGATGGCCCTATGCCTGAGGCCTGTCTAAATCATACATGGGTCTCTCTTCCAATGAGAACTACTTGTCAAACTGGATGGCCCTATGCCTGAGGCCTGTCTAAATCTTACATGGGTTCCTCTTCCACTGCGAACTACTTGTCAAAATTTTGAGATACTGTGAATTCATTTATTTTCATGAGTACTTAAATTTGTGATTAAGGAAGGAGTCCAATGTTTCCCACAGAAAGATCATTCTTGATCGAGTCCTATGTTTCCTACAGAAAGATCATTCTTGGTTGAGTTCTATGTTTCTAACAGAAAGATTATCGTTGGTTGAGTCCGATGTTTCCCACAGAAAGATCATTCTTGGTTGAGTCCTATGATTCCCACAGAAAGATCATTCTTGGTCAAGTCCTGTGTTTCCTACAGAAAGATCATTCTTGATTCAGTTCAATGTTTTTCATAGAAAGAGCATTGTTGGTTGGGTCCTATGTTTCCTGCAGAAAGATCATTGTTGGTTGGGTCTTGTGTTTTCTACAGAACGATCGTTGTTAGTTGGGTCTTTAAAATTGCAGTTTTATGCAACCACCAAATCCATGAAAATTGGCAACTCACAAAAAATGGTGAATTCACAGTAATATACAGAAACTCTTTCAAGTGTGTGCTTCCTTACATCATCATGTGATAAAAAGTTTATTTCTGGAGCAATAATAACTGGTGCCACCATGATATAATGTCATCTATGATGCACAATCTGAGGTGTGTCCTAAGGCACTGTTCACACAAACTACAACCCAATCGCTCTCATCCAAAATTTCCTGAATTTTGAGACTATTACTGGTTAACCCTGTTCACATTCAAACAAACACCCAATCACTTTCATCAGGCATTTGTTCATCAGTGATTTCCTGACCTGTGAGATTAGTACTGGTTAACCTTATCTTTGCAGAATCTAAGGTGCAAAATTTTTAGGATAAAAAAAAAATGAATTACCAATCATACAGCAATTCGATAATAATATAAGTTGTTACAATTTACATTTTAGTCAATTTTAACTACAGAATAAAATTCACAGTACAATATTTTAGTCAAATTTAAGTGCAGAATAAAATTTACGGCACAAAAATTCTATAATTTTGATGATTTATTTATGTTGAATGACCCATGTTTTCCAATGCCTTTCACAAATGATACTGCACCTAAAAAAAAGAATAAATCTAATCAGAAAATGTGTGTATCTATCTAATTACGTATTCATTAATAAGACATAACAAAATGTTAAAATCGATGTTGTCTGTAAGCAATGTATCATAAAATCCACATTTCTAAAATTCAACAAAAATGCCAATATAAAATTGGGAAATAACAGCCTTCTATTTGAGGATGTTAATGGGAGTTTTATTGTTGCCAATAGTTTTACCAGTGACACATCAGCAAAGCCAGTAAAAGTGATATGTGACAGTAAAACCACCATTATTGTCCTCAAATACTCAAACACAACATTGTTAACCCCATTCTAATATACTTTGAAAATGGTTGTCAAAAAATTGCTGAAAATATTCTCCATGTCACTATGTCCAAGGAGAGTCACGATGTCAAAAAAATGGTGCTAAAATTTCCAACAGTATTTTATATCATTGACTGCTACAAATTCTGACATTCAGCCAATAAGAAAGCAAGGTAATTTTGTAGATGTGTTAGAATACTGCAATATTCCACACCAAATATGCCAAATTATCTCAAGTATAACATAGGCTCCTGTACATTAGTAAATCTGGATCTATGTTGTTTAGTGTACTGATGATTTCAAGCTATCAGTGTAGATATGGATATTTCAGCTCTTTATGCACCAGCAGATCTGGATCTATTTTATTTACTGTACTTCTGAGTTCAAGCTATCAGTGTAGGTCTGGATCTGCCATCTCATTATGTACCAGTAGGTCTGGGTCTATGTTATTTTGTTGTATTTATGAGTTCAAGGCATCTGTATAAATCTGAATCTGCCAGCTCATTTGGTGAAAAAGCCACACATGTCACATGAGCCATTTTAATGGTTTTTGTATAATAAAAAAATTGGCCAAGGACTTCATGACCCCACTGTGATATAGATCGACTTGAACCAATCTGTGTTCAGTATAACAATTAAAAGACCTATATCTGTTTATGAATGTGTTTGAAGTGCAGTGATTTTATTACAGTTCACAATTCAAGTGAAATAAATAACAATACATATTTGCTTTTTTACTGACTGACTTAGAGTCAATAATATGTCAGTTTGCTGCCATTTGTAATAATTTCTTTTAACCAACCAAATTTCCCAAAGGGAGACAATCTTACTGGTACATTATTTTATGCAAAGTAACTGATTCTATGTGATTTTGTTTTTTAATAATTGCAAGTAATGGAATTTTCAAGACTTAGGAAAATAGAATCAATTTTCCTAAATGTACAAGTCATAACCTGGGATGCAGAAAAAATATACATATTGTCTGCATCAGGCTCATATGCTGTACCCCTTCATCTCTTGAAAAAAAAAATACATATTGTCTGCATCAGGCACATATGATGTACCCCTTCACCTCTTGAATAAATAATCTGGGCATATCTGCCAAAAGTTACAGTAGATCTGTATCTGCCAGCTCATTACAAAACGGCAGATCTGTGTCTGTGTTGTTTGCAACTTGATGTATAAATACACAAGTCACAGCATTAATAATGATTGTCTGCGATGTATGATCCTGCTGATAATTAGTGTTGAAAAGATACAACTGTACCATGTATTAATATGTATCATAACACTTAAAATCCATGATATGATATATGTATTGATGTGTCTCTCAACATCAAAACCTTTAGTACCATAGTACATTCTATTATATACATAATGTCCTGGTTACCAGACCAGGGACAAAGCTGTTTGCTTGCAATCATCTACAGAACAAGCAATATGAACTTAATCTGCTGAGGAACAAAGCACTTGCAGATTTGGGTCTGTGATGCTCAAATCTGGGTGGACACATTATACTAGTAAAATATTCTATCATGTAACTTCTGCAATTTATTTTTGTACCCATTAACCGTTCATACATTATGGCATTTTAAAAAAATCATAACTTTTATAATTTGGATGTTTTTAGAGAGAATGTTTTACTAATTTAAAACTTTGCAAATTTTCATACATAACAATAAGTTGAAAATTATAAATACTTTTATTTATAAATATTTCTATACTTAAAAAAATATAAATAATAAAGTTTGCAAACAATTGCAGGCAATACTGGTTTCTTATAAATTTGATACAATACCTGGCACAGCTTCATCTTGGATCACTTTCGTGCAATTCTCGAATTCACATTGCAGAGCTGCAGTCCATAACTAAGCACCAAAGGTTGAATAGCAGACTGACCTCCTGTATGTGTTCATGCATTGCTGTGGAAATTCGGCTATATCTTGTGCCAGCCGAAGGGACTGTCCCAGAGCTGTGATTAAAAAGGGACAATGAAAGAAATAAAGGACTAGCCAAAAAGCAAATATTTCATACAGTTTAGTTACCATCTGGGTAAATTAGTAACCATTGGATAGTATCACTACAACTAATGGCAACACATAAATGAGTAAGCTTTCTTGGGAACTGAAACAAGCATGTGGATTGAAAACTGAAACTTCAACTATACATTTGATACAATTATAGAAAAACATTTTTACTTTTCTGCAAATTCATTAATCCATAACTTTATGAAATTCAAAAATTATCAGATATAGTCTCTCATTATTGTTATCATTGGTATTATATTTGTTAAAGACAGCTGAAAAAAGGAAAGATATTTGATTCTTAATTACAGACATAAGGTACAAAATTTAGTGAAAAGGTATACAGACATCATACATGTACAAGTAAAACAAGACTGCAATTTATATGAATAGAGTTTGTTAAACAAGGGAGACAACTCTAGAACATATATTTAGATGGTTTCAATTTCTCATGTACCAACATATAAAACTTTTTAATTACTCTGTTGACCTTGCCCTGGCTGATCTGGAATATAAATGTTTTGCTCATTTCTTGAATATGTTTTAAAAAGTTAAATGTCACATCTTAATAAAGAAGGCATTTAGGAAGAAATGAAACTCGTCAATAACAAGTTGGGCATTTTCGAAAAACAAGATTACTGTGAACACGGATACAAGAAATATACATTTCAGTTAGTCAATAACAATTAGCATTAACAATTAATAATTAACAATTAACAATAATAATCCTTGCTATAAAATATATCAATCTGATTCTGATGTTGTAATAATTGATACTGAAGAGCCCAAAATACTTTTTGGGTCAATTTTTCACTTTCGTTCTCTGGTGATAAAAAAAAAAAAAAATTCTGGTTATAACTGATGACGCAAAATGAACATGCATTTGTTTTGTTATTATTTCAATATTATATATCCATGCAATATCGTATTAGTTAATATTTTCATGATAACATTACAAGTGTCTCCTACAATTGAACAGGTATGTTTATAAACCTTAAAATTAAGCATTTAAACTGTACAAAAAAGAGCTAAATTTTCTTGAAATATCTTTCATTAGCATGAGGAAACAAAATAGTTTTGCTTAATTTTTATCTAATTGCAGTATTAAGAATTGACTTTCCATCCAAAACTTTTTAAGAAAAGATTTTCAATTATTTTCATTGAAAAAGTAAAACATTCTTGTTCAATATAAGTTTTACTCAAATAAAAAGTTTACAAATCTGGCAGATACAGGTAGCTTTTCTGATAAAAATCCCAGAAGGAATATAATTTCAACTTCTGGAATACTTATCAGAAATCATCAATATCAGTCAAATTCATTACTTTCTTTGCTTGAAGTTCATTATTTCAAATAAGAACTGGTTAGGAGAAAAGTGATACTGAAACAAATACATGGACTATCAAACATGCTCTAGTGACCACCAGCATACAAGAACCACTGTGTATAGAAACCTAGTTCCATTGGTCCCATTTACACATAAACAAATACATCTGTACCTGTACATACAGATCATCTGATCATAAAGACCAGGTCATTGGTCTTCATACACAGGTTTGACTGTATATGATAAGTCATGTGTAAGGAAGTAAATAATTAAGTCATCAATTACACCGCTAAAGTATTAATGGAAAGCAGTCAGATAATAAATGCATCCTGTAGATAATAAACAAGTTATGTTTTTTATGATTTAACTTTACGAATTACATTGTTCCATTGTTTTTGGTTTTGCCGACTTCCTCAATGAAGAACACAATAAAAAAATTGAAGTTGTATTTGAATTGTTTTTAGGTAAAATATTCACTAAATTGCATTTTACAATTATAGATTCTGTATTATGTGTACAAACAACAATTGTGTGTAGGACTCACTGGTTATAATTGAATGGCACTTTTAGCACTTTATTTGGCAATATCATACCAAGGAAATGGAAGCTAAGTAACTTTCCCAAGGACACACTAAGGCAGCCAACCATAGGAGTCACGCACATAAATGCAGCGTTCAGTCATTAACACGTCTTTAAATTTTCGGGAATACCCTGAATTTGGACAAGCATCAGGATAATTGTCCTGGGCCTAGTCTGAACCATGTGAAACACTGATAATGGACCTAGTCTGAACCATGTGAAACACTGATAATGGACCTAGCCAAAACACTGATAAAGGTTCACAATTCAACATTCCTGCTAAAAGATGTATGAAACCTGACTTTTCTCTCTCTCTGTTATTTACATATGACCTCATACACAAGAATACATAAAAGCAAATAAAAACAGTTTTGATTTTATTATTGACTAATTTATAGATTTGTAAATAAAAAAAGATTGCACTATTTATTATTATTTATACAGCATTGTAAATGTAAATAATATGAGATTATTCTTCAGTGTACATTAGGGTCCTTGACCTTGGAAACAAAATCGCACTTAATTTCCTCATGCTGTTTCAACAATTATTTCTTCCAGATTACTTTGAAACTACCATCCTTACAGTAAATGCTACCATGGTGGATGGATGAGAAGTAATCAATCTTTAAGGACAAGTAGGAGTATTTTTAAAACTGTTTTAAATGGCATGGAGAAACATGACAAATTTTAATTCTGCACCCACATCCACCTAGAAAATTGGCTGCCATCCTTTCCATAGTATATATATATATATATATATATATATATATATATATATATATATATATATATATATATATATATATCTCTATAGAATTCTTTTTGTAAGTTTCTCTCAGATATTCTGAATTTTTTTAATATAGTGATATAATTTCAAAGGCCTGTGCCTTGAGTGTCGGAGGTTTCACTGGATAATAGCAATAAAGTATTTTAAATCATGAAAAATATCTTTAGACCAATGTAGGTTTATATCAAATCCTTACAATGACCCTGATACTAAATTATGACAAATATCTTTACAACAATTTAGGCTTGTGTCAAATCCTTACAATGACCCTGATACAAAATTATGACAAATATCTTTACAACAATGTAGGCTTGTGTCAAATCCTTACAATGACCCTGATACAAAATTATGACAAATATCTTTACAACAATTTAGGCTTGTGTCAAATCCTTACAATTACCCTGATACAAAATTATGACAAATATCTTTACAACAATGTAGGTTTCTTTCTGACACATCCTTACCATGATCCTGTTACTAAATTATGACAAATATCTTTACAACAATTTAGGCTTGTGTCAAATCCTTACAATGACCCTGATACAAAATTATGACAAATATCTTTACAACAATTTAGGCTTGTGTCAAATCCTTACAATTACCCTGATACAAAATTATGACAACTATCTTTACAACAATGTAGGCTACTGTAAAATCCTTACAATGACCTTCATACTAAATTATGATAACTATCTTTACAACAATGTAGGCTTGTGTACAATGACAAATATCTCTACAACAATGTAGACTTATGTACAATGACAAATATCTTTACAACAATGTAGACTTATGTACAATGACAAATATCTTTACAACAGTGAGGGCTTATGTACAATGACAAATATCTTTACAACAATGTAGGCTTATGTACAGTGACAAATATCTTTACAACAATGTAGACTTATGTACAATGACAACTATCTTTACAACAATGTAGACTTATGTACAATGACAAATATCTTTACAACAATGTAGGCTTATGTACAATGACAAATATCTTTACAACAATGTAGACTTATGTACAATGACAAATATCTTTACAACAGTGTAGACTTATGTACAATGACAACAATCTTTACAACAATGTAGACTTATGTACAATGACAAATATCTTTACAACAGTGTAGACTTATGTACAATGACAAATATCTTTACAACAATTTAGTCTTGTGTACAATGACAACTATCTTTACAACAGTGTGGGCTTGTGTTAAGTCTTTACAATGACCCTGATACTAAGAATACACTGTTTATTAATAATAATTGTTGTGGTTTGCAAGAACAGACATTTTTACCAGTACTTGGATTTGTAGATGGATATGCAGGGTTCCATTTGCTTTAAATATAAAGTACCGTTCATGGGTCTTTATATATTCGTAATAATCTGAAATAAAATCATAATAAATAATCTTTAAATATATGTAACTAGATCAGTCAGTAAGCAATACCACAGTTCTCAAAGTACAAATCTGACAAAGTTGAATATTATATGGGACAGAAAGACTTGTCATGATACAACTACATACCAAGTTTCATGGGACACAAACACTTGTTTATGATACTATATGCCAAGTTTCCTGGGACACAAACCCTTGTCATGATACAACTACATACCAAGTTTGGGACACAAACACTTGTCATGATACTACATACCAAGTTTCCTGGGACACAAACCCTTGTCACAATACAACTACATACCAAGTGTCATGGAACACAAAGACTTGTCATGATACAACCACATACCAAATTTCATGGGACACATACACTTGTCATGATACAACCACATACCAAGTTTCATGAACATATCTTAAATGGTTATACAGAGAAGAGTGTGTTGGAGAGACAAATATAATGTGTAATAAAAATGGAGATAATTCTTATCATGCTGATGAGAAAGACACCAATTTTTTACAGGACACAATGTCTAGCCATGATCCAAATGCATGTCAAGTTACATGAAGACATCTCAGAGGGTTCAGGAGTTATTAAGTAAACAAAAGTGAGATATACAGACAAATGGACAGATTGCAAGCTGACTCCAGTATACCAGCCCCCCACCACCACCACCAATTCATTTCCAGGGCATATAAAAGCTTGATTTATGATGTTCTAGCTCTGTTTCGTTATGAAAACGTGCACTGCTGAAATTGAGAATTACTCCACCTCTGACATGTTTCTTGTGTTTACATTCGTTACAGTAAGTCATGTGGAGATGTAAATCAACACCATATCCAGTCAGTAGGAAAAATATAAAGCCTTAAGATTGTAAAAAATTATCACTCTCAGACTCGGACAAAACTCAAAATCCTTGCAGCTGATTGGCTAATGTCAAATCACTGACCAATCAGATATTGTAATTTGACTGGCTGATGTCAAATCACTGAACAATAAGATGATAGACTTTGACTGGTTGATGTCAAAACCCTGAAAAATCATGTCAGACTTTGATTGGCTGATATATGAAATCATTGACCAATCAGATGTCAGAATTTGACTGGCTGATGTCAAATCACCAACCAATTAGATGTCACAATTTTGAGTTGAGTCTGAGTGTAAGACTTCTTTATAACCTTGGGACCTGATCAATGTGACAATCCTTTGAATGGCACCATTTCTTTGTCATCAAGCTGTTAAATGTTGGCCTTGCCACCAAATGAAAATGATACAAATATCGTTTGAAATGAAGTTAGGATCATTAGGGTCATGGACGGACATAAATGTGATGCACGGTTTGTTAGCTACCATACATTGGATGATACGACGTCAGTAGAAAACTTACCTTGCTTTCCCTACAAGTATCTTTTCCAGCAAATTTTCTACTGACTTGGTATCATTCCATACGCTGGGTATGTTATATGCCCATACAGTCATTGTGTCATGACCTTCCCAAAACTGGACAGTAGCCTATGAAAACTAAGATTTGGATAACTGCTTTGTTCCATACCAAACCTCCTGCATAAGATGCCCATTATGGCCGACTCCTCCATGACCCTGAGGTCACAGATCAATGCCAGGTCCATGCCTCCAGCCACTGCATATTCAGACACAGCTGCAATGATTGGCTTGGACGTCAGAAGTCGAGAGGGACCCTTAAATGAAATCAAAGAATGGTTACTTTTGCTATCTGCTTTAGATCTTAGATGTTAGAAATTGCGAGTAGATTCATTTCATTATATACTGTAATAAACACACACAAAAGAATTAAAAATTCAGTCTCTTGTTTTATACAATTATTTCTTATGACCTAGAACCCTGACCTTTTTCGATGCAATCATAAACATACTTATTTCATGCTGCTGGTGAACCAATGAACATGCACTAATATTCATTGATCTTTCACCTGCATGAACATGACATGAAACAATTGCAAACCAATACATGGTATCAGACAGAATTGCATGACATGGCATGTAGAAAGACATTGTGGTCAAACCTAATGTAGAGTTCTGCACAGGGTTACTACATCAAGTTTCCTCAAGAATAAATTAAGTGAGGCAGAAGATAATGAAGGGAGATTTAGTTCAGGATCTGTGTACACTTTCCTGCTTAGAAATATAAATCTAGAAATGAGCAGCTTTCTTTCACTAAAAGTTGAGATTTGCATGTCATATGTAATGCATGAATGTCTAATGAGAATTTATGTACAAAAATAGATTAAAACACAAGACATGTTGGAAATATATTAATCAGTTCTCATAACAATCTGTTACATAATAAAAGATTTCTGCCCATATCATACCACGTCCGCAATAAGGTCTTGAACAAGAGTGACAGTCTGAGTTTTGTATGACTTGATTTTAAGAATATGGAGTTTGGTAGATTGGGACCGGTAAGTAATGTTCCCACATGACCATAACTTGATGACCCAAGGGATATAAAGGGGGGTAATGACCATAACTTTATGTCCCAAGGGAGACAAAGAGGGCAATGACTATAACTATATGACCCAAGGGAGACAACGGGGACAATGAAAGCAATGAAGATCATGACAAGGTAATACTACATTAAACATGATCTAATGGATGAACAAAACTTGTGAGATAATAGTAATCATGTTCATTTGTATGATCATAATCATATAATGATATCACTCTAAATACATATAATCTTACATATAAATGTCTGAAGTTTGGGAACTGATTAAAAAGAATCATAAAATATTTTGAGAAAAGAATTTACACAATTACCTTTGATGAGCATTTACTGGTACTATTGAAATAATTCTACAATGTTTGAAAAGCTACACAGAGACTGTTAAAATATATCCAGGGAAGAAATCACTCTGACTTATCATGTCATCTCAGGATTAGAATGAGTTATGTCTCTTTATATACCCTGACCGTTATTCAAGGCCACAAGAGCTAAATAGATAAGATGCTTGATTATGAAAAACAAATACATCTCTTATTAACTGACATTAAACAGCATGCCATTGGCTTTTCGGGATGAAATCCCTCCAAGCCAAAAAATGGTTGCTAAGGTTTCAAATATCATCAGTAGACAGAAAGTTCTTTAAGTATAATAATTACTGAAAATCAATGATGCTAAAATTCACTTCCTAATTTGTAACGGCAAAGCAAAGTTCAAGTTGTAAATAAAAGATTCTGAAGCCAAATAGAATGATTATGTCAGAATATCTGAACAGTCATTAATTTGATGGTAGCTGTTATAAATTTAAGCAAGTGGTGTATAACCAGGGATTCTCCTAGGTCAATTTTGGGGCCAAATATGGGCACCATTCCCAATCAAAATACTATGTTTATTTTCCAAATTGTGATCTGACAATTCCCAAATCTGACAAAGAAGGATAAATATGTAAATGACAATTCTCATGAAATATGGATAACTTTATTTTAAAGATCAAAAACAGACAACAAAAACAGCATTCAAGGAGATGCCAGTAATCCTTATTTCCTTGCAATGGAAAACTTCCCAATTCCATCAGATTGAAAGTAATTTTCACAATTCCATGGACCACAAACCACATGTTAAAAAAAACAAGGAATATCCCTGATAATACTAACAGTTAGTAATATAAGGCATTTGATTACAGCTAACTTTGTATTTATGTATGTATGTATGTATGTATAAAGAACAAAAACTTAAGCTTTGTTAATTAAGTGCAAAACATGAACATGAATTTTATTTCAGATGTAATTAATATTGCATAATGAACGTACAGTATTCCTTCATTATAACAATGTCCGTGACATGCATAGGGTATACCACCTTACAGTGAGACAGCCATATAAGTACATGATATATATAATTTTACAACCACTTAATGAAATGAAATTTATGAGAGAGCCATATAAGTACATGATGTCCATGACAGGCATAGAGTATACTGCCTTATAGTGAGACAGCCTTATAAGTACATGATGTCCATGACAGGCATGGAGTATACTGCCTTATAGTGAGACAGCCATATAAGTACATGATGTCCATGACAGGCATGGAGTATACTGCCTTATAGTGAGACAGCCATATAAGTACATGATGTCCATGACAGGCATAGAGTATACCGCCTTATAGTGAGACAGCCATATAAGTACATGATGTCCATGACAGGCATGGAGTATACTGCCTTATAGTGAGACAGCCTTATAAGTACATGATGTCCATGAGAGGCTTGCAGTATGCTGTCTTATAGTGAGACAGCCATATAAGTACATGATGTCCATGAGAGGCATGGAGTATAATGACTTATAGTAAGACAGCCTTATAAGTACATGATGTCCATGGAGGCATGGAGTATACTGTCTTATAGTGACAATGACATATAAGTACATGATGTCCATGATAGGCATGGAGTATACTGTCTTACAGTGAGACAGCCATATAAGTACATGATGTCCATGTATGTATGTATGTATGTATGTATGTATGTATGTATGTATGTATGTATGTATGTGTGGAGTATGCTGCCTTACAGTGAGACATTCATATTAGTACATCATTTATCTACTTTTACAACCACTTAACGAAATGGAATTCATGACCATACCTGCTTTATAATATAAACCATGTTTTAATGAATGGTCTTATAGTGTACCAAGGTTAGTAAACCGATAAATAATACAATGCTGTTTAAGGAACCCATAAAATTACATCGTTATATATGTAACTATCTCCAATAAGTCATAATACTCAAAAAGTTGTCTATTTCATAAGAGATAAAAGTCACTGTAAAATATGTATCGGTTAAAGTTGAAGTTTATTTCTTTCATGAAACGAAGAATAATATATTAATGTTGATGGAAACGATTATGCAGCTTCGTTTCGTTTAAGACACTTATCTCGATGAAACTTAAAAAGGCGTCCACTTGCTTGGGTCTGAATTTGATTCCAATAGGAAAAATACATCAGAATAAGTATAGTCCGACAAAAGCAATTAGACTTTAATTTGTGGAAAAGTGTCAATATGGGCTGCCAAGTGTGTGAGATATTCCTGAAAATTTGGCCTCTAGTTCCCCTGTCAGTCAACCAGTGATCACGCTACACAATGCCATTTATTTAAGCAGTAAGAAGTGGAGCCTAACAACACAGAATGTCAGGGTAGACGTCTTACATTGTAGGACTAATACATGTCTAGTTCTGTACGAGCCATTTTACCGACACTGTATCAAACTGAAAGTTATCTAAGCCAGGACACTTTATACTAAAATTCTGTCAAATGGTTTTTGAGAAGAAGTCATTAACGGTTATTCTGTTTTTAGTAACAGTGGCAAGATTTGACAGAAAACTGCCATAATATAAACAAATTGGAAAGACCTTCAGATGCTTTCCGTCAAATTATGTCTGGTGGTGTTTGACAAGAAGTTGTTTAAAGGTTGTATATTACATCATTTTGACAAATATGAAAGATCTTCATCCCAGAAGGCTTTCTGTCAAATTTTATATAGAAGCTTTTGTTATTTTTACTGAGAAAAACAAGTTTTTGTAGTTCATTTTGTCGAAAGTAGGGAGTAACAAGGCCAGAGGTTGTCATGCTTGATAATTTAACCTATATCTATCTTTCCTTAACCATTTCAATCTGCATGGTACCTAATCAATCTCTTCGTCACACCCAGTGTTCATTTGTAATGTGTCAGTGTGTATAAATAGACTTATTTACTTCATGTGTTGATTTCGCTTCGAGCTCATTCATGCTGACTTGCCTTATCATGCGGTCTGCTTCGGTGATGTTCAAGAGTATATGACCTAATACATGCTACGAACTCTTGCACCTTGCAAACGTCAGTAAACACGGTATTTGCTTCGAAAGACGAAACCATCTGAAATATAATTTTAAGGTAATAATATGTACTAAAAAATGTCGACTTTGTATTTATTTATAGCAATTCTGTACAACTTCACTACACTTACTGTTGCCATTGTAACTTGTGCTTGTTAGTTTCTAGACAACTTCGTGGTTATGGGTTTTATTGGAGATATATAGGTGTTGTGGGTTGCTTATTGAGATTGACTCAATAGTTTCAAAATACTTCACATCACAATTTAATTGTAGGTTTTTATATATTTATATTTTTATTATTTTCCATAATTTGTTTAGTTTAGCTATGGTACAAAGGAACGTTGACGACATGTGTATCTTTAAATGCACGAAAACAGGAGCTTTATAGACGGTTATGGTTTTAATGACATCGAAAGAGAGGGCAGCAAATGAATCCTAGTGTAAGATTTTAGTTATTTAACGGAAGAAAAAAAACGCCTCATTGTTCATGTGCTTAGTGTGCTCGACTCGGAACCTGAAGAACGATGGTTCTAACCCCGGTCCGTCTTTTTACTCAAATACACTCAAATATATACACATTAAATATATCTTTGAAGGTATATTTATATACGTAGACTAGTTTTTAATCGTTAATGTGAACACTTAAAGGCCACTTTCTCTGTTGTTGACTGTTGACGTGATTTGCACCCACTCTATTAATAACTACAAGCACGTGACATATCTAATTAAAAATTCAAATGACCTGGACATGCTTTATGTCCGTAAATGGTATATGTAATACTAAATCGGAAGGATACGACTTTTTCACGAACCTTTATTTCTTTTTCCTTTTATGGTTTGAAAGCATTAAAATGTAATAAAGAATATAATGTATAGTTTTATTAGTTTATAGTAATAATTGCAATTCATGAAATATCTCTTTAATTTACTTTAACAATATTGACATCTTACGCACGTTTAGATAGAGTTTTCTTCTTTCTTATGATCAAATGATGTTATAACATCATCAAAATATTATAAAGAAAATAACAATAAAACAATAAAAATAGGAATGAAACATATGATCTTAGTTCTGAATACATGACTAAGAAAATAAAATAAATTGACTTCACAATAATTTGGACATCTGTTCATGTTTGTATAGTAAATTGGAATAAGAGGTAGTTGTCGGAATGAATACCTGAACTTTCATAGAATGTTTATGTAAGGATTAGTAAAGTATTCTCAGTGAAGCCTTAATTTCTATTGTATACTGCAAGAGATGGGACCATCATCATCATACCACTTCCAATCTGTACTTCTACGTCTACAACAGGTACTGTGAATATTTTAATCCGGATAATGTTTATACAATATGTAAAATTGAATAATTTTTTATCTTCTAGAAATTACCAGTAATAGCCAAATAATTCGTTTTCTTTTCATTATGCATGTACTGTATATACTCGTTTATTACCAGTGTAAATAGTAACAGTAACTACCCCCATGTAAAGTGAAGTGTCAGTAAAAATTTACATTGGGTGTTTACTAGCAAGTATATTGCGCAAGACGCAAATGGCGCGAGTGGATGTTTATGCTTTCACAAGTTATGTGACAATAAAAGAGTATCTACTGCTGCCGCCCATGGGATGAAAGAGTTTAAATACAAAAAAGTTTACGTTATCACATCTCTCTCTCTCTCTCTCTCTCTCTCTCTCTCTCTCTCTCTCTCTCTCTCTCTCTCTCTCTCTCTCTCTCTCTCTCTCGTGGCTTACTAGGCTAACATTGAAATAAAGGTATAAATCGCATTGATCAAACATTGCTAAATTTATATGATACAAATAATATGATGCATCTTCATTTTTCAGGCATCAACACGTGGTATGTAGTACTTGAAGTACCGAGCGGAAATGGAGCGGACGCTATTAGCACCATTTGAGTACTGCACCAGAAATCCCATCACAGCTGAATTCGCACAAACAGACTATCACTCAAAGACTATTGCTGATAAATGCAGTTTATCATTTTATGGGATTCCAGTCTTGGCTACCGGTGATGGAAAGTGCTTGTTCAATTCCGTTTGAACAGCGCTTAGCGGAAATGAAGATTTGGCGTGTGAGCTCTGTGTTAGAACAGCTTTAGAGATGATTCTAAAGGCCGATCGCTACACACACAGAAATGACTACAATGAATTGTGCCTAGTTTCACCAACTTATGCCAATTCACTCAAAGATTGTTGCAACAATGGGGAACACTCCTCAATATGGACTATGATGGCGATGACAAATGTTATCGGGTCACCTATACGATCTGTTTACCCAAATATGAATAGAACAAATGACAAAGCACACCATTGGCTGACCATTTTATTGGAACCTGAATTTTACGACCAGGCTGTTCAACAACCTGTACTCATTACACTGTGGACCAGAATATGCCCTCAAACACAAATGACGTGTACTGCCAACTATATTATGTGTACCAGAATAGTCCCTCAAACACAAATGACGTCTACTGCCAACTATATTATGTGTACCAGAATAGGCCCTCAAACACAAATGACGTGTACTGCCAACAATGATATGTGGACCAGAATAGGCCCTCAAACACAAATGACGTGTACTGCCAACCATATTATGTGGACCAGAATAGGCCCTCAAACACAAATGACGTGTACTGCCAACAATTGTATGTGGACCAGAATAGGCCCTCTAACACAAATGACGTGTACTGCCAACCATATTATGTGGACCAGAATAGGCCCTCAAACACAAATGACGTGTACTGCCAACAATTATATGTGGACCAGAATAGGCCCTCAAACACAAATGACGTGGACTGCCAACAACTTTGTGCCGATACTGAAATTGGGAACCTTTCAACCTAATGCACATAGTTCACCAGTTCATCAATTCGGTCCGTCTACAAACATCGACGACGCCTTCCATTTCTCTGCATCTATAAATACTGACGACTCCAACCGTTTCTCCTCCTCTACAAATAACGACGACAGATGCTCTCCATTTGTCCATCAGAATGATACCTACACTTTGTCCCAGCCCATAATTCAGGACCATTCCTCTCATTGTACAAGTTGTGACTATATCCATTTATCTGAAAATGAAATTTCTGTGAACGGACAATGTGAAGTTGGTAAAAATATTCCATATGGGAAATGGTTGTCAACAAAAGACGTTTATGAG